>CAMZMU010000127.1:6234090-6651041 GCA_947311845.1 Poa pratensis
GAAGCCCTGCTGAACCTTTCCCAGCGTAAGGTGCAAGCTCTCGGAGGGGTGATCCGTTGATCTTGACGATTGACCCTCACGCTGTTCTATCAAGGTGACAAGGCGAGGAGGAGGAGGCGCTGGAATCTCTCTACCAGGCTTGGTTGAGAGAGACAGAATCGAGCTACATCGACAAACGTCATCGACACTTCTTCCGCAACTTCGGTGTTGGTAACGTATTCCATCTAGATCTTCGGATCTTCGTATTCGCATATATCTTCATAGTAGATCTTGGGAGGTGTTGCGTAGCAATACGGAATTTTTAATTTACTATACACGCAACCCAGTAGTGGTATCAGAGCGATCTATGCGTAGATACATGATTTCATCTAGAGCACTTGGTGTGCGGGCACTGCATAAGTTTGTGCGGGTATGTTATTGAGGTCTATATTTTCTAATATTCAATTTATTTATGTTGCTTCCCGATATGAGGTCTCGTCTTGTTTCCAGCGGCATAGTATGATCTTGGACTTCTGGCAATCCGCGGACCTTCCGGCTGCACCTATTATGGCCGTCGGCGCCAACGAAGTGCTTCAGTAGTTTCGAATCATATTATAGTTGGTCTTGTCGACTTGATAGCGGATGGGGCATGTGGACTAGGTCCACACGGGGGTCATGTGCTTTGGCAATCGTCTGGGTTAGCATCCACAACATTTTCGTGATGTTGGGATCGATAATCACCCCGCAAGGTTAATCTTGCAACATGAGTAACTATGCTTGGTGAGGGCCGTAGTATTTCTGGTTGTCCCGCTGATCCTACAGCCACGCTAAAATATGCAAACAAACGTCAGAAGCGTCTAACTCTGTTTTGCAGGACATGTGATGTGGTATAGTCTCAAAATTATATTTTGTTGACTAACCTTTGTTTTGTTGGCCGGCGTGCCGTTCTTGTTTGTCGAGCTATGGTGATAGTGGAGGATAGGAGAAGGCATGCAAATGTCGTAAACCTCGACTTGACCATGCCGGTGGAGGTGCCACCGGCGGATGGAGGAAGAAAACTATACTACATCACGAAGTGTTATTTACTTGTGCATGTTTTGTATCTGTTTTCTTACTCTT
The DNA here is from genome assembly GCA_947311845.1 of Poa pratensis. Taxonomy (NCBI): domain Eukaryota; kingdom Viridiplantae; phylum Streptophyta; class Magnoliopsida; order Poales; family Poaceae; genus Poa; species Poa pratensis. The sequence continues at coordinate 6,235,189 of CAMZMU010000127.1, forward strand.
CCCTTGATTGCGCAGTAGTGTGATTATTACGGAGATTCCTCGGTAGCTGCAGAGTTTAATTACTTGAGCTAAAATTAAAAATATCAAGTAGTTCATGCTCTTCCAACACGTAGCAGCGTCAAACCGGATGCTTGTCACCATGCACCATATATCCATGAGTAATGTGTGCCAAGGATTTGGGAGGCGTGTAGTGTACCGTACCTACAACAAAAGCGGTTGGTTTTCTTGACGTTCAAGCATAACTAGTTATGAGCTCGGAGCACACACATCGAGAGATGAAACGAAAGTCACGGTACGAAGTGATTGGCAAGTTGAGCTACCCGTTGTAAACTACGGCATGTATCCATCTATTGATCGTATGTTGAGCGTGGATTTCGTATACACTAATTTGATCATGAGGAATATCAATTTTAGTGGGAGCATTTTAATTTAGTCTTAAATATTAAATGCTAGATAATAATTATGAACATGTCTAAGTGAACTTAATTGTTGTAGATCAATGGCAAAAATAGCACCCATGTTTAACCTTGGACCGCTGATTGAGAAGAAACCCCTAACTGCGAATGGGAGCAACTATGCTGATTGGGTTCGCGCACTAAGGATTGTTCTTAGGAACGCGAAGAGCGAGGACGTTCTTGATGGCCCTCTTCCCCAGGCGCCGGCCGACAATGCGTCAGAAGCTGAGATAGATGCGTACACCTTGAAGAGTGATACGACAATTTCTGTTCAGTGTCTCATGTTGACATGTATGGAACCTGAATTGTAGAAGAAGTTTGACCAAACTCCTGCAAACGAAATTATTGTCGCACTCAAGGCCATGTACTAGACTCAGGCTAAGACTGAGCGTTATGAGATAACAAAGGCCCTGTGGTCATGTCACATGGCAGAAGGAGGCTCTGTGAGCGAGCATGTAATCAAGATGTTTGGTTATGGTACTAGGCTCAAGGCTCTGGGATTTCCTATTCCAGCCGAGCTAAGTATAGATTTAGTGTTGGCATCCCTCCCACCATCTTACAGCGGTTTCATCATGAATTACAACATGAATGGTTTGGAGAAGACACTGAATGAGCTGCTTGCAATGCTGAAAACTGCTGAACCTAGTGTGAAGCGAGAAAACAATCAAGTTATGATGGTTACCCTAAACGCTAAGTTCAAGAACAAGAGAACGAAAAAAGTCTAAAAATGCTAAGGCATTACAGAAGGCTGTGGACTCGGCTCAAGAGGAATCCGAGTGTTTCTTTTGTAAGAAGAAAGGACACTGGAAAAGGAACTGCAAGAAATTCCTGCTGCAAAAGAAGAAATCTTCTATGGGCAAGAAAGGTATAAGAGTTATACTTGCATTGATATTTGTCAATCTTACTAGTAACTCTGGAGTATCAATTGCTAAATTATTTATGCACTTGATATAGGAGATGCGCGAAGTAAGGCGGCGGAAGAGTAGAGGTTGAGGATGTGCGTCAAGCTCGGCGCATAGAATTTCATCCACAAGATGAAGACATCTTCAAATTTACTTTTCAGTTTTTAGTTTGAAAGATTTGTGGGTTTCGGCCCAAGTTATTGTAATAAGATCGCATTCTTGGCGATGGAAATACTCTTGTGATTTTGTGGGATTTCATGTCCCGTTTATCGAAGAATATTTTGGATCAATCCCTTCGTGGATGATCAAGTTACAAATCTTTTGAGTTATGGAAATATCATGTGTTCTGAAATATTGTAGTGATTATGTTGACACCACCTTCGAGTGGCACTATCATTTCAAATGCATCATATGCATGATGGAAGGAAATTTGAGATATTGTTATGTGAAATAAGTGAAAGGCTTGATGAACTACATGATTCTTAGGAGTCATAAATTCATTAAGTGTTCAGGCTCATAGTGAAGTCAATAAAGGTTGAGTTGAAAGATAGTCAATAATTTTATTGATGTCATAAAACTACACAATTATATTTTATAAATATTGTCTAAGTAATGTGATGAATAGAAATTCTATTTCGGTTCATATATTTGATCAAATTTGATTGAATAATTGCTAAGATGTCTGCAGAATCATATTCCTAGAAATCCAATTTATTATATTTAATGCTTGTCTAGTTTTAGCACAATGATAGTCGTTGGATAATTCACGTCATCCTTTTGAAAGAAAGATATAAAGGACGTGATAGTCTTAGATACTTAGAATTTCTGAAAAGAATTCAGTTCTAAGATGATCTAAGGATGGAGGAATAATATTTGCCTTATTTATTGTGTCATAGTTTTGAAAGATAAACATGAAGAGACACAAAGAACTTGGGTTCTAAGTTTTATGAAAGACTAGAACTTGATCCTGAAAGGAGGAAGATGAATAAAATTACTTTGTAGGTTGTTCCAATAAATTAATTGGAAGTCCTCTTTAAACACCACATAAGTGACAATGTTTTGCCACTAAGATAAATGTGATTCTTGAGAAATTTTATTCTTCTAAGAATTTAGTGGGAGGATAGTGAATCTTGAAGAGATTATTAAATCTTCGGAAATAGTTATCAGATGTTGTGCAAGCGAAAGCAATTCCAATTGATAAATCTTTTAGACTAATACCGAGAGTCATTGCATTTTATATGCAAGACGTCTTGTCAAGATATATTAACTTAACCAAATTAGATGGCATACAAGTTTCTAGGAAACTCAATATCCTATGACAAAGTAAAAGGAGCAAATGTGCTAGAATAAGATCCCATTGGATTATGATTTAGATATCATAAAGTTTTGTTAAATATCATTGTTGTTAAGTTATGAATAACTTAATAAGAATCTTTTTGTTAGACGAAAAGATGATCACAAAGTTTTGTTGATCAGGAAGGATTTTACGATAATGAGTTTATATAAAATATTAACGAAAACATATTCCTTTCAAATAAAAAAGAAAGATCGAGGATGTGTCCTTTGTATAGCTCAAGGGTTGTTGACAATTGAATATAAATCAGAATCGTATAAAGAGACGTTTATCTAGGACAAACAAGTAAATGATATTAAATAAAGAGATGAGGTCACACTAGTACAGAACGACACATCGGATACCCCTCTATGGAAACGACACGAGTTAGGCGACAGAGAATCGCGATTTTAGCGTTGCGGATGAGGCCTGGCAGAACTGGGCCGCGGCTGGTCCGTCAACATTGGTTACGGAGATTTATTGATCTCCGTTACCAATATTTTTGGCAACGGTTATAAATTCACCTCCGTTTCTAATACGTATCTCTATGGCAACGGTTGTTTATGGATATCCGTTTGCGATGTGCTTGAGAAATTGCAATTGCAAACTAGAAGCGCGCATGTTTAATGCTACTTAATTCACGAGGGATTGGAACCACCTGATCGACGCTAATAAAATGTGACTGGAACAGTGTGAAGTCAGGCAGTTCTCGCATTCTCCCCTTCGTTCTCTCCCACATTCTCTACCACACTAGCAGAATTGCCATGGAGGAACCCTGGTGGCAGAACGAGGAAGTCCCGGGCGACGACGCGAGCGCTGAAGACCGCGCCGAAGTCCCATGGTGGGATCAAGACGGGCCGCTGGACTCGGACCCCGACGACTCGGACCCGCCATCTTCACGCTCTGTACAAGACAACTCCGACGACTCGGACCCGCCATCTTCACGTGAAGGAGATGACGACTCCGAAGAGGACGAGTCACCAGAGGAAGAGGAGCCGGAGGACCCACCGGAGCCGTATTCTAGCCACGAAGAATACGACGCCAATGAGGAGGAGGAGGAGGCGTCGGAGGAGGCGCCGGAGGAGGACGCGACAGAGAAGGAGAAGGCAACCGGCAAGAAGCGACGCCGCGCCGCGGATGACAATGGCGCAGAGCCAGGGCGTAAGAAGAACAAGTAGAGTAGATAGTTAGTTCAATTCTACTATATCGATCCTTCGTAAGTAGGTCCAGTGTGTCAGTGAAGAAATAAAAGGAAACGATCGTTTATCGCCTCCGTTTGCGATGTTATACTTTGTGCTATAAATGTGCCACTGCGGCAACGGCAATCCTAACGCTCTCATTCTAACTCTCACTCCACAGTCACAGTGTGACGGCGGCTTCAAGCAGCACCAGACCTAACCCTTATCTCGCAGATCTGAGTGGCGTATCAGGCCGACATCGCCGCCGCGCATCTTCCCCCAGCGGCGCGTCGGCGCATCTTCCCCCAGCGGCACATTGTCGAGCCGCCGCGCATCCTCCCCAGCGGCGCGTCGGCGAGCCACCGCGCATCTTCCCCGGGTATGTCGCCGACTAGATCTTACATTTTGTTTAAATTAACACAGAAAATTTGTCTAGTATTTGAAGTCTAGTATTGTGTTCTATCTAGTATTGTAGTACTGCTGATTATGAATACACCCCTCAACACTAGATCTTACATTTTATTTAAAGTAGCATAGAAAACTTGTCTAGTATTTGAAGTCTAGTATTGTGTTGTGTCTCTTTTTAGTACTGCCGATGATGAATACACCCCTCAACATTAAATCTTGCACTATTTTAAGTCTACTAAGGTAAATTAATTTCAACGCTTTGTAGTACTACCGATGCTGAATAGATCCCTTACTACTAGTACTACCGATGATGAATAGATTAATTTCAACCCTTTGTCAATGTGTTAATCCTCGTTATGGTTTTGTGTAGCTAGTGTATGAAGAAATAGTATATTTCGGAGACAATGCATAAAAATGGTGAGACAATTGAAGGAAACATCACCTTCAAGTTATGCCTCCAAATCGTTTTGATCAGACCGCAAGCACACGGATATAGACGCTTAAGGTGTAAACTATTTTCATCTTAAATTGTATTTATGTCATGTAGCATCATATTTGGCTCTTTTCTAACTAGACATCCATGTATTTATATGCAGAAACGCCATGCAGATCCAAACAAGATTAAAAGAGCTAAATACAAAGTGGGATCATATCCGTGAACCGTCGCTGTTGTGACGTTTCGCTACACTGTTCAAAACACTTTTTTAATTAAGAGTGTCTTGGACAATGTGGCCACAATGTCACATCGGTGACGTTATTATATTTCGGCGGAGCAAGCCTCAGTATGAAGAATTTGGCAAAATTAATTTGCTAAGGAGGCTTGCGAGCTCGGTGTGGTTTCTGGTTTTGAGTTTCTCCATCTATTTTATGGATGTGTGTAGCAATTTGGCTACAGATGTAATTTGGAGAAGCATGAAACCGCTACTCGAGTCTTTTGCTAGGTCGAATACCATTTTTGGCGCTTCAGAACTGAGGAAGAAGGTGGAGCTGGAGAAGAGTGGAATGCCATAAAAGTTAAGTTTAGGGAGGCATGAGAATGATAGGATTGGCGAGGCATGTGTAACTCATCTTTTGATGCTATGTAATGGTGACAATTCTTATATACGTATGAATGGATTTGCTAGCAACTTTGTGTTTCTGCTGTGAGATTTTGAATGTCAATTGGCAACTGCATTGCTGTTGTAACTTCTGAAGAAATCTCAATTCAAACTAGTAAAATAGAATCTCCGTTACTGACGCACCGATACATCAGCAACGGAGATTGGTCGGCAACCGTATCCAAACTCATGGCTCATCGGTGACGGTTTTGTGCCTCCGTTACCGATGAGGTCCTTCACATCAGTGACATAGGCGGAGACACGGACCCTTTCTCCGTTTTCGAAGGGGTTTTTGGCCTGTTTCCGATGTGTCATTCTGTACTAGGGTCATAGTTTCAATTAAATCAGTGGGAGCTTAATTATGTTATTTGGTTTTGAATAATGTAATATATGGTTGTTTTGTTTTGATGCAATATAGTATGTTATTATAAGTAATTAATGACGTACATATTTGGAACATAGTAATCACAACATATACGGAAGTTTCCATATATTAGTGTGATACCATGTTGCGAAATTTCACTGAAGTGTTTTGAATATTATTCAAAAGATGGGAGAATTAACATTCTCATAAAGTAAGAGAAATTCATGAGCTAGATCCATGGCTGTCTTGTACGGTGGAGAGCATGATCAATTGATTTGAAATCTTCATCATAAAGGAATTTCTTAAAGTGTGAAATTTTAAGATCAAAGCAAAATTAATCGAACTTGATTGTTGGCAAGTTGAATTTGATAAAAGTTCAATTGGCTACAATTGAGAATGAGAATACTCCATATGGTGTATTTTGAAGAAGTTACTTCAAAAGAGAGAAATGCTCGCAATGTAAGAGTTAAATTAAAAAATCTGATGAGATATGTATAAAAAAAGGACCAAGAGTAGATTGAGGAATTTTCTAAATTCCGTATATCGTATTACGAGGGAATGTTTATATAAAACATAAGGCTATATTATGAAAACTGCAACAAGTAGCAAAGACAGTGGGAGAGTAATATCTTCCAAAGGAAAGGTTGTCGGTTCATTAAATGAACTAGGTGTGGTTCTTTACAAAAGAAACAACTAATTGTGAAAATAATGAAATTGTGTTCTTAGTTAAAGTACTAAGGTTTAACCTTGTATGACCAGATGCTACAAGTGATCATATGATCAATTGAGGTTGTGAATGAAAGATATATTTCTTTACGCATAAAAGAATAAAGTTCACATAACCACAGAAGGGACTAAACGGACAATATGTCAACCACATAAGAGTGAGCATGAGAAACACCAAACATCGATCAAGATGTTAAACTTATGAAAACTAGACATTGCTAGTTGTGCAAGTGGGAGACTGTTGGATGTATGCCCAAAAGGCAATTTATTTATACATCTGATTTAGTAATTATGATTTGTATTCTCTATGCTATAACTACAGTGGTTTCTGGATACGTGATTCAGGGGAAAGCCCACTCGTACGTGTAGAGAATATGAACACGAAAAATGTACCCTAGTTATTTTACGGACTAATTTGTTGATTGCTTGATGACACTGTTTTCCTTGTCATGGACATTGTTTATGTCAACATCAATGAGTGGCATATTATTGGATAATAATATGGCCGGGTAAACCCAAGTTTTGGTATGCTAAGAGATTCCGTTAAAATGTCTTTTTGTCCTTAGCTTTATCACAGTAAGGTTATTATATAACATGTCCTATAACCATGAGGTTATTAGGGTTATGCATACTGGAAGAGTTACTTTGGTACTGTCAACGGCACGGCCATAAATGGGTGTCAAAACGGCAGTCACCGGGTGACTTCAAGGTGTGTGTATATCCTAATGTTCTGAGATGGGAAATTACTCCTCGGTGATTAGGAGATACGCCCTGGGCCCTCTCGGTATTATAAAGGTATCCAATATGTTCTGCAGGCAATGCATGGTGAAGTTACACCGTGTGGGATATCATATTACGGAAACGAGTAAAGGGAACTTACCGGTTAATGAGATAGACAAAGATGTAGTGAATCAATTGACTGATTCATGGTGTCATCCATGGATCTATATCTCGGGTGAAGTTTTGGTATCACGAGTAATGGGAATGATATATTAAATAGCCAACATGTTCAACAGAGTGTCTTCGCATAACGATAGCAGTTATTCAGGTCATCCACGGACCTGACCCTGGCCGGTGATTGGATATCCAATTATAGCTACACGTTATCGAACATGTAGGGTGGACACACTTAAACTAGGATTGGTTAGTTGTGTATGTTGGTTGGTCTGGAACATGGAGAGAGTATCACCGACATAGTGTCTGCGTGATAGATATGGTTTTATCAGAGAGATTGTATTGTGATAGAAGTTGCTATCATGGTCAGAATTTATTCCGAGGGTTTATTAAGAAGGAAATATTTATCCAGAGTATTTTGTCGGCGGACACTGGGTGTCCCGGATTATAGAAAGGTGTTTTATATGATAAATAATTAATTCAGTGAAATATTCTGTAAAAGGAAATATTCAAATAAGAATTAATTGGACAAAATATTATTTAATTAAATATTAATTTATTTAATTAATAAATAATTATGGAAAAAATTATATTAAATTGGAGCCCGCCATGGGGCTACCAAGATGGGCCCTAGGGCCCACCAAGGTAGCCGCACCACCTAGTGGTGGTGGTAGGCCAAGACGCCAAAGGGGGAGGCTTCCCCCAGCCGAAACCCTAGTGGGTCTTGCGGCCCATGGGGGAGAGGCGGCGTCGATGGTGACCGAGGCGGCTGGCCTGGGTGGGCCCCACCCGCCTATGTCGGCGCGGCCAAGGTGGACCCCACCCAGCGGCGGCCAAGGAGGAGAGGCGGTGGGTGGGGGGGAGGGAGTTGGAGTCCAACTCTAACTCCTCCTTCCCTAGCCGAATTGGGCAAGGGGAGCTTTCCCCTTGTCCAAACCAAGTAGGACTAGGAGAAAGCTTTCCCCTTGTCCAAGTCCCTCCACCCCTTGGTCCATCTATATAAACCTCACCCTCTCCTATTTGGAGGACACACAAGAAACACAACAAGCTCTCAAGTTTAGATCCCTTCTAGTTGGATTAGAGGAACCTCTAATTAGAGGCAACCTATCTGGTTAGACTAGATCTAATATATATATCTCTCTCTCTCTTCTCATGTGTTGAGATCTCCACCTTCATATACACCAGTAGTGCTTCAAGCTTGGACGGCGAAGCCCTGCTGAACCTTTCCCGGCGTACGCGTGCAAGCTCTCGGAGGGGTGATCCGTCGATCTTGACGGTTGACCCTCACACGCTGTTGGATCACGGTGACAAGGCGAGGAGGAGGAGGCATCGGAATCTCTCTACCAGGCTTGGTTGAGAAAGACAACGACGAGCTACATCGACAAACGTCATCGACACTTCTTCCACAACTTCGGTGTTGGTAACGTATTCCATCTAGATCTTTGGATCTTCGTATTCGCATGTATCTTCATAGTAGATCTTGGGAGGTGTTGCGTAGCAATACGGAATTTTTTAATTTACTATACACGCAACCCAGTAGTCAGCTCGACACGGCCGTGGTCGTCGCTGCTCGCCCCCCTGCTTGTCTCCCATGCCAGCTCCAGGCGCCTGCGTCAGCATTTCTACCGACTGTGGCGCTCGTCCTCCTACTCTCGTCCCCCGCCGGCGAGCCGGCGGCGCACCGTGCGACGCACCTGCCGGCCCTGCGCGCGAGTCAAGCGGCCAAGGAGGATGAGGACGGATGCGAGTGCGAGGAGGCGACTGAGGCGTCCTTCATGGCGAGCTTGAGTATCTAGTGGCGGTGCTTGGCGAGCGCAACACCCATGTTCTTGAGCAGGTCATGGTCGAAGTCAGGCTCGTCGGCCGGCTCCAGCTCGTTCTCGCTCAGTAGCAGCCTCTGTATGATCTCCTCCCCATCTCATGGATTCGATCAGCTGCTCGTGGATTTGAGTTGGCTGCCGACCGTACCCGAGCTGGCTACTTGTGATTGAGTTTGTACCAGCTCGTAGACCACAACGAGGACACCATGGGAAGGAGGTAGAGGTCACGAGGCGGAGCGAGTCAAAGATGCACACAACTTGTTTGTGTTAATGCAAATCAATTGGGGGCCTGCATTGGCGTGTGCCACTGGAGAGAATTTTTTAATTTGGACCAGACGTGTGTCCAGCACCCCTCAAACAGTGCTCAATTGGAGTGTGTCAGACACTTATTTGAGGGGTGCCGGTGGAGATGCTCTACGTTCTCTCCCCATGAATTTCTCTTCTCTCCCAGCACCGTCCCTTTGTCATGGAGAACAACCGTGAGGCCAGAGGTAGGATGGCTACGCACCCTCAGGCCTTGTTTGTTACTAGGGTATTTTAGGCAATTGGTGGGGATAATCCTCTAGTGGATTTGGTGAAACCCCAAACTTTACCCAATCCCCTAGGGGATTGAGGATCCAATCCACTAGGTAGGGGTAGTGTATTGGATCCCTAGGGGATTGAGAAAAAATTAATTAGAGTTTGAGGATTTGTGGGGAAAGGTGGGGATAAAACCTGTCCAATACAATGATGTTTTGAGATATGTGGGGATTTCGGGGTTTGACCGGGATAATCCCCACCAATACCCAAAAAACTCTAGAAACAAACAGGGCCTTAATAAGGAGTTGGCGGAGGAGTTCGCCAAGTACGGGCTCCTTGTCCGGCCGGACATGCACATACCCAACGAGCGGAGGGGAACTCACCGTCCCGCCACCCCCCTCGTCATTCCTCATCCACCTGCGCTACCTAGCCCACCCCAACGATTTGAGGGCGGACCCCTCTTACACGCGGATACCGTGCGATCCCTCTTAAGCGCCGAATAGCGCGCTCTGGCTAGATCTCCTCGCAGCGCAGTGGGAGGCGGCCAACGCGTGCTACAAGAGCCCCTACCCGCCAGGACAGATTAACAAGGCCGAGCGGCACTGCCGGTGGAGGGGGCGCAACGTCTGCGACGTCCTCAAGGACTGCCGAGACGGTCGGCCATCGCGCTAACCTATGTAGCACGCCTCATCGTCGTGCTCCTCCTGTTTGCACCCGACGACCCCTCTCCTTGACCCCAAGCCGTGAGGGTCTGCACCTACCCCGTCCTCACGACGCTCAGCGTCAGGCGTCCTCTTTCGGACGCCCAAGGAGGAGCGGCCACCCCCACCGCCACAGGGCCGAATTTTCCCCGGCCGGCTGAAGAAGGAGAAGCCCAAGGAGATGCCGCCACAGACGGTGGAGGCTGCAGCACAACCGGTGTGGATGGTGCACTTCCGCGTCATGTCGCCCCTGGACCACCCGACAACCCGGAGAATGATTCAGGGCTGAACGCCACCATAACCACGTTGCAGAACACGGTGCAACCGTCCCCCTGGCCACACCTGCTGGTGGTTGACGGAAGAATGCGGCATCATCTGCGTCGATGACGGCGACGCTCTTTAGATTAGAGAGTCTTTGACCGCACGGACGGCCGCCCCTAGATTAGAGAGTCTTTGACCGCTACTGTCTTTAGATTTAGGGGTTTAGTTTCATCCAAATTTGGAAAATCCCAAATTTTGAACTAAAATCATGAGTTTAAATTCATGTTTGCATATTTCTGTTTAATTGAACATTTTATTTCCTTTAAACACGTTGTATAAAATTTCTAAATATGGCGTGCCGGCGATTGGTATCATGGCGTAGCTACCGGTGGCGGTTGTATGTTTGTAGGCTGTATTTTGGGACGAGATGTAGTCAATACTAGACTCGTGAACATCTCATTGCTTATGAAGTGGATTTGGAGATCTATATTTTTGCTATGTTTAAACTCTTATTGGCTATGTAAACAAGTTTTCTTATTTTTGAGAGACACCCATGAACATACTGATGAAAATTGGGTAACAGGGATAGCACCGGACGTTTGGGGTGCCGCTGGGACCCTCACCTCACTGTGTCGGACATATGTCCGGTACACTGCAAACTGGACACATTAGGGGGGTGGGGGGGGGGGGGGGGTGGGGGGGTCGGACACTATTACATGGCTGTGGGTAGAGATTATCTCAGAGCGTCTGCATTAGCTTACCCATATCGTTCCCCAATACCCAAAAACTACTTTTTTGGATATTGGGGGAAAAATCTAACCCCAACAGTTTACTTCCGAGATCCAAATTCGGTGGCTTATGACCTTGAATTTGTGTCCAATTTGGCATATATGGGTATTCCCAACCAATGACCCAAATGGATTGCCAAAGGGACAAATCATGTGTCGCGTCGGCCAAAACCATGGCGAGAAGGCAACTATCGCGGCCACTGCCGCCTTCGGTCGTCGGCGATCCTCCGACGCGTCGTGCGCCTAAAGGTCACCCTCACCTCTAGCGCCTTATTCCCAGGCCCCGTGTCGTCCATTCCCGTTGCACGACCTTGCTCGGCCGCGAGGACGGTAGCCTGAGCGGCCAGGGAGGGCAGAGTTGGGCGGTGGCGGCCGAGGTCAGCGATGTGCGAGGCGACAGGGATGGAGGCGGACGGGGAGGAGGGAGGTGGGGTGGCCAGGTTGGTGAAGGAGAGGGTAAACAAGAAAAACAAAAGCTAACCCAGTGACATGTGGGGCCTACGTGCAAATGCCAATTTGGGTATCTAGTTTTGGGTAAGCTAAAAAAGTAAAAAAAGAATATGGATACCCAAACCTTCTTTCCTATACCCCAAAATGGTTTTGGGTGGCCAAAATATGGATACCCAAACCTTCTCTCCCTTACAATAACACTAGCGTAGGCACGAACAGAAAAAAACTAGCGAAAGTTAAGCCAAGGCACTCACGTTGACGGTAGACGTCGGTGCAGCCTTCGCAGTTCCACCCGGTATTGTTGATATAAACTACACATAGCAAAGGCAACAGTAGTTAGGAAGGACTCACGTAAAAAAAAAGTAGTTAGGAAGGACTATGATGTATATGGCCCTAAAAATGAACGTTCCTCGCCTAAAAATCGAAATTAGGATAAGACAAAACTCAAATTGCTGAGAAAAAAATTTACATATATTGCATCCGTTAGGGATGTACGGATTGCCTCCGTAACCCTGTGGGCAGAAGCAAGTATAACCTCGGCCTCTCGTCGTGCAGCTGCTTCCCTCGCTCTTGCATACACGGCGGCTTGCTTCGTCGGTGCAATTCAGCTCGCCGGCCACTGAGGGGTCTTCATCAACGACCACTACCCAGCGCAGAAGAACGGGAACTACTGCATCTTTTGTAGTAGACGTGAGATTCGCCGCTGTGTTCTGGTCGAACCACCCTTCCCCGGCGACGAACACGCGGCGCGGCGGCCCCGCGGCGTCCCGGACGCCCTTGGTCTCGTTGAGCCGTTTTAACAGAGTAAATTACAAAAAACCACCACAATTCGGACTAGGGTTTCGAAAAACCACCGGGATACGTTAGGGTTTCAAAAAACCATCGGTCTAGAGTTAATTACTTTCAGACAGCCACCACTTCTGCGCTAACCGTTTGCGACGCCCAGTTAAGCTAGAAAATCAAAGACGGGACCCAGTTTCAGGGGTGACGTGGCAAGCACAAACAGTCTACCGTTAACAGCGTGTTCGTCAGCTGACGTGGGTCCCACATGTCAATGACTCAACACGATGTGGGTCCCACATGTCAGCTCAATAAATAAAAATAGAAATTAAAAAACATGTCTTCTTCCTCTAGACTAGCTGAGGTGCCAGCCTTCTGCGCCCACGACCTCGAAGCAGAGGACCATGGCGTCCGTCGAGCCGGCCATGCTCTTGGAGGAGACGTCCACGATGCAGCCGTCGTGTTGGCTGTCCACTGCTGCGTGTTGCACGGCGCCGCCGAATCGCCCCACGAACTCGAATCAGAGGTCCATGGCCGCCGCCGCAAGCTGCTGCTGCTCGGGGGCAGCGAGCACGGGATCGGGGCACGGCCGACGCGCGGCCGACGCGCACAGCGAGCAGCAGGCAGGCATGGCCGAGGCGCGGCCAGTGACGCGGCGGCGGGCTGCTTCCCCTGGCGGCGGGCTGCTGCTCCTTGTCGCCGACGGGCACGGAGACGAGACGCGCGGCGGCGACGCACGGAGTGAGGGCTGCGACCTAGGGACCGGACGACGAGGCGGAGGAATCGAGCTGGAGGGCATCTTCGTCTTGATGGCGGCGGGCGAGATGAGCAAGCGCAGGAGACGGCGGCCACGTGGGAAGCAAGCTCGAGCGGAGGCCCCCGGGTGCGGCGTGGCCCGGCGACCCCTGGCGGCGAGGAGGCCGGCGAGCGCGCGGCGGCGAGCGCGCGGGGTCGAGCTCGTCGAGATGCACGGAGTCCGGGGCAGCAAGCCGGCGAGCGCGCGGGCGCGGCGTGGCCCGGCGACCCCAGGCCGTGGCACCAGGACAGCATCGCTCGGGGCCGGGGCAGCTGGCCGGCGAGCGCGAGCTCCTCCAGCCGCTTGCTCACGCCATGGATTCCCGGTGGGGATTTTTTTTTTTAGCTGACATGTGGGTCCCACGTGACATGTGGGACCTATCTCGGCTGGCGAACGCGCCGTTAACAACGAGCTGTCTAAATTGCCCGTCACCCCTGAAACTGGGTTACATCTGTCAGTTTCTACCTTAACTGGGCGTCGCAAACGGTTAGCGCAGAAGTGGTGGCTGTCTGAAAGTAATTAACTCTAGACCGGTGGTTTTTTGAAACCCTAACGTATCCCCGTGGTTATTCGAAACCCTAGCCCGAATTGTGGTGGTTTTTTGTAATTTTCTCGTTTTAACACCACGTTGCCCGCCACGTCGTCACGGGGCTTGAAGATGGGCGCCCGGCAGCAGCCCATGCCGTCGCAGTAGTACTTGCCAGCCTGCTGGTCATCTCGCTGCTGTCCGGCACGAGCGCCGGGGCCGTCGCTGGGGCAGAAGGAGGCGCAGCCGCCGATGATATTTTCGCTGTTCTTCTCCTGCAGCGTGGCGTAGACGTTGCATCCCACCACCACGAGCTCGTTGCCACTCGACAGCGTGTAGGGGCCGTGGTCCCTGAGGCCGCCGCCGAAGGCGCCGTAGCCCTCGGGGTTGATATATATGTCCCCTGTGCGCATGACGCGCACCGTCCCGTTGACGATGGAGATCTCGGAGACCTGGAGCGAGCCGTCGCCGAGCAGCAACCGTGGCGCCGCTTTGCCGCTCGGATCGTTGGCGCAGGTGAGGTTCAAGCCCGGCCAGTAGCAGCCGGGGGGCGAACCGGTGATGCCGAACGGGTAGTGCACGCTCACCTTGCCGCATATGTCGGTGCAGTTCTCTGCCGCCTCGGCTGCTGCAGGGAGCTGCAACGCCAGAAGCAGCAGCAGCAATGGTGCTACCCAGCTGGTTATTGGCGCCATTGGTGGGTGATAGAGTTGACAAACACATACGCCATTATATACTACTAGTTGCGTTATCCAGACTCCAGACTTGAGACCGATGGATTGCAGGAAATAGCTTAGGCTCCCTGAAAAGTCTGTAGAACAAAACAACTCGCACGGTGAAATAGCCGCCAAGCGGCCGGACTCTGTCGCAGCCCTGTTTTCTTGGCATCGGAGATCGACAATGGCGCCACTGTGCATGCATGTCTCATTTCATCAACATCAAAGTAAACCAATTGGATCCATTGGGTGTCCAAGGAGGAAGTCTTCTGCTCACACATGGTATATACACTATATATGGTATCCATTGGGAATGTGGCTCTTTCTTCCGCTGAATCGTAACCCCTGGCTGGGTCATGCTGAACGCGCCCCTCCAAGTGGGTGGGGCCCGCTCTCTCTCAGCTCCACGTAACCACGGCAGATTCAGTCGTCTATCTAATCAAACAGTTACAGAGTTAAAAAAACAGTTACAAATGCAGAATGCTCTATAAAGCCCATTCTTTCAATCTTTTTAAAAAGAAATAAACTGCGATCCGCATCCGGTAAACTGGTACTTGTTTTGCAATTTGGAGGAGATATTGCCGTTTGTTTCACTTTGGATCGTGCAATTCAACAGTTTGCTTGTCATTTGGGCTAGCCCTCGGAGTTAACCTAAGCACATGCTATCCTCCTAAGAACAATTAGGTTTCGGTTTGGCAATTTTGGTAACGACTATGCCGATGTATAACGCAAGTATAATCGTTTTTCTTTACGTACTCTAGGTATCAGCAATGAAGAAACAAAAACGATATGATTCAGGGGATTGCTCTGTATCACCTGAGTAATTCCGGGCGCTCCTATTTGCCGCCCGTAGCATTGCTGTGTTTGTTTCGCACGACTCAGGTTGGCTGCTCTAGTTTTCTGCCCCAATATTCTGTTTTATTTCTTGTTTTCTAGATTACGTTTTATGTTTCATATGTATGTTTTTTGTTGCGTTATTATATTCTCAATTTTTATGTTTTCCTTTTTCATCAATGTATTATTATTTAAAAATAGCTTACTTTACTGTTTTTAAACGGAACATAAACTTTTTTTGTGCCATAAAACAATTGTTGAACCCATGAATATTTTTTGAATGCATGAACATATTTTTACAAAAACTATAAATATTATTTTGACAACATGTGACAGTTTTTGTGATGGGTGAACACCTGTTGAATACACAAAAAAGTTGAACCTCGAAACAATTTTCCAAAATATGTGAACAATCTGTATAAATGAAGAAAAAATACGTAATGAATGTTTTGAAGTGATGAACAATTTTTATACATCGTAAATACGTTTTATTCCACAAAAGTATTTTTGGAATCCATGAATATTTTAAACAATTTTTCGAATCCATGAATATTTTAATCCATGGATCCGCAAAAATACGTGAATAGTTCAAGCTCTGTGAACAATTTTGTATATAAATAAACATAAAAGGTAAAATGAAAGATAAAACAAACAAAAAAGTATGAAAAAGGATATAAAAGAAAAGGGTAAATACAAAAAAAGGAAATGGCAGAAAAACAGAAAAAATGAAAACCAATCAGAAAACAAGAATCGAAACAGTAAACCGCCTGAAACTAATGAAAATCGTAAAAACGTGCCGTCACAACAATGGAGTAATTGGCCAGGCCCGCTTGCAATGGGGTACGAGGGGTTCCTAGCAACTGGTAGGTTTTTTATTCTCAATTTTTTTTGATAATTCTCAAAAATAACTAATTTCGAATGCAGTTTAATTTGGTAGGGTTTCTACCAAGCAACATATTTGGTAGGGTTTCTAATTAATTATAAATGCAGTTTAATAAATCAACTTTTATTTAAATTTGAACATATTTTAAATTTGAACATTTTTAATCTAAACATGTTTTAAAATCTGAACAATTTTTAATTATGAACATTTCTAAAATTTGAAAAAAAATCAAAATTTTGAACACTTTTCAATTCTAAACATTTTAATTTTGAACATTTGTAATCCAAATATTTTTCAATTCAATTTTTTTTTAAATAACATTTTTCAAAACTTTGTAAAAATTCAAATTTAAATAACTTTCATTTCTGAACATTTTTTTAGAAAAACATAAAAAGGTGTAAAAGAAAGAGGAGAAATGTCATCTTCTCCACGTCAACTACGGTAACCTAAAAACACATGTCCACAGTTTGTGTAGGGCTGGTATATGTAGAGTATTCACCAGTTGGTACCCAACAAAGGCGAGGCTTTGCCTAGTGCTAGTCTTGTGTCGAGCGTTTTTCACTTAGCACCGTCCCGTTGACGATGGAGATCTCGGAGACCTGGAGAGACCCATCGCCGAGAAGCAGCCGTGGCGCCGCCTTGCCGCTCGGGTCGTTGGCGCAGGTGAGGTTCATGCCCGGCCAGTGTAGCAGCTGGCGCCCGAATCGGTGATGCCGAACGGGTATGGCACGCTCACGTTGCCGCATGTGGATGTGATGGTTGTGCAGTTGTGTGGCGGCGGAGGCACCTCGGCCGCTGCAGGGAGCTGCTGCTGCCACCGAGCTGGTTACTAGCGCCATTCGGGATTTGGTAGGTATATAAGCTAGAGTTGACAAATACATATACCACTATACAGTTGCGCTACACCGGCAATTTCCAGAGTCCAGAACGATATTGCAAATAGCTAGTACTCCCTCCGTTCCAAATTAATTGACTTCCATTTATTCACACATGGATGTATCTAGACATGTTACACGTATAGATACATCCACATGTGGATAAATGAAAGTCAATTAATTTAGAACGGAGGGAGTAGCTGCCAACCGAATAAAGAACTTCCGCCAATTCCATCGTGAAATGGCTGCTGCCAAGCGGACTATGTCCCAACCCTCTTTGGTTCACGCATGTCGGAGATAATGGTATGCACGTTTCGTCTTATCATCATTAGAGCAACTGGATCAACTGGGTGTTAGACTTTAGAGCTCCATTTTAATTAACGGAAAGAGGAAGTCTTCTGCTCCCTTGAGGGGATATTTGAATTAAATTAGCAGCAGAGATGAACAGCGAACTAGAAGCTGGTTTGTTCGTCTTTCTTCCGCTCGATCGTAGTCGCTCCTCCAAGTGGGGGTCTCAGCTCCACCTAACAACAAATCATTCAGTTCTCCATCTAAAAAACTTGTCCGTTCTTTTCATCTTAAAGAAAGAAGTGTGCTGGAAGAATATAAACAGTACACATCTAGGGGTTGCGGTTGGGCCGTGGCTCACGATAAACAGTACCCAAGGATGAAGGAGCAACCTAGTGGGCCGGTCCATTCAGGTATTTTCTTTCTTTCTTTTTGTTTTTCTTCTTTGTTTTCTTTTCTTTTTTTGTTTCTTTACCTTTATTTTTCTCTTTCAATTTTTTTCAGATTTTGAAAAAAGTTTTCAGATTTTCAAAATGTTAAGAATTTTCAAAATCTTCATATTCAAAAAAATGTTTGTTAAAAATTCAAAAACTTTTGGATTTGAATAAATATTCAGAGTTTTCAAAATGTCCAGATTCAAAAAATTGTTCATATTTTGAAAAAAGGTTCAAATTAAAAAAATTTGGTTGACATGCAAGAAACGTTCTGATTTTGAAAACTGGTCAGATTTGGATTTTGTTCAAATGTTGTAAAAATATTCAAATTAAAAAATGGAGGAAAAAGTTTTTAATTGGGCTCCTTCAAAAAGAGGCCCATGAAGCCACTCTTCAGGGGCGCAACACCTCTGGATCGCTAATGGGCACTAAGTGGTAGTCATGGATCATGGGTAGGGCTGCGTATGTAGGGAGATTGGAGATCAAACATCAAAAGCTACAAAGACTACAAGGACAAAGATGTGCAAAGATTTGAAGGAGACCTATATAACAATGTATTGATTGATGAGCAGAAGCCTCCATGTCGTCAGGGGCATGGCAGGGGGAACTGTTGTTCTACGTCGACGTGGTGGATTGAAAATGAGAAAAGGGAGGAGTGGAAGAGGAAGAAGAAAGCGAAGTTAGTCAAATCATATGCCACCGGTGCTCATCATACGAGGAGCAAAACCCTCAGGTGGACAGATGTGTTCAAGCCAGACCAACGCATGCAAAGGCAAGGACGAACTTCTGGCGGAGTCATGAAGGTATTCACTAGAGTTGATGGCAGAGGGGACATTACGAACAATGCGGTTGCGGGATGCTATAGATGTGTTCGTCCAAGCCATTTGCAATGTGCATGCATGTTCGAGACTATGGGACATATTTTCACGGGTGTGGATTTTTCTATCTTAAGATGGAACGATGGAGGAGCCACTCGTGTATGCAGCTTTGTTGTGAGTTTCTTCAGAACTACACATTTATCAGCGGAGGAACTAGATGCATAACTCAAGCATTTGGTAGATTTCACTTGGGACTGGAATGTGGCAAAAACCTTCATAATATGAGTAGGCAGCCGTCTTCCCCTTATGAGAGATGATGCGGATAAGAACATGTAGGGTCTCTTTGGATTGAAGGATTTCCATATGAATTTTGTAGGATTCCAATCCATAGGAATTTTTCTTATGGAATGTCTTTGGATCATAGGATTGAGCCCACCAAATTCCTAAGAAATACATTCCTATGCCCCATATTCCATAGTAATCTCAACATGAGCTCAAACCTCATTTTGTTTTTACATTGCAAAGTCCAATGCACTCTCTAATGTTTACGCACTTGTTGTGAATAGGAGCTGCAAAATGCCAAATGTGCCAGCATGCCAAATAAAAGATAAACCGCTTATTTTCTACTGTTAGCACTGTCTTTTGATGTTGAAGGATTAAACATTTCCGTTAGTAAAATGCAGGCATTAGAGTTATGCACCAAATAATCCCACAAGAGCTCACTGTTTGCATGTCAAAACGTTGCATCTTAACACATTTTGATAATTTGTTGTTCTTATTGTCTCATTCAGACGGGATCCTTTAACCTATTTTAGACTTTCATTGCAGGTGCATCATTTTAATTTTGAGTTTCAGCTGGAGTTTAATTTCTACTTTTGGCTTAAGTAGCCACACTTATTGCAGGGAAGAAGCTTCCCATAGATTTTGAATAATAGTTCGCTAAACTTTGAAATAATAGTATCACCTCATTTTCTCCGATTCCTTAATCAAATATTAATTTTTTTACTATACCTGAATGTGAATTCAATGATTATCTTATTAGAAAATATTTATGTTGCCATTTAATTAGCCTAGATTTTCAGAGCATTACAAAGACACTGATTGGAACACATCTTATAGCTTGACACATAATCATGTTGACGGAAATTGGAGGATACAGGGGTCACTTTGCCATCAAATTGTTCAGAACAGGGTGTCTATGCCCTAACAGAAACCAGAAGATTGAGAAATGAAATCAGAGAAACTCTTTCTCCATTGCTGCTTTCTGCACAAAGTGATTGGTTATAACTTTTAAGCATTTTGCGTACTAGACCAGAGAGGGGAGGAACAAAATTTGGTTGGTTTTGATTGTCTTCGAGGTTCTTTGACGATTTTAGCAGTAATCATCCAAATTCGTTAGCTTTATCGTTGTTGGCCCCCTGAACTCTAGGAGCTTCACCACCGTCCTCACCATTCTGCCCGCCTGTTTTGCAATCAAGCTAAGGATACAATGACACATTTACTTGTGGATTGCCCCTTCTCCTGGCAGGTTTGAACTGAGGTCTTGTCCTGGGTGTAGTTACATCACTATCCCCCTAACACTGGTGAGTCTCTCATTGATGGTGGTGTTAGAATAGGCTTGTATTCCTAGTCGACTCGAGTGGATTGTCACTCGAGTGACTTCGGGTCAGGAGAACCCGAGTGTTCGAGTCAGGAGGACTCGAGTAGGTAGCCCAGTCGGAGGTTGTTCTGACTGGAGGTAGTTTCCGGGTACGTGGAGTCGAACTCTCGACTCCTACCCGTGGAAGTGTCGAGTGACGGAGTCGGCCTGTCGACTCCTGCTCGTGGACACGTCAGCGGGTGTTGGCGGTCTGGAATCTGCTAGGAGGTTCTAGAAGCACAGGTGTCCTGGACACCTGTGTGGCCCGCGCGTAGTGGTGTGACACTGTCCCTGTGTGGATAGGTTCGCCAAGCTGGCTGGAAATATCTAGCCAGATATTTGTAGGAATAGTGTTTACCCTATAAATACCCCATGAATAGAAAAATGGAAAATTGAGGCAAACCATTTCTTTGGCACACACTCCCCTCTCTCTCTCTCTCGAGCAAAAAGGTCTCACGGGCAACAATTGGTATCAGAGCCTGAGTTCTTGAGAGATCTCACCGGAGATGGGCGAGGAAAGGCGCTCACCGGCGGAGGTGAAGGAGGCCGCGAGCACGCTGGCAGTCCAGCGTGTTGTGCGGGAGGCCGGTAGTTCATGGCCGCTGCTCACGCGGTCAAACTACGCGGACTGGGCGCTGCTCATGCAAGTGAAGCTTGAGGCACGCCGTGTTTGGTCCGCCGTGCACGATGGCACGGAGGAGCGCGAGACGGACCGGGCAGCACTCGAGTACGTGCTGCTCGCCGTTCCGCCGGAGATGATCTCCACACTGGCGTCGAAGAAGACGGCCAAGGAGGCGTGGGAGGCGATCAAGACGATGCGGGTCGGAGATACCCGTGTCCGGGAGGCGAAGGCGACTGCGCTCAAGAAGCAGTACGAGGCCATCAAGTTCGGCGACGGCGAGAACATCGACGACTTCGCCATGCGGATGTCGTCACTCGTGTCGCAGCTTGGGGTGCTCGGCGTCACCATCACCGAGCCAGACACAATCCGTAAGTTTCTCTCGGTCGTTCCCACGAGGTTCTCGCAGATGGCATGCTCAATCGAGACTCTGCTCGACCTCGACAAGCTCCCCATGGAGGAGCTCATCGGCCGCCTCAAAACGGCTGAGGAGCGACATGAGGCGGAGAAGCCGGAGGCCAAGCAGGCTGGGAAACTACTCCTCACGGAGGAGGAGTGGTTCTCTCGGATGCGCCTGCAGGATGGAGGTGGATCCTCCAGCCATACCGGACGCGGCGGCGGCAAGCCGCGCGGTCGCGGTAGAGGCAACTCAGCTCGTGGAGCTGGGAACCCTGGCACGTCGAAAGACACGTGCAGGTACTGCGGAGTCGCCGGCCATTGGGTGCGGGACTGCCGCAAGAAGAAGCGCGAGGAAGCACACCTCGTGCGCGCAGAGGGTGCAGAAGCACACCTCGTCCGTGGCGGAGACGATGAGGATGACAGCGCACTCCTCATGATGGAGACCTGCACCATCGCGACTGCCCCACAGCTCCCTGCTTCGACTCGCCAGGCGGAGTCGAGCACCTCGGAGGCGGCACCCTTGTCTCGACCGGTGGCAGAGTCAGCGACTCGACCGGTGGCAGAGTCGGAGGGATCGTCGACTCCTCCGAAGGAACTCGCGCCGATCCAGTGGATCGCGGAGTGGGACATGTCGACTCGAGAGGAGTCGACAGCATCGTCGAGTCAGGAGGACTCGGCAGGATCGTCGAGTGGCAAGCACTCGACTGCCCCAGCTCGGGAGGAGCTGGGCTCGGCGACTCGAGAGGAGTCGGCCGTCTCGGGTCGCAAGGATCCGGGAGTGTCGAGTCAGGAGGACTCGACAGCCTCGTCGGGTGGAGAGCACCCGATAACTTCGTCGAGTGGAGAGCACTCGACTGCGTTGGCTCAGGAGGAGCTGACCATGGCAACTCGGGAGGAGTTGGCCACCCGGCTCCAGCAGCCGGGAGTGTCGGGTCGCAAGGACTCGACACCCTCGTCGAGTGGAAAGCACTCGACTGCGCCAGCTCGCAAGGAGCTGGCTGACCCGACTCGCAAGGAGCCGGTCCTCCTCATGCTAGAGGAGAAGGCGCAGGTGAACCTGGCGCAAGAGGGGGACGCCAAGAAGGGCGTCTGGTACCTCGACTCGGGCGCCACCAATCACATGACTGGTGACCGCGCCGCGTTCGCGGAACTCGACACAAGCATCATTGGAACTGTCAAGTTCGGTGATGGCTCGCGAGTCGAAATCTGCGGGCAAGGGACGGTGCTCTTCGTCTGCAAGTCAGGCGAGCATCGGGCCGTCACCGGGGTGTACTACATACCCCGGCTGAACACGCAGATCATCAGCCTGGGCCAGTTCGACGAGAACGGCTGCCAGGTGCTGATCGAGGATGGGATCCTTCGAGTGCGTGATAGGGAGCGGCAGCTCCTGATCAAGGTCAGGCGAGAGCCGAATCGGATGTACAAGCTGCACGCGCGAGTCGCGCAGCCAGTGTGCCTAGTCGTGGGCACTGGCGACGACCCGGCGTGGACTTGGCATGCGCGGTTCGGGCACCTCAACTTCGACAGCTTGCGCCGACTGGCGAAGGGCGAGATGGTGCGTGGCCTCCCTCTGGTGGAGCACGTGAACCAGCTCTGCGACGCCTGCCTAGCAGGGAAGCAGAGGCGAGCCCCATTCGCAAAGCAAGCGAAGTTCCGGGCGAAGGAGCGACTCGAGTTGGTCCATGGCGACCTCTGCGGGCCGATCACCCCGGCCACACCGAGTGGGAAGAGGTACTTCCTCCTACTGGTGGACGACCTGTCGCGGTACATGTGGCTCGCCCTTCTCTCGACGAAGGACGAGGCCGCAGCCGCCATCATTCGACTCCAGGCGGGAGCCGAAGCAGAAACAGGCTGCAAGCTGCGCACGCTGCGCACGGATCGCGGAGGCGAGTTCACCTCCGGGTCCTTCACAGCATACTGCGCTGAGCTCGGGATGGAGCGTCACCTGACGGCTCCGTACTCCCCGCAGCAGAATGGCGTCGTGGAGCGACGCAACCAGACGATTGTGGGCATGGCCCGCAGTCTGCTGAAGGCCAAGAAGGTACCCGGAGAATTCTGGGGTGAGGCAGTGACGACGGCCGTGTTCATCTTGAACAGGTCGCCAACCAAGAGCGTGGACGGCATGACGCCGTTCGAGTCCTGGCATGGCCGCAAGCCGAATGTGAGCTTCATGCGCACGTTCGGGTGCGTGGTGCATGTCAGAGAGACGCGCCCCGGGCTGAAGAAGCTCGACGACCGGAGCAGGCCGATGATCTTCGTCGGGTACCAACCTGGGACGAAGGGTTATCGGGCCTATGACCCGGTGACTAACCGCGTGACCATCACGCGAGATGCCGTGTTCGACGAGAACGCGAGCTGGGACTGGAGTTCGCCGGACACTCCGGTGAACACTTCGGAGTCGACACCTTCGCGTCGAGCACATGGTGTTCGAGCCGCAACCAACTTCGAGTGACGGGAGTGCGGGTCCAGCACCCGACTCGCCGACTCCAGACTCGCCAACTCCTGGAGTGGGGAGTGCATCCCCAGCTGGTTCTCCAACAACACCGGAGCACCCGACAGCCGAGATTTCGACTCCGGCTGTCTCAGGCGTCGAGTTCGTCACGCCACCCTCGAGGTACTCAGGTATGCTCGATGGAAAAGACGACATGAGCTTCGACCACCGGTTCCGCACTCTGCAGAACGTGCTCGAAGTGGGTTCGGCCCTTGAGCCGGACGAGGAGCTCCACTATCTCGCCTCCGAAGAGCCAGGCTCGTTCGATGAGGCGAAGGTGCATGCCAGCTGGAGGCAGGCGATGCAAGAGGAGCTGGAGGCCATCGAGTCCAATTCGACTTGGAGGCTGGCCACCTTACCACCAGGTCACCGCGCGATCGGCCTGAAGTGGGTGTACAAGGTGAAGAAGGATGCGCATGGCGCAGTCCTTAAGCACAAGGCTCGCCTGGTGGCGAAGGGCTACGTGCAGCGGCACGGGGTCGACTACGACGAGGTTTTCGCACCCGTGGCCCGTCTCGAGTCCGTCAGGCTACTGCTAGCCGTGGCGGCGAGTGCGGGGTGGGACGTCCACCACATGGACGTCAAGTCAGCCTTCCTCAACGGCGAGTTGGAGGAAGAGGTGTATGTGCAGCAGCCAACCGGCTTCGCTGCAAAGGGGAAGGAGCACCTGGTGCTTCGACTCAGCAAGGCGCTCTACGGCCTCAAGCAGGCGCCAAGGGCATGGAACACCAAGCTCGATGCATGCCTCGTCAAGCTCGGCTTCGCAAGGTGCGAGTCGGAGCATGGCATGTACGCGCGAGGAGCGACTCCGAGCCGGCTCTTAGTCGGTGTCTACGTCGACGACTTGGTGATCACAGGCTCGGATTCCAGCGACATCGACAGATTCAAGCTGGAGATGCGGAGCCTATTCCAGATGTCCGATCTCGGGTTGCTAAGCTACTACCTTGGCATCGAGGTTCGACAAGGACCCAGCGGGATCGATATCTCGCAGGGTGCCTATGCCCAGAAGCTGCTCGAGAAGGCGGGGATGGGCGGGTGCAACCCCGTCCACGCACCCATGGAGCCACGCTTCAAGCTGTCCAAGTGCAGCACGGCACCCGCGACAGATGCGACCGAGTATCGGAGCATCGTCGGGAGCCTCAGGTACTTGGTGCACACGAGGCCGGACCTGACCTTCGCAGTCGGGTTCGTATCGAGGTTCATGGAGGCTCCAACTCTGGAGCACCTCGCGGCTGTGAGGCACATCCTACGCTACATCGCCGGGTCTCAGCGACTCGGGTGTAGGTATGGGAGGAGAGAAGGTGCACCGCGCCTGGTCGGCTACAGCGACAGCGACCTGGCGGGCGACGTCGACTCGCGCAAGAGTACGTCGGGCACCCTGTACTTCCTCGGGTGCAGCCCAGTGACCTGGCAGTCACTCAAGCAGAAGGTCGTGGCTCTGTCGAGCTGCGAGTCGGAGTATGTGGCGGCTGCCACAGCTGCTTGCCAGGGGATCTGGCTGGCTCGGTTGCTGTCCGAGTTCAGCAACGGCGAAGCTGAGCACGTGGTGCTCAAGGTCGACAACAAGTCGGCTATCGCGCTCGCCAAGAATCCCGTCTTCCACGAGCGATCAAAGCACATCGACTTGAAGTACCACTTCATTCGAGACTGCGTGGAGGCGAAGAAAGTCGAGCTGGAGTTCGTGCCCACCGAACACCAACTCGCAGACATGCTGACCAAGCCACTTGGTCGAGTCCGCCTGGCGGAGCTGCGTTCAAGGATCGGCATGGTGGAGGTGTCGCCGGAACTCAAGCCTAGGGAGTGATTGTTAGAATAGGCTTGTATTCCTAGTCGACTCGAGTGGATTGTCACTCGAGTGACTTCGAGTCAGGAGGACTCGAGTAGGTAGCCCAGTCGGAGGTTGTTCTGACTGGAGGTAGTTTCCGGGTACGTGGAGTCGAACTCTCGACTCCTACCCGTGGAAGTGTCGAGTGACGGAGTCGGCCTGTCGACTCCTGCTCGTGGACACGTCAGCGCGGGTGTTGGCGGTCTGGAATCTGCTAGGAGGTTCTAGAAGCACAGGTGTCCTGGACACCTGTGTGGCCCGCGCGTAGTGGTGTGACACTGTCCCTGTGTGGATAGGTTCGCCAAGCTGGCTGGAAATATCTAGCCAGATATTTGTAGGAATAGTGTTTACCCTATAAATACCCCATGAATAGAAAAATGGAAAATTGAGGCAAACCATTTCTTTGGCACACACTCCCCTCTCTCTCTCGAGCAAAAAGGTCTCACGGGCAACAGGTGGCTCCTTGCGAAATCACGGATGCTCAAAGATATTTAGGCGAGTCTCTCATTTACTTATGGAGGCATCGCGATGGTTGCATGCTCAGTGTTGCACCTGCTTGATTGCCACAGACTCGAGGCAAATTATGGAGGAACTAGCTCAGAGTGATGGCTCTTGTCGCTGCCCTCTGGGCATGTTCATCTAGGATCTGAGATTTTCATGTTGTTTGTGTTTCTGTTGTCGTTGCCACTTCTTGGGGTTGTAATAACCTTTTCCTTCCTTTTCAATATGCTGCTTTGAGTTTTCTCGAAAAAAAATGAGCTAAATTTCCCAATTCGAAGCACATTCGGAGTATAGTTGATTATTCCCCCTTTACATATCTCAGCCAAAGCATACTGACGCCGGTGAAAAAGAGTTATTCCCTTTTCCCTTCCACATAATAATAAAATTTTACTTACTCTTTGTGACTAAAATTTGTAAAGAAGGCATAATAAATCATGACGTGCATTGGTGCACTTTTACTAGTAGAAGGGAGGAAAAACAACAGTACACAGTTACAAATTGCAATATATGACATGGCTAAGGCCAGCACAAAACTCAAAACTCAAAACCAGCCTGGGAGCTACGGCTTGAGTTATTTGCACTGGTGGTCACACAACTCGACAGCTATGTGCACTTAAGTCACACATCTGGATAACTGAATTTTTTGGTCACACAACTCGTCATCTGGTGCACTTAAGTCACTGACCCCACCTGTCAGGCCGTTTTCCGTTGAAGTTGATGCCGACTGGACATATAATTTTGCAAAAAAAACCCTGTATTTTTGTACATTTGCAAAAACCCCCCTGTATTTTTTTTAAAAAAACCCTAAATTTTTGAAATGTCCAAAAATATAGGGGGGTTTTGCAAATATACAAAAATACAGGGGGTTTTTTGCAAGATTACGTGTCCAGTCAGTATCAACTTCAACGGAAAACGGCCTGACAGGTGGGGTCAGTGACTTAAGTGCACCAGATGACGAGTTGTGTGACCAAAAAATTCAGTTATCCAGATGTGTGACTTAAGTGCACATAGCTGTCGAGTTGTGTAACCACCAGTGCAAATAACTCCTACGGCTTACAGGACCCAAATCGCAAATAACCTTTCCTTTTCTTAAGATGAAAAGTGCAAGCTGGTATTGTGGGCTCTGCAGAACATTCTGCACTTGTAACTTTGTGTTTAGAATAGATGAGTCAGTCGTGGTTAGGTAGAGCTGAGACCCACTTGAAGGAGCATGACCCAGCCAGGGGCTACACAAAGAGGAGCACCCCCAGCTGCTAGCTCGATGTTCAACTCTGCTAGTTCAAGCCCAGCTAGTACTCAAATGGAAGTATTATAGTGTGAGCAGAAGACTTCCTCCTTCAGTTGATCGACTCTGAGCTCTAAAGTACACCCAATGGATCCAATCATCCAATGGCTTTGATGTTGATGAAACGAGGCATACATGCACACCATTATCTCCTATGCAAGTGCTGACACAAAATCAGGGCTGCGACAGAGTCCTCTCCGCAGCCATTTCACGGTCGAATTGTTATGTTCTGCAGACTTTTCCAGGGAGCTAAGCTGTTTGCAAATTGTAATATCGATCTAGCAGGATAACGCAATTATATATAATGGCGTATACGTATTTGTCAACTCTATCGCATACCTATATCCCAATCAATGGCACGCTCGGTAGCATCGTTGGCAGCAGGGCTGGTGCTGCTGGCGTTGCAGCTCCCAGCTGCAGCAGCCGAGGTGCCTCCGCCGCCACACAACTGCACCACCACCGCCACCCAGTGCGGCAACGTGAGCGTGGAGTACCCGTTCGGCATCACCGGTTCGGGCGGCTGCTACTAGACGGGCTTCAACCTCACCTGCGACCAGGGCAAACTGCTGCTGCTCGACGACGGCTCGCTCCAGGTCACCGAGATCTCCATCCAAGACGGGACGGTGCGCGTCGAGCGCACGGGCGACATACCGATTGACGAAAAAGGCTACGGGCGCGCCTTCGGCGGCGGCCTCAGGGACCACGGGCTCTACACGCTGTCGCGCGGCAACGAGCTCGTGGTGGTCGGCTGCAACGTCTACGCCACGCTCCTGGAGAAGAACAACGACAACATCATCAGCGGCTGCGCCTCCTTCTGCCCCAAGGACGGCCCCGGCCGTGCCAGTGCCGGAGATCATCAACAGCCGTTGTGCGACGACGGCATCGGCTGCTGCCGGGCGCCCATCGTCCAGACCCACGACGACGTGGCCGACAACGTCGTGTTCAGGTGGCTCGATCCGACGAACGGCGTCCGGGACCCCAAAGCGGGGCCGGTGCCGCGCGTCTTCGTCGCGGAGGAGGGGTGGTTCCACCGGAGAGTAAATGGCACTGGCGGTCACACAACTCGTCCGCTATGTGAAGTCACACAACTAGAAAACGGTATTTTTTGGTCACATAACTGGATTTTTGGTGCACGCAGGTCACAAACCCCACATGTCAGTCCGTTTTCCGTTGCAGGAGTGCTGACGTGAACACGTAATTTTGCAGAAAACCCCCCTGTATTTTGGGATATTTCGCAAAAAACCCAAATTTGGGTCCAATTACAGGGAGTTTTCTGCAAAATGTCCAAAAATATAGGGTTTTTTTTGCAAAATTACCAACGGAAAACGGACTGACATGTGGGGTTTGTGACCTGCGTGCACCAAAAGTTCAGTTGTGTGACCAAAAAATCTCATTTTCCAGTTGTGTGATTTAAGTGCACATAGCGGACGAGTTGTGTGACCGCCAGTGCCATTTACTCTCCACCGGAGGAGATCCGCCTTCGGTAACGCAAACCTCACGACGGCGGAAGAAGATCACGCCGTGCCGGTCCCCGTCCTTCTGCACTGGGTGGTCGTCGATGGTGCCCCCGTAGCCGACGAGCTGGGACGTTGCACCCGCGAGGTACACCGCCGGGTCTGCCGGAGCAGCAACAGCAACTGCACGACGAGAGGCAGAGGCTATACTTGCTCCTGCGAACAGGGTTACCAGGGCAATCCTTACATCACCGGTGCCGGTGGATGCACAGGTAAATTTTTTGTTTCTCAGGCAATCCTCCCTAACTCCACAGTTTAATTCAACCTCTCCCAATCCTAACTACTTTGTTGGCTTGCAATGTGTAGACATCAACGAGTGCGCACCAGAGCACGCCAAGTGCGCCTGGGAATGCACCAATACGGAAGGAGATTTCATCTGTCGTTGTCCCAAGGGATATAGTGGCGACAACCCTTATGACCCCAAAGGCTGCCACAAGGAGGCACAAATAGGTGAGCACCGTGGCTCCGCTTAACTTAACATCTACGCTCATCTGGCACTCTCTTGCCCTCTCATGCTAGTTATTTATTAGTGTCACCATCTGAAAGTGCATGGCCTATAAATCCAGTTAAAAGTCAAAATAACAAAGTCTGACCACATATATATAGGATGAAATATCAACAACTACGATATTAGATCAAATTTAGAAAGTATTGACTTTTCACTAAGTTTATACGCCATGTATTTTGGGACCGATGGACAATTTATTTTTGCGGGAGCCTGTGCTAGAGTATTGGATTACTAGCGCCGACTAATTAAGATCTCCCTAACCAAACTCGTACATCTTGTCATAAAATAAAACCTCTGACGTGTTAATTTTTAACTTAAGGAAGTTAAAATTACTAGAGGTGCATCAATTCTGCTTGTATTAGCTAGAGGTGCATTTGCATGAAAACGGTATATTAAATTTACAATGTTACTTGATGGTTTTCTGTCAAAAAGCTACAGACACTCTTGGATGATAATTATATATATACAACTATTTTGAGGATACCTTTTTTCTATTCAATGTGTAGTAATACAACAAGTTCTTTTCCTGAAATGTTGTAACTATGGCACGTTTCATTCGAAACCCCACAATATGAAACAATATATCTCAAACATGATTTTTTTTTAACTAGTTTGCCATAGCCATAAACAAAGCCCGGATTTGGAGGGATGGTTTCGCTCCTCAAAGATTAAAAAAATTGAATAGTAAAGTGGTGCGCGTAGGAACGTTATTAAACTATAAACCGGAAATTATCGAAAAGTGTTGTATACAATGAATCATGTCACATAAAAGGAATCATACTGCATTATCGAACCTGGCTAGTGTATATAGTGTGCAAGTGCAATTATAAAATTAAGATTTTAAGGGGTTTTGGGGGAAATCTAGAATTAATTTATAAGATTCCTTGATTCACCACTACAGTACATAAAATTGTTCATAGAGTTAACATCCTGTAGACTGAAAACATGCATATAATCCACAATCTCAACTTTAATTAGCACGCACACTTTGTATTACACGATGGGGAAATCCTCCTACTCTGCCCACATACACATATCCACGAGGCCACAACAATTAATAATGTGTGTATAATGTTTTTCAGGTTTGTTTGTTGGAATAGGAGTTGGCAGTGGGGTGGGAATTATTCTCCTTAGTCTCATTGTATTTTCCATGGTGAGTAGGCTTAAACATCAGAGGGCGAGCAAGCTGAATTATAAAAAAATTCAGCAAAACCGTGGACAACTATTGCAACAACTGGTATCTAAAAGAGCAGATATTGCAGAAAGAATGATCATAACTTTGGATGAGTTAGAGAAAGCAACAAGCAATTTTGACAAATCTCGTGAACTTGGTGGCGGAGGGCATGGTACAGTCTACAAAGGGATTTTATCAGATCTCCATGTCGTAGCCATCAAGAAACCAAAATTGGTGGTTCAGAAAGAGATTGATGAGTTCATTAATGAAGTCGCTGTCTTGTCGCAAGTCAACCACAAAAATGTGGTGAAACTCTATGGTTGCTGCCTTGAAACAGAAGTACCAATGTTGGTTTACGAGTTCATATCCAATGGGACCCTTTATGATCATCTTCATGATAGATCATTGTCTTGGATTGACCGGCTACGTATAGCCATTGAAACAGCCAAATCCCTGGCTTATCTTCATTTTTCTGTTTCAGTACCTATCATCCACGGAGATATATATCAAGTCCGTTAACATACTTTTGGATGATACTCTAACAGCAAAGGTAGCAGACTTTGGAGCCTCAAGGTACATTCCAGTGGATAAATCAGGGGTAACAACAATGGTGCAAGGTACAATAGGGTATTTGGACCCTATGTCCTTCTACACATCACGTCTCACGGATAAGAGTGATGTTTACAGCTTTGGTGTCATTCTTGTAGAATTGTTGACTCGAAGGAAGCCATGTTCATACATGACTTCCAAGGGTGATAGTCTTGTTGCAAATTTTCTTATGCTGCTTGCGGAAGGTATGTTATCGCAAATATTAGATCCAAGAGTTATCGAAGAAGGGGGAAAGGAAGTTGAAGGAGTTGCCACACTAGC
Organism: Poa pratensis; assembly: GCA_947311845.1. Taxonomy (NCBI): domain Eukaryota; kingdom Viridiplantae; phylum Streptophyta; class Magnoliopsida; order Poales; family Poaceae; genus Poa; species Poa pratensis. Next base: position 6,266,860 of record CAMZMU010000127.1, read on the forward strand.
TGCAGCATGTGTGAAATTAAAAAGAGAGGATCGTCCAACAATGAGGCAAGTGGAATTGGCACTAGAAGGCCTTCAAACATCCATGGATCATGTTCTAGTTAGCACGGTGGTCGAGAGTTTGCAATAAATTTTCCATCAACTAATGATGAAAGAAACAACGGTGGCTCAACCAGTAGACATCATAGCTTGGAAGAGGAGTTCATGTTATCGAGAGAGTTCACTCGGTAACATGTGTGTTTAGCATCGTCGATTTTCTGTAGTTAGCTTTTGAGGATCATATGCATTCAGTTATCTTATAAAGAAGGTTTCACAGACCTGTTTGCTCCAATGCCATGTTTCATGAAATATGTTTTGTATGATCGGGTTTTGGCAATTTTTTAGTTTTTGCGGTGAAGCATCATATGTCATCGAAAATTTAGAAAACCTTATATGTAAAATGTACTCCCTCCATCCTAAATTAGTTGACGCAAATTTATTTACATACACCTGTATTTAGACAAATCTACGTCAACTAATTCGGGACGGGGGAATATGTATGAAAAATGTTGAACTCTGTTATAAATCACTAGATTAAGTGTAATACTTCCTCCATTCATAAATATCAGATGTTTTAGATATTTTAATATGAACTACATAAGGATTGAAATTACTAAATCTACCTAATAAACATGTCTTGATACGCATCAGAAAAAAGCAAAAAACGTCTTATAATATAAGTAGAACGGAAGGATCGGAGTAGGTTGTTGGTACATTTAGGTGCGTAATAACATGTTTCCACGCATGCTCATATTACGTCAAGTACATGTTAATTCGTTTGTAATATTCTCGCAAAGATACAAGTCTGTGCATTTGCTTTTCTGCCGTGTGGCGTGGTTGGGTGCTGGTCAGTGAGCGAGCTGAGTGACAGACGGTACTACTAGTACTAAGCTAGAATCAGCTCCCTCTCGCTCCCACTCGACTTGGTTTCTTTCTTTCTTCCTGCTGCCCGCTCCATCGCACACATCCATCGACCGGTCGGTGCAAGCGCCCAGCTCAATCAGCCGCATCCTCAGGCCGGCAACGGAGACGGCGTTGATGGAGGCCGGCGATGATCCCGCCTTCGTCGCGGAGGGCTCCATCACCGGCATCAGGCTCGCCGTCGCCTCCGACGAGGAGATCGTAACTAACTCAACACCCTCATCCACCATGCATTCTTCTTCCTCCTGCTGTCGCACCCAACGAGAAAGCACTACTTAACGCCATTGTCAAATGGTGGCACGCACGCACGCAGGTGAAGGCGCAGCCGACGAAGGAGGAGCACCCGCTGGAGCACCCCAGCCAGCTCGCCGGCAACCCCGCGCTGGGCCTGCCACTGCAGCTCGGCGGCTGCGAATCCTGCGGCGCCACCGACCTCGCCAAATGCGAAGGTATTTTGCTCGGAATAAAAGCGTCTCACCTTTCCGTACTACCTCCTAGCTAGATCATCTCGGTCACTAGTCAGCTCAGTGAGTTTGAACCAAATTAATGTAACATTTTGAATTCCTTTTGGTTCAACTTTTTAAGGTTCCTGTAACTGGATAAAACAAACTGTGAAAAACATTCGGCCAAGTCAGTTTATTGGAACATGGCATAGGTAGTTTGGTAGGCAAGGCGCTCTGCTCCAACTGTGAAAAACATTCGGCCAAGTCAGTTTGGAGTAGCAGTTTGTTCGAACATAACACTGACAGATATATTCCTGGCAAAACCAATTGTGCAGCATCTATCTTTATTTATCGTTTCATGAAAAAAAAGGTCTCTTTAATTAGCTTGAAATATATATGTGGTCACATCTGACTATTATTACTAGTAAACCAATCCGGAATGTTGCTTGAAAACAAGTGTGTCCTTAATTAGCCTGATGATGAATAGTGCTACCTAACACCTGCTATCTAATTCATCTCAGAGCATATTAAAAAAATTGAGGTTCCTGGAACTAGATAAACCAAACTGAAATATATTCAACTAAGTTCAGTGTCCTGAAACATAAATTGTTTGGATATGATTTGGGTGCAGCTGACAACACACTTGAGCGGTATACACTATCAAACATACTCTTGTTAAAATCAACTCTATAGCATTTCTTTCAAACTCAGATGTATCTTGTGTTGATAAGCTTTCAGAAATACAAAAAAAAAGTGAGCTTTCAAAGATAATGAGAAGAGTTTGCTGTAGTGACAGGCTGACAGCTACTCTGCCCCGATGGAAAAACCTGCATGCATATGATCATATCCATGTTAGCTTCTGCAATACTATTTCATCTAAGATTCTGATTCAGAGACGGTGGCCATGTGTATGCATACTGTATCTTCTCCAAGTTTTTCTGACAAATGTGTCTTGTCATTGCTGGCCCAAGGTCATTTCGGGTTCATCAAGCTGCCGGTGTCCGTCTACCACCCGAGCCATGTGGACGAGCTGACCAAGATACTCAATATGATCTGCTTCAGCTGCCTCCAGTTCAAGAACTGCAAGGTATAATAAGAAATCAAACCCTGAAAAAGCATACTTTAATCGGCGATATAGTGCCAGCATTAACACGGAATTTTTGTGCTTTGTAACAGAAAAAGAAAATCGCGGGAAAGGAGAGCAAGTTCAGCGCGTGTCCACACTGTCAGGTACAAAAGTGATCACTGGTCAAAATGCTGAAGTCTCCCTTAAGATAGCATTAGTAGGGTCGGATTGGTCAGTTACCTGCATAACTATGCACTTCCACATGTAGCTCGCTCTGATTCTGCAAGATAATCCTGTAGTAGCACCGAATCCATTGATAGATACATCAATAAATGAAACGGCCATTGCTGAGAAATCATTTTTTTCAGAAAAGATGCTACAGCAGAAATAGCATTAAGCAGTTAAATATTAAACAAGTGCAATTATTTCAGCTTAAACACATGAAAAGTCATAAAAGACGATGAGTTAAATTTACAACTGACACTAGCATAACTTGGTTCTTCCCAGAGAGATGTATGATCCAGTTTGGTAACAACACAGGTGTAGTAGTTCAAATGCATGCAACAACTATAATATTATTTACCTGAAAAGAAGAGGCCATGCTTAATGCGACCTCCAGTTTTTTTTTTTTCAAGATGATGCCATATTTTTCTGACACACATAGTTCAGTAACACCACCACATTACCTGAACACTCAAACATCAGAAATATCCAGTCAAGAGATTAAACTAACACCAGTAATTAAGTTATTAATGGTTGGTACTGTATTTTCAGTCGTAGGTTTATGAGGAGCATGTCATGTGTACAGAACAAGCACTAATTAATAAGAATTTGCCATGGTTTGATTTTTTTATCTGGAGTATTGTTTCCCTTAAAGTTTTTCAAACACACCAACCACTATTATTTCATTTGACAAACTGTGCATTCCTCTTCTTCAAGGATCTCCCACCACTACATGTTGCAAAAGTCAAAAAACCAATGGAGCCATAAGCTTGGAACTGAGAGTGCCAGCCAGGGAAGAACTGGAAGAGGGATTTTGGAGCTTTCTCGATGAATTTGGCTTTCAAACCAAGGGCAGCGCTCGCCGCCGCCGCCGTTTATTCCCAGAAGAGGTACTAGTAGTAGACAGAGTCTTGTTCCTTCTGTAGCAAAAGACACCGTGCAAGAGAAGAGGATACAGAACAAAAGTTTCAGAACTTTGTTGCTGTACTTTTGCATTAGAGATGGTTACAATAAGATAATTTTTTAAATACTTATAAAAATAGGTACTAGAGATACTCACATTTTGTTCTTCTATTCTTAGGTTCAGAAAATAATGACAAAGATCCCTCGAGAAACAAGAAGGCAACTTGCTGTTAGGGGATACATCCTCAGGATGGATTTGTTATGAGCAACCTCTCTGTTCCACCAAACAGCCTTCGGGCGTCCAATGTTCTGGATGAAACACTAATGTCCTCCCCTGTAAGTACCTCGTGAGAAATACTTTCTTCACATAAGAAGTTCGTTCGTCTTACCCTAACTCCTGACTTGTCTTCCTTCTTTAGGATGCTTCTACAAGCTTATTAAGGAAAGTCCTGCGTAAGGTACATGAAATAAACAACTCAAGGGTTGGCCCTCCAACCTTTCAAGAACATGAGGTGGAAGCAGATGATCTTCAGGCAGCTATTGCCGACTACATCAAGCTTACAGGAACAACAGAGGTATCTCCCTAGTTGATATGCCAATGAAGCATATACCATTCAAGTGATCACAACTGTATTTTGATAATATGGCACCGCCGTGTATCTTTTGAAGGGTCCTCGAGATGTCACCTTTGGAAGTCAGCCTGCAGCAAAACAATGGCAGCAAAAGATGAGGTCACTCTTCATCAGTAAGAGCTCAAGCTTTTCATGCCGTGGTGTGATCACTGGTGACCCATACATTCCACTCAATGTAGTAGGACTGCCGGATGGAGTAGCAAGAAGAATGTCAGTACAAGAGCGTGACAGACCATAATATTGCTCAGCTTCAAGGCATGATGGATAGAGGTCTCTGCCTGACATATGAAGATGCTGATTCCATCAGATACTCCTTGGATGTGGCGAAAGCGAATAAGAAACGCATTATATTAAAGGTTGGTGAAACTGTCGACCGAAGAATTGTAGATGGAGACATCATATTTCTCAACAGGCCACCAAGTACCGACAAGCACTCAGTTCAAGCGTTGTATGTCCATGTACATGCTGACCACACCATCAAGATTAACCCACTCATCTGTGGCCCGCTTGGAGCAGATTTTGACGGCGACTGTGTCCACATCTTCTTCCCAAGGTCAGTGTCGGCAAGGGCGGAAGCTACAGAACTCTTTACTGTGGAGAAGCAGTTGGTAAGCTCGCACAATGGAAAGCTGAATTTTCAGCTCAAGAATGATTGTTTATTAGCTATAAAGAAAATGTCGGGCAGAGAGTATTCCAGAAGGGAGGCCAACAACATTATAAATGCAATGTTTGCGGGAGGGATGGTTCCCAAGAAGCGACTATCAGGTGGACCGAGCTGGAGTTTCAGTAAGATTCTGGAGATTTTACTACCAGAGGAAGACAAGATGTCAGTGGGAGACTTAGTTGCTGGCACTGTTACCCTCTCGTCAGTTTTGTCTACGAAGAATCCAAAGGAGGCAATAGAATTCCTGAATACTCTACAACCCCTGCTAATGGAATCAATATCTATTGATGCTTTCAGCATAAGCCTGAGAGACTTCAATGTCCAAAATCCAATACCAAAGACAATTCAGAACAGCTCACTTGATGTTGACAAGTTCAGAGAACCAATCGTGGACTTCATCACTTCTTCTTCTGACCTTTCTTTGTTGGTTGATCCAAAGAGTGATTCTGCCATGAACAAAGTAGTGGAGCAGATTGGTTTTTTGGGCCACCAGCTGCAGCGCGACGGAAGACTGTACTCTAGCAGCTTAGTGGAGGATTGCTTATCCAAGTCCCTGAGCAAGTGTGGCAGCACAACAAATGATTGCAATCCTTTGGAGACACATGGTTTTGTCAGGAGCTCATTTTACAGCGGACTGAACCCATACGAGGAATTGCTCCATTCAATATCTGTAAGAGAGAAGATAATACGAGCATCTACAGGACTTGTGGAGCCAGGGAGTCTTTTCAAGAATATGATGGCAATGCTCCGAGATGTCGTAGCATGCTATGATGGAACTGTAAGAAATCTATGTGGGAACTCGGTTGTTAAGTTTGACACGGCAAATTCATCAAGCACTGTGACACCAGGAGATCCTGTTGGCATTTTGGCAGCCACTGCAGTTGCAAATGCTGCATACAAGGCAGTGTTAGATCCAAGTCAGAACAACATGACTTCGTGGGACTCGATGAAGGTGAGAGGCTCACTTGATCAGTTCCATCCAAGACTTCAGTTCACATATTTTTAACTTATGTTTACTACATTTACAGGAAGTGCTACTTACCAGGGCCGGCTCTAGAACTCGTGAGAATGACCGAAAGATACTTTTGTATCTGAGCAAATGCTTTGCGGGGAGAATTTTTGCATGGAAAGAGCGTCACTCGCAGTTCAAGCCTGCTTAAAGAGGATCAAAGTAGAAGATTGTGCTACTGAGTTCTCAATCCAGTATGTATCGTTAATACTCTATTAAATTATGTATGATACTGCAGTGTTATGCTTTAAGTGAAATGCTATTAGCCTGACTATGCGTTATAGTATTTATTCCATGTCACTGAAACCTGAACAAGATTAGCAAACTATAGATATCATGAATGCTTTAAGTAGCCTCGTATTGAACTTAGACCAGTCCAATCCAGCTCTATGCTGCACTATACAGTTAGAAGTCATAACTAAATCAAAAGTAACTATTTCTTACACATTTTGTGCTAGGCTCAGAATTATTATCTTGTTTCAGGTGCCAGCAGAAAATAATTCAAGCAACAAATCGTCTAGTTGGTCATATTCACTTTGACAAGGTATTTTCCTACTTGGTTTTGTTTCAGCATTATGATCTAAGATTATATGTTGAAGAAACTGTACCTTTGCCCTTACAGAAGCAACTGGATAAGATGCACATAAGCATGGAAGATATTCTACACAAATGCCAGGAAGCTATCTGTAAACACAGAAGAAAAAGGGTCAGGAGAATCAAGTTTTGAAGAGAGTTGTACTGATTTCAAGGTACTTCGATCTTTCTGGTTTTAACCTTGAATTAGCATGGGATACATTATTTTCCAATTCTTCTGAAAGAATATTCCAATATTTGGATTTATTGTTCAGATCCACTAAGATCTGAGTTATTTGTTCAGTGGCTTAAGTTAAATAATGACTTTCATTGGGTATTTAGGCACAGGGAGTTTCCACCATGCTATATTGAGTTAATCAAGCATGAATTTTAAATGGCTAAGCTCTAACTTCTGAACACAATCTGGCATTTCTACTTTGCAGGGATTGTCTATGCGATGCAGATGTTGAGAAACCCTGCTGCTTGCAGTTTTTCGTAACTGAAAGTGTCACCACACAGAATTCTAAATCTTTTGAACGAATTGTCCATTTGATGGTCAACACCATTTCTCCTATACTCTTGAACACAGTTATAAAAGGTAAAACAAGAATTCACATTCATACCTATGTATCATGCATATAGAAATCCAGATGATTATGCAGACAGTCATGGCTTATGCGGTTCTCCTTACTAAAGAGACATTCTTGCATCTTCTCCCAGGTGATTCTCGAGTCCAGGAGGCCAACATAATATGGGTTGAACCACAAGCTACATACTGGGTCCAGAACCCTGATACAGAGCAGAAGGGTGAGCTGGCTCTGGAAATCACAATGGATATAACCTCAATTAGAGAGAGTGGTGATGCCTGGGGAACAGCAATGGATGCATGCATCCCTGTGATGCATCTGATCGACACTACCAGGTCTGTACCTTACAGCATCCAACAAGTTAAGCAAGTGTGTGGAATTTCCTACGCCTTCGGTCGAGTCACACAGGTCCAGCAAGTTCTTGCCTTTTTACCTTTGCGATGAATTCAGATCAGCTATAGCTTATATTGAAGCATTACTCATGCTTTGCTCTTCTTTTTATCTTTTCGGTCATCCTTACAGCACCTTTCCAAGGCAGTTGGAATGGTTACAAAATCAGTTCTCCATAAGCACCTGACAACTGTGGCAAGCAGCATGACCTGCACAGGTAACTTGCACGGCTTCAACAGCTATGGTTACAAGGCCACATTCAAGTCCCTGAAGATTCAGGCACCCTTCATGAAGGCTACGCTCTCTGTAAGTCATCGGTTCCATTTTACTTTGAATTCCCCATTTTGATGCGCAAGTGTTGGTCACGATTAATAAATGAGAAAAAACATGTCACAGAAACCAATGCAATGCTTTGAGGAGGGTGCAGAGAAGGTCCACTCTGATCAGCTGGATAATGTTGTGTCCACCTGCTCCTGGGGCAACCATGCAGCAATAGGGACTGGTTCAGCTTTCGAAATCCACTGGAATGATCAGAACCAGGTACAATTACCATTTTACTTGCCTATGTCACTTTGTTATCTGTGCGGCGAACAATTATATTCTCATCCCTGCTCTGAACTTCTTAATCTTTTACAGTCAGGAAATCTTGGAGGGTATGGCTTGTATGACTTCCTCGCAGCTGTAGAACCAACAGGAGCCACTGAAGATAACAGAATTGTTCCCCTCGGTTCCAACTTGTATGATGTTGATAATCTTCAAGAGGATACAACTGAGGAGGATGAAGTACTCCCTCCGATCCATATTAGTGGGCATAGCTTTATCTAAATTCATATGTATCTAGTTAAGTATTTAGACTAGATACATGTGTATCTAGACAAAGTTGTGCCCACTAATATGGATCGGAGGTAGTACTATTTTTGGGAGGAAACAGCCCGATTTCTTGGACAGACAAGCCAAAAGGGCACCTCCTGTTACATGATATTCAGGGTTGGAGGACTGAACAACAACACGCAACAAGGCAGACTAACTGGAGCCCAGGTGCAAAGTGGCAACATAATAAACATACTGCCGCAGGATTTGCCGGGAAAGTTTACAAGAGAAGGCAGCCTAATAGTAATTGGATCTCAGATGCAACGCAGCAAGATGGTAACCCAAGTTGGAACCAAGCAATGTCGCAGGGCCGCAGAACTTTGACATTACAGGGCCATCTAGCTCTGGTGGATGGAACAGTAGGGCTGGTAATCTTGGTCGAGGTGGTGGCAGAGGTGCAGTCTGGAGATCAGAGGGATCAAATCTGGGAGGTAGTAACAGCAGGTGGAAAGCCCAGAGAGCAAACACCACAGGCGCACAGAACTTCCCCAGTTCAGGACCACCTAACTCTGGGGGGTGGAACACGAGGACTAGTAATCTTGGTCCAGGTGGTGGCAGAGGGGCAGCATTGAAATCAAGCGGCCCAAACCGTGGAGGTAGGAATAGTAGGAACCAGAAAGCTCAGAGGTACAGCAATATTGGACAAAGAGGGAGTTCTAATTATACACCAGCGGAACAGCAGATATATGCACACGTTGATCCAATCCAGAAAGAAGTGAAGAGGATCATCCGCGAATCAAGGTATAGTTTCTAGCCCAATGTAACTTGAATTAATTTAATACAGAACTACAAAAAAACTAGCTACATTTCTTCAGGTACTAAGCTAGCATATACTGTAGATGATAAGATGAGTGTTGGGTTTAAGTTTGAACACCACAAAGTCTAAATAACTGCAACGGTTAAAAAAATGCACCTGTTCTGCTCTTGTTTAGACACCAAGTGGCTCCTTCCGTGCTCGTATCCCTTACTCGCAGTCCATCTCTTTCAATACTTTGCAGGGATCACATGAAGCTTTCTGAAAATGATGAGATGTTCATCCTCAAAAATGTTCTCAGTTACCACCCAGAGAAGGAAAAGAAGATGGCAGGATATGACAGATACATTATGGTAAGCAGCTTGCCTTTCTATCTTCCGATGCATCAGAAGAACCAAACTGGAAATGTGATGAAAATTATTTCCCTGCCTGCAGGTTGATAAGCATAAAAAGTACCATGGCAGCAGGTGCTTGTACGTCATGTCCTCAGAAGGTTCCTCGGATTTCTCTTACAAGAAGTGCCTAGAGAACTTGATCAGGCATGAGTACCCACCACATGCTGCAAATTCATTCTGCAGAAAGTACTTCCAATGATGAACCGTACCATGTTCATTTGCCTCGAACCGTGTTTGCTTGTAGTAGTGGAACCTCTAAAGAACTAAACTGACCGCATACACAATTTCCGTGGTCTCAGATGTCCACAAACTTATATAATAGGGAACATTCTGTATTTGTGATGCTATTTATGAACATTAGGAAAAAAATCTGGATACATGATTTATGTGGTCTCAGTGTCCACAAGCTTACATAATTTGGTACGCTTGAAAACAATCTATAACTGCAAAATTGTTTCTGAGCAGTAGTAGTGAAAAACACCGTAAATGCTTAAATATTTGCATGTTTTGTTATTTTCTTATGTCTGGTAATGTAGTGGATAGTTCTATTCAAACAAGCAACAATATGCGTTGCGTTAACAGCAAACACCAAAACTCAGGCGCGCGCGCGCATACATACACAGAATAAAAAATAGTAATGTATGGAACGTTGCTTCATAACACCAGCTTAAAAATGTATGGCACGAAACAATCAATTACTTACCAAAACAATTGACAGGTTCACAACGTACTGCTTTATATTATCAGCACTTGTTGTATCCTTCAAACAACTCTATAACTGAAATATAAATGATGCTAGAGTCGATGCATTTAGCAGGCACATCATCTGCACCAGACCATAGCTAGGTAGGTAGCTACAATAGAACTCCACTATCCCAAAACAAGCAATTACCTTTCTGGATACATGATTTATGTGGTCTCAGTGTCCACAAGCTTATATAATTTGGTATGCTTGAAAACAATCTATAACTGCAAAATTGTTTCCGAGCTGTCGTAATCAAAAACAACATAAATGCTTGAATATGTGCATGTTTGTTATTTTCTTATGGCTGGTAATGTAGTGGAAAGTTTTATTCCGACAAGCAACAATATGCGACGAGTTTACATCACAAACCAAAATTCAGGTTTGTGAGATTTCACTGTAATCACACGAACACACTGCACACATACACGGAATAAAAAGAGTAACATATGGAACGTTGCTTCATAACACCAACTTAAAAATGCATTGGCACGAAACAAGCAGTTACTGACCAAAACCATTGACAGGTTCACAACTGCTTTATATTATCACTTGTTGTATCCTTCAAACAACTCTATAACTGAAATTTAAATGATGCTAGAGTCGATACATTTAGCAGGCACATCATCTGCACCACACCATAGCTAGGTAGGTAGCTACAATAAAACTCCACTGTCCCAAAACAAGCAATTACCTTCCTGGCAGAAGGAAAGGAGGCATACACACTCAAGCAGCGGCAACTCCAGCCTTCATCTCTTCGGCTGCTTTCCTCTCGCACCCTTCAAGATACGACTTGAGGATGGCGAGCCTGGCCGTCTCAAAGGCACAGTAGCCTATCGCGGCGAAGCATGCGCTGTGCAGGACCCTGGGTCCGATCCCCCGGGACAGGCCCATCAGACCTTCCTCGGCGATGACCTCCTGCATCGTCCCCACCACGGTGCGGCTCCCCTCGGCACCAACTCTGGTCATCAGCCGCGTCTTCACGACGTCGAGCGGGGTGGTGAGCGCCGCCGATATCGCGCCAGCGAGGGCGCCACACATCACGCTCTCCCCAGGCGTCAGGTTGGTGCCATCTCTCTTGCTCAGGGCAAACGCCTTGAGGTACTCGAAGGATGAGTAGCTGAGCACGCCGGCGGGGAGGTTGCGGAGGAGGGTGGCGGCGTACCCGGCGTAAAGACCAAAGAATCCGTCGGTCTGCAGGATCTGGAGCAGCACCTGCCAGGAGCGCCCCGTGGCGGCGCCCGACTGGAGGCGCTGCGTGATGAGCTCCTTGGGCACCATGATGGCGGAGGAGGAGATGTTGCCGCTGGCCCCGGCGAGCGGGGGCACGAGGAAGGGCGGGAGGTGGGGGCGGAGCAGCGACTTGGCGAGCTCGCAGGTGCCGAAGTAGATGGCGGAGGAGGTGGCGGAGCCGAGGATGACCGCGGAGAGGCCGCGGTAGAGGCCGAGCGGCCCGTCGGTGCGGAGGATGTCGGAGAGGACCTGCCAGGAGCCGCGCGAGGTGGCGCCGGCCTGGAGGCGGGTCTTGACGGCGTCGAGCGGGAGCAGCGCCGCGTAGGTGAAGGCCCCCGCGGCGGCGCCCGCGCAGGCCCCGATGGCGGCGCGCGCGAGCGGGGTGGGCTGTATCTGCGCGTTTGCCTGGGCCGGCGCCGAAGCGGCGGGGACGGGGATGGAGAGCGTGGAGGAAGAGAAGACGGGGGCGCGGCCGTTGGCCGAGGAGGATGAGGAGGGTGTGTGGTGGAGAAGGAGCGAGGTGAGGTCGGAGAAGAGGGAGGGGAAGTCCTGCGAGTGGCCGGAGGCCGGGAGGGTGAGCGAGAGCGGCTGCCTCGGGTTAGACGGCGGCATCTCCGGTCTCGCAACGTGGAGGGGCGGAGGGGATCTGAGATGGCGGAGAGAGATCTGGGAGGATAATGAGCTGCGCGAGCTCGAGTCTTCTACTAGCAGCACTAGTCGGATATTCCATTTCGAAAAATTCATTTGAATTCGAACCCTTCGCTCGAAAATTCTGTATTCACATTCGAATTTGCAATCTATGAGGAATACGGTCAGGCTGTGCTCATCAAACGAAGTTTCTAAAAACATCATAAATCACTACATCAATCTATCAAGAGAGAAGTCCATATTACCCCCTAAATTTGTCCAAATGTTCACTTTGCATTCCTCATCTCTAATTTGGTTCGGATTTCACCCTTAAACTTTAAAAAACGTTCAGAATTACCCCTTCCACCGTTTTGACCTGGTTTTCAACCGGTTTTGTCACTTCAGCATCTTAGTCAAAAGCAATACATGTATTTCCTGCTCGTACATGCATCTCCGTCGCCTTCATGCCTAGGCCGCCGACATGCTCCTTCCCTGCCCGCCGTGACGCCGTCGTGCCCCTGACCAGGCCGTTGTGGATTGCAGGGTATGTTCATTTTCCTGGTTCTTAATTAATTGTTTGGTACACTGGGCTCAACCGGTCACTAAGGGCACCTCCAACGGGCAGGCGCATACGGACAGCCAAAATGGTCCGCATTTGTCCCTTTGGGGGCGGACAGCGGACACATTTTGGGCCTTTGTCCGTTTGGGGTTGGGGTGCCCCAACGGACTGGCGCAAAAAAAAAGCCCAAAAATGTAGAAACATCTAAGTAAATTTAAATTGTTCAACACAAATAGATTACAATACAAATTGTTCAAAATTTAAATAGTTTAACACCTAATAAATTGAAATAAACAAGGACATCACATGTCCTCGCGCTCACGGATCATTTTCTGCTTCTTGAGGATCCATGCCCGTTGCTCCGGGTCCATGATGGTCAAGTCGGCCATCATGATCCGGTTCTCTTCGGCGAGCAACGCATGCTTCACGCGATTCTCCTCCGCCTTGGCCTCGAGCATGAGCCGGGTCTCCTCGGCCTTCATCTTCTCTTGCTCGATCTCGAGCTTCTTCTTTTGCATCTCCACATACCTTGCCATGACTTCCTCCTTGTCCTTGCGCTTCTCCTCGAACCTAGCGGCGGTGGACTCCTCCATGCCGGCGATCAACGTCTTCAAGGTCTCCTCCAACTGGGCTTGTGCCGCCTCACGCTTCATGTCTTGCGCCGAGGACTTGTGTCCTCTAGGACGCACAACCCGGCCATCGGAGCTTTGGCCGGGATTCACATCATCATCGTTGGCTCTCTTCTTCGAGCCGTCAAGACCCCCTTTCTTCATGGAGTTGTAGCTCTCCATCCATTTGGGACAAGTCTTGATCATGTCCCAACAATGACCCAAGCTGAACTTGATCTTGAAGGCCACCTTGAAGTACTCCAAGGCTTGGTTCATCTTGTCGTCAACACCGTAGCCGCTCACCGGCCGGTTCTTGACATGCTCGTAGGCCGCTTGGAACTTGAAGCACTCGGCCGAGATGTGTTGCCACCTTTTTGTGAGTGATCCTTCGTTGCGATCACTCTCAATTCGGTAGGGTGGCAACTTCCTTTGCTCATGGAAATGCTTGTGCACCCTAAACCAAAATGCGATGCCCCTTTGTTGGGCACCCCACTTTGCATTTTGCCCACAAGTCATCCATGACTCGCATAGCACCTTGTCTTCCTTGTCCGTGTAGGAGGCCGTGCGGATGTTCTTCCGCTTGAGGCTTGTCGCGATGAGGGCGTGTTCATAGTCGACATCGAGTGGCTCATCCTCAATGTCGACCACATCGGGCTCCGTCTCGGGCATGCTCGCGTCGGGGTCTTGTGTGTTGAGGTAGGCCGGGTCGAAGTATGTGTTGGCCTCTTGTGTCTCGGCCTCTTGTGTCTCGGCCTCGGCGGGATCAAACGGGGTGCGGCCGTTGATCATGTCGTCCATGGCGTCCTCGGCGAAGTACGCCGGGTTGGCAGGCGTTGTCGGCGGGAGCTCGCACCCGTCGCACCCCTCGAACATGAGGGCACGGGCCTCGGGCATCTCTATCCTGCCACCCGCCATCGGCTTCGACTTGCCACGCCGGCCCTCGACGGCAGTCGGGGTCAGGTTGAGATCGAGGGACTTCGGCTCGGCCGGGATGGACGATATCTCCGGCGACTCCTCGCGGGAACCCAGCCGCGACACTGGGTGGTTGGCGGCGGCCGGAGACGGCGTCGATAGGCCAGGGGACGCGATTTTCGGCGGCCTGCCTTTGGCGGAGGAGACTGAGCTCTCCACGGACGGAACCACGTCGGGGGAGGCGGCAGCAAAGACCCCTGCAAAGACCTCACCTTTGAGGAGAAGGACGGCCTCGAGGGCGGCCTTCTCCTCTGCCTTCTTCGAGCGAGTCCGCTCCCTCCGGCCTTGTCGCTTGATGGAGGCCGGCTTCGGCTCCTTCTTCACTGCGAGGAGGGCGGCGCCGGTACCGGCCGTCGATCTGGACAGTCCGTCCTCCATGAACGGCGGGGGCGGCGGCGGCTGGGGCGTCGGCGGCGAGGGCGGCGGCTAGGGAGGGGAATGGCGGCCGAGCGAGGGTTTGGGGGAGGGATTTGTGTGGCTGGACCTTGGGCCCGACGCGGACAGGGAGGACATAGTGGCGGACCGAGCGCCTGTCCGTCCCGCCCCAAAGCCACCCCAAACTTGGGCCGAGTTTGGGTCGGAAACTGGTGTCCGGGCGGACACCAGCCCGTATGCGCCTGGCCGTTGGAGCCCCTCTTTTGTCCGACTGGTCCGTATGCGCCTGCCCGTTGGAGGTGCCCTAACGGTTGAACATGTACAACCAACCTGACATAATCAAAAGGAAATGTGAATGATGAGTTCAAAACCTTTTTTTTTTTTGCCGTGATTTTTCTGCTTGGGTAGGTCATGGATGCTCTAGGCAACACGAACTTTGAACATGCTGCAAAGTGAAGAGAGATACGATCAGACGAGAGCAAGTAGCTAGAACAGAGAGGCACCGTAGCGTCTCCTGGATGATTTAAACCCAGCCCTAGCGGCGGCAACCTTGGCACGCCGTGATCTGGCTGGCCGCCTGGCCGGCGGTGGAGACAAAGACCCAATTTACCAGCCTTTTGTGTGAACAAGACAGATGAGAAGACGAGGCCGATCGCTTTTCTGGCGATGCATGTAGGAGAGACGTAGGCAAATATATGTATCCAGTATTTTTTACCTTACATACAAGAAAGAACCGATGAGGTGGCAAGAAAAACCAGGTCAAAATAGTGCAGGGGGTCATTCCGAACGGTTTTTAGAGTTTAGGGGTGACATCCGAACCAAACCAAACATGAGGGTTGCAAAGTGAACTCTTCGACAAGTTCAGGGGTGTAATATGGGCTTCTCTCATCTATCAATGGTGAATTGGTGATAAATGAAAATGTTATGTTTTATTTAGCGACCGCTCAATTGACAATTGGAAATCGGGAAAACCCGTAAATTGCGCCGAATATAGATTCATATAAACTCCAAAATAACGGGCTAACCGACCATGAATAATGTGGAACACCTTTTGAAAATAAATAGTCATATCATGCTGTAAATTTCAAATCTATTTTAAAAAAAAACTACTCCCTCCGGTCTGATTAAATTGTCTCTGAGAGAGTACTAGATTAGTATACTACTATACAAACTTGCGACACTAATGCCGGATCAGAGGGAGTACTTGGAAAATCCAGATAGAATGCCTTATTTATTAAAATTTGTCATTTTTGTTTAACTTCAGCGACGTTTTTTTTGTTGAATTTCTCTCCATCATATCAGATCATAACCAATATTTGCATGAACAGCTAAACCATTACTCGGAAATGGTAGTATCAGACCCACATTCACGTGACTGAAGAATTTTTGTGAATTTCACACCTGAATCGGCTACAAAGTTGGGGGAAAGAGGGATTTCAGGCTCTCAACACACCATCCACTCTTTCCCAGACTAGCTCGTTTCTCAGCTCTATATTTACATTACATCATGGCAGATATCATGTATTCCTGCCAGGATCGCGAAACAATTATATAGGAGCAAAACTGAATCTCTCAGAGGGCTTCTCAGGGAAGACCCCTCTCTCATACTATGGCTCCATCAGGGGCCTCATTTCGCAGTCCCAGGTGAATGCCGAGGTCGGCGATCCTCAGGTCATCGGGCTGACCGGGTGGATGCGGCCGACGACACCCGCTCGGAGCTCCTCACGTCATACCGCTCGTAGACCTTGCCGTGGTTCTCGTTCCACCATTTCTCCGCTTGATGCTCGCCGAACCGTCTTCGGCTGGAGAGAGGTTCAAAAAGGTTAGATGAAGCTTAAGAAATGTAGACATGAGACCAAGCAACATCTCATGACTCTCAGTAAGATCACGGCACAGAGCTTGTGCTAGTAGATAGAGTAGGTTGGCAGCAATTGCAACGTGCTGATTAATAGCAATATAGAGCGCAAGAACCAATTTATTTAGCTGAAAACATTCAATCTAACTGCTGATGTCAGGGCATTAAACAGCCTTCTAAAAAAACGAGACCAGCCAGGACTAGCCCTGGTGGCTTACTTTTATAGAAGAATCCCACCCGGGTGAGATTCCAAATATTCGCTCCTAACAGGATTCGAACTCGGGCCAGCAGGATGTACCACTGTGACCCCTACCACAGCCTTTTGTTTTCTGCTCTGGAGCATCCTGCTATCAGCCAGCTATTCTGGGATGTCAGACTAGGGATGTGAAGTGCTAAAACCTACCATGTATATATTTAGTAATGAATGAAACAAGACCATGGCAGTATTTAAGAGAGAAGACAAATAGAATATTAAATTACCTGAAGCGTACCCTCTTCAGATCTCGGGTCCCGTCACCAAGTGTTGTCAGAGTGATATATACACCTGGTTCATACTGTTCAATCCATTCAGCCTGAACTTGGTCGCTCGAGAGCGATATCATTCCTCGAGATCTGTAGCCGTCCTCGCCACTTTGAAGGGACAGAGTCTCCAAGCTACCACTATCACTCGCTGCTCTACGGCTTGCAGTCAACAATTCATCACCACTGCTATGTGCTCTTCGATCTGAATGCTCAGCATCATGGGGACTTGAAACCCTATGTCTGTGAGCACTCACTTCACTATTTTCACGAATGCTACCTGGTGACTTATGTTGATCTGAGATTCCGTTTGGGTGCAACGATCGCCCAGTGTTCAGGCTAGCCATGTTTGAAGCATTCATAGGCTCATTCCGTGGCTGGTGAATCCCGTTCATGCTAGAGTAGACGGAAGCATGAGACTCAATTCCATTCGGAAACTGTGACTGTTTTGCATCATTGCCATCATAGGCTCCCTGATCTGGAGGCAGTCTCTCAGCCATATCCTTGAGCTACACAAGCCACAGAGAAAAGCATACACAATAATCAGTGGAGATTGACAGGTTAGCTACAAAATGAAAATGTTTTTCGATTAAATGAATATTTGGGTACTGGATATTTTGGTTCATTGTAATAATCCGGTAACACTAGGTCATTACTGTTCCCTTAATGTGAAAAATGTGCTTTTTGTTTCTGTGAAATAATCAAACCTCCGCCACAAAATGATTAACGTGTATTTCTTGGTATCATTAACAATGAAGGATTGTATTTGCACTGAATATTGTTGGTATGGGACTGTTAATTATTGGGTTTCCAAGGAGATGAGCAATAGATCACCAAGCCAAGCAACATTACCTGTGCTGTTAGGGATTTTATGACTTCCTTTGCAGCTTTGGACTTTGCAGACCTCTCCAACCAGCGTCATTGCCTCTTGTACTTTCTTAGCGGACTTCTGTAACTCAAGTTCTTGAACCTCACAACGGTGCCTCAGATTATCGACCTAACCAGGTGCATAAATCAAATGTTTGCTCACAGAATAAAAACCAAAGCTACATACTTGCAATAAATAAAATGAGATACCTGCCCACGGAGTCTTTCAACTTCCTGATTTAACATCTCATTTTTCTTCGTAAGATTGTCAGCAGTACTTTTCGCGATAGAAAGGCCATGAGTTGTTGGAACCGGTGTGGTAGAACGTGGTGGACTGGGCTTACGAGAGAAGGGGGAAACCGCCCTGGAGTTGTTTACCGATCGAACTGCCGGTGTGCGGACTGGTGTTGGAACTGGCCTGTTCAAATCAAGCCCACCAACTAAAGCAATATCTCTCAACTGATGAAGTGTACTCATTTGAGGAGATCGAAGAAATGACAACGCGTCTGTTTTCTTCCCTTGTTTTGCTGCCTTGCTATCCAAACTTCTAATCATATCAATATTACTAGGGACAATTGCTTTGGCTAATTTAGCATCGGAATGGCTTTCACCTGAGTAGCGAGGTACATAATCTTTCCTCTTATTGGTTACACTAGGGTCTGTAGAATTGTTCAGTTTCAAAAAACAGGAATCACAAACACGATAAGGTTTTGCAGGATTGGGAGCCAGCGCCGCCCTCGTTACCTTCCGAGAGGTGCACGCATTGCAATGGACATGTCCACAGTTATGGCAATTATGCCTCTTCCTGGTGAACCCAAATGGCTGCCGACATGATGTGCATAGCGATTGCTCCGCTCCTGACATCAACTTATGTTGGCATATGGCAGCTGTGAAGTTGGCACCACAGGATATTTGCCTAGCTCTGTCTCGCAAGGCTTCAACAAGTGTAGGTATTTTCCTGTCCTCTACATCTCCATGGCCCAATCTTCCATTCGCTCCTTTACCCCATGTAAACACCTCACTCTTAACTGTTAAAACTGCAACATGGTAGGAACCACAAGCAACTTGGACAACATGTTCACCCATAATCTCTTCAACTAAACATGGGAGCTTACCATCTGAACGAGGATTTCCAAGCTGGCCATAAACAGTATTACCCATGCTCCAAACTTGTCCAGATGTTGTCAGACCCACAGTAAGACTATGACCACATGCTATCCTGTGAAAATCATAATCAATAAGTGAAGCCACACATGTCGGCTTAACTCGTGGTTCCTTATCACCATGACCAAGTCGATGTTTGTCGCCATCACCCCATGTGAAGAGTTTTCCAGAAGATATACTTGAACTTGACTGAGTGACTATAACTTCTACAACAGCTGCAGTGTGCCATACACCACATGCAACAGAAATTGTTTTCAACCCCGATAGAGACTCGACCTCCCTTGGACATGAAATGCTTTCTCGGTCTCCGTGGCCTAAAACTCCAAAAGTACCATCACCGAAGGTAAATAACTGGCCAGCAGTTGTAATCAAGGCTGTATGCCAGGTTCCACAAGAAACATAAGCAACTTGGAGACCATCCAGTGCTCCTGAAATCCTTTTAGGAATCCAGTGGCTTATGTCGGCACCATGGCCTAGAAGTCCAATATTGTGTGTTCCATCTCCCCAGGTATACAGTTCCCCAGCTGTTGTCACGGCACAAGTATGAAACTCCCCACAAGCAATAAAATCCACATTGCAAACTGCTAATGAACTGACTAGCCTGGGTGAATATGATCTTCTCGTGACCCATGGCCAAGGCGTCCTCCAGATTCTTCACCCCATGTGAAAACTTCTCCATTTTTGGTGACCAAAGCAGCATGCTTGACCCCACAATCCACATGATACACATCAAGAACTAAATTGGATTCCAAGGGTTCGGTAGTAGGACATCCTGCCTCACAGTTGACCTGACTACTGCGCAGAACCAGCTCTCACAGAGTTTTCACAGATGACTTCACCCCACACATACACGTCGCCTGAAGAATCACAGTCATCATGTCCAGAGCCGTGACTCGATGTACTGGGAGCACTTGAAGTGCTTACTCTGATAACATCTGAAGAAACCCCTTTAGTGGGCATTTGTCACATGTGATGAAACTATGGTTCTAAGAACAGTACCGACACATATGGACTGCTATCATACAGGACTAAATGGATTGGTCAAACTTTAAACGACCTGCACGTAAATTTTTAACAATAATTAGGTGACTAAAACTCATTATATAACCATAAATTAATATAATACAATAGTGTAAACACAAATAAAAATTTGTGGAAGAAAGAGTTGGAAATTTCGGATGCTGCAGTCACAATGGACAGGTTTATGGGGAACAAACAGCATCACGAAACGAGGCTGAGTGGCACAAATAAAATGAGGCCTATTGTGTAGGCAAATGCAATCTACATTCAATATCAACAAGAAAATATGATTGTAGCTCGACGTAAAGTGTTGTCCCATGGCCATCGGAGCAGGACTTACGTAAAACAGGTTTGCAATGCCAGGTGCAGCAAACAACTTAAACTTATAGTTTTGTGCATCGCATGCATTGTGGTCTCGTCGGTGCAGCCCTGCCAGGTACAGGTTTGCTCTGGGTTTGTGTTCCCTAAGTCTCTAAATATGTACACTCCTAGGTCATAAGCAACATGGGATAGTTATATCGGTGTACAATTTAAATAACAGTGAGCTGACCGAAATTCATTATAAGCTAAAATTGATACAACAAAAGTAAGCATGAATAAAAATATGGAAGAGAGAGAAGTGGAAATTTCTGATGCTACAGTCAGAATGGACAGGTTTATGCAGAACAAAACAACAGCCCCAAACGAGGCTCAATGGCTAAAATGAGGTTTATCGTGAAGGCAAATGCAAACTATGTTTAACGTAAACAAGAAAAACTGACTGAGAAGCTCAATGTACAGTGCTGTCCCATGGCCATGAGAGCGGGACTTAAGTAAAACAGGATTGCAATGCCAGGTGCACCAAACAACCTAAAATTATAAATCATGCATCGTAGCCTCGTCTCCGCATGCATCAGCGCTGAAAATTGACTGGTTCATGTTGTGTTTCCGAAAGGCCTAAATTCGCACACTGGTAGCTCATGAGCGATGACATCGGATGATTATATCGGTCAGCATGCTGCATGCACACACTCGCGTTACGACTTGGGACACTCTAGAGAAATCAAGCTAGTTGTGCAGAAAATCAACATGTAGCAATAGAATGCACGAAATCAAGCTGCCCTAGGACTAGGAGGAGCTTGCATCTACAATGTTTCGAGTGAAGAGCACAACGCATTCTCACAGGCGTGTCTCCACTCTCCAGCAGCAGTAGCAGCTAGTTGCGCAAGCGAGACATCCATCAGCAGACTCTCTTCATATGGGCAAGAAGGGCAGGGAACATTTCGTCAACCGCAGGCAGAATCGTTCCCTACCAACCAACCTAACCAGCGCCGCCGCTACAGCTAGGCCGCCCCAAAGCTCTCCGTCCCCCGCAGGGAACCGCTACTAGTACCCCCGTCTATTCCACGTCGCAAGCAAGCACGGCTACAGGAGGGAGCTTCCTCCTCGACAAGCCATTTCGGCAGCAGACACATCCCTGTCCGGGAGGAGAGGACGCAAAACAAGAACAGATTTTTCGCGGTACCTGAGGCGGGGGGGAGGCAGGAACCGCGGGGCAGCCGAGACCGCCGGGAACCCTAGAGGCTTCGCTCCTCCGAGATCCGGCCGAACTGGGGGAGCAAGCCTCGACCCGGTCGCCGCCGGCGGCGGTGGCGAAGGGGACTCGCTGGGAGCCTCGGCCTAGCTTCTCGGGGAGGCGGAGCACGGCGGAGGCCGGAGGGGGGGGGGGGCCGCGGCTGCGCTGCTGCAGCGGCTTCTCTTCTCTCGCTCCCGCTGGTCGGTCGTCTTGCACGAGGGAGGGAGGCTTCCTTGCTTCCTGGCTTGCCTTTGCTCTGCTGCCTCTCTCTGTCCTTTTCTTCTCCTTATTTTTCTCTGTTTTGTGCCGGTCTTCTTTAAGAAAAATCGCACCGTTTAATATATTTGCCTTTTCTGTTAACAGCGTACTAATAATCACCATGATTTTCCAATAAATATTGGCCACGATTCTCAATCCTAAGGTCAACGTTCCACCATCCTGGTCCCAAGAATTTACACTAGCATTTCGTAAAAACTGGCTAGCATCTAAATGGTACAATATATTTTTCTTCAAATTGTTCACGATGGGCGCATCGAAATAAGGAGACCCTCATTTAATCAGAGGCGGCGTGAAGCACGTGGCGTGGTCCTCTCGCTTTTCTTCAGATCTGGTGAATCTCAGTGTGTCGTTGGCGTTTGCTGTTATTCGCGATAGTGTCGCCAAACAGTGCGAGGCGGATGCTCAGGGGCGAGGATGTTGACCGAAGGTGGTAGATCTGTTGTTTCCTCCAACTTCGTAGATTAGGCGTAACGAGTATGGGTTTAAAGTAGCAAGGGAACATCCACGGTCAACGTCCCATAGTGATTTTTGGTGTGTAAAAAAAACGGTAGGAAGCATTTTGTATTTTTTTATCCTTTGGATAGTAAAGTTTTCATATATTTTTTTGCTAGATAGTCTTTTTGGTTTTTGGTGGGTCTATGATTGTAAGTTGGCTTTGTTTTAATGAAACAAAATTCCTGACGGACCATAGTTGGCGAGAGCGACAAACAATGGATGGATGCTTTGATGAGGAAACAAGAACAACCACCAATCTAGTGTGCTGGTGGCGAGTTTTCAACCATATTTTCTTGAGTAACTGACATATCTTTTATGAAGTATTTTTTTATAATAAATAATCCATGAATGTTGCGCATATTACTAAAATTTCACATTGATCCTTTGTTAATTCTATACTCCAACACTGAGACTCCCTGTTGATCATTTATGAAATAATTACTACTATATTCTATCATCCAAAGAATTGTACCTACTATATTCTATCATCCAAAGAATTGTGCTCCCTCCGTCCACAAAAGAATGTCCCAATCTAGTCCAAATTTTGATACATGCAAATTTGGCTAGTTCGAGACCACTGGCGGAGCTTAATAGGGGCCGACCTGGGCCACGGCCCGCCCAGGATTTTGGCCAAATTTTTTTTTACTACTACCCTGTTACGCATCAGAGGCCAGACCACAAGCCCAGCAAGCACCCTTCGCGTCAGAGGCTCTTGAGGAAGGCAAATCGTACAGAGTTGAGGCTCTCCAGTCTCCAGGAAGGTTCGATCTGAGGCTCTCCAGGGAGCTCGCCGGAGGCCGAGGTTCGATCTGCGGCGAAAGTAGGACCCCACGAGTGACCGACC
Organism: Poa pratensis; assembly: GCA_947311845.1. Lineage (NCBI taxonomy): Eukaryota > Viridiplantae > Streptophyta > Magnoliopsida > Poales > Poaceae > Poa > Poa pratensis. Next base: position 6,290,039 of record CAMZMU010000127.1, read on the forward strand.
ACCGCAGCTCCACTGCCGGCTGCGGCTGGTCCTTGACGTCCACCTCCGGCTATCAAGCAACTCGCGGCCGCGGCGGACCACACGCGTCTCATCCTTTGATTTGTCTGTGCAGACCATGACCGGTGGCCGACGGAGGCCAGGTTCATCGTGGCCGCCCACCACGGCGACGTCTGCGACATCAAGATTCAAGAGTAAGGCCCTCCCGCACCTCCCTCCCTCTCTCCACGGCGATTTGTTTGCTCTCTCGCTAGATCTTAGGGTTTACTCACCGTGTGGGTTCCGACCTGGCCACCGGTCGCCGGCGAGGTACGGCTCCGGGGTGTCGAGTTCTCTTGCGATTTAGGCCAGGACGCTCGCTGGGGCTTGTTTCATCGGGTCCCTGGGGGATTTTTTATTTTTTGCTCTAGTTGCAATCAAGTTGGGGGCTTTCTGGCAGTTCTTAGGAAGGACCACTGGCAATTTCTTCCTGATTTGGGGTAAAAGTGACCACCTTCTGTCATGACACTACGTTCCTGTCATGATTGATGATTTAGTGGGCTTAATTCCTCGACACTTTCTTGTTACAAGGATCGGTGGGGATTTTTCTTCCTGATGCATTTTAGATTTTTTAGAAAACCAGCACATATTATTTCCTTCCCAAATTCTTAGCTGGCGATTGGATAGGTTGAAGAAAAAATCCCTTGTAGCACCAAATTACCCTGTAACAACAACAACGCACTAGCTAAGACGTGATATTTTTCTTCTTTAATTGGCCCGCCCAGGTATTTGTTTCAAGCTCCGCCACTGTTTGAGACATCTTTTTGTATACGGAGGGAGTACAATGATGCCATATGAGACACTTATTTTGAGACGAAAAGTACTAGATCTTAAGACATAGGACATAGAAATTATACTCCCTCCGTCCAAAAATAAGTGTTTCAAGTTTGCCTAAAAGTGGATGTATCCATACATGAAAAACATGTATGGATACATCCACTTTTGAGCAAAATTTTGACACTTTTGGGACGGAGGGAGTATTAACTATTCTAGATAAACAAGCCTAGCAGTAGACAAGTGAGTATTTAGAATACACAGAGGCGGGTGGGCTGTCACGTGACTCGTTCTCTAGCTAATTTGTCGCCTTTGACTCCTCCAAACTCCCAGCCAAGAAAACGTCCTGAAGTACGTAGGGGCCACCTTCAGTCTCACGGGTCCATCTGCCAGCAACCTAGTAGCGCTATGTTTAATCGCTACACCCGTGGTAGCTTAATTGATTTTTTTTAAACACAGTACAACTTAAATGTTCACATACGCATACACTCAACCGTATGAATGCACGCACGCATACCCTACCACTATAAGCATCTCTTCGGAAGACTGAGCCGGCGGATCATGTTTTAAAATTGACATCTCTCACTGAATAATATTCCGCATAAATGAGAAACACCAGTATCAAATATAGGGTTTAAGCTCTGGTGGGCTGCGGGTACAACCACCCTACTAACCATCCTACCACGGGTAGGTTCTCAAATTATTATTATTATTATTGGTTTGTTTATCTGTGCATTACCCTTTCCGTCCTAAGGTGTGACGTGAGTGGTGTTTTGATTTTGTAAACTAGGACTTTGACGAATAATTCATTTCGTTAGCATATGATGTATGGCGTCATAAAAGGGATATTAATATTCACGTGTTACAAAATAGGTTAATCATGTACGATTGCAATTTGTAGATACATCACCATTTATTAAAAAAATGGTGATCAAAGTCTTATACTCCCTCCGTTTTTGAATGTAACATGTATAGTTTTCTGCATAAATATAATATAGGATTATTTTGCATACGGTGGACTCATTTAATTCGGGAAAAAAATCGCAAGAGAGGAGTCTCTAATAGCCACAAAACGAAAGCAATCCGTGATATCACTCCTTTCGAGATTGGGACTTATTTTTGGATGGGTAAAATTGTCCATAAATCATAATACACCCTATATTTTAAAATTTTGTCAAAAATTACACACCTTACATCAATGAACGGAGAGAGTATTAACCGAGCAAAATATATGCTTTACATTTTGAGACGGAGTGAGTAGTTTGTCTTTGGCTGAGTAAATGCAAAACCAAATTTCCGTCAGGAATAATTGTCAAACTAGTGCGGCAGGAAGAGTATTAGTAGTGCTTCTAGATAAATTATGACTCTGACAAATGACAATAAGGGCGAGCAGAGTTGTCCTTTTATTTTCTCTCTTCCGTTCACCCATGTAGCGGATTCTTCGAGTTAATGTTTTCTGCCCTCAATATTACTGAGAATTAGGACTAGAAAATTATGGGGAAAAAAAGGCTAGACAAATATGTTGCACTTTGCAAATTAGTTCTAAACAAACAAGCGAGCCAAGTACTCCTAATGTTGTAAAAAAAGTCAATTACTGCTAATAGTTAGTATTAATTTTATAAATTGTCTTTAAGATATTAGTAAACTTGGAAAAAACACTTTAGAATGAAATCGTGACGGTAGGATGTAATGTCACGTGACCTGTTCTCTAGCCACCTAATTTGTCCCTTTGACTAGTCGGTGGGGTTGTCGTTCATTGCGATCCTGGCCAATGGTCAGTCTCACCTATGTATGGGTCCACCTGCCAGCAGTACAATACTACTGTTTCTGTTGCCAAGATTAAGATAACACTCATGGTGTGCTGCCCTATCAGAGGAACACGTCTCGGTGGGATTTACTTGGGGTAATACAAGAGGAGACAAGAACAGTGTGACTGTGTCAGTGAGCAGAGACGATGAGAGTTCTTTTTTACACACCCCTCTCTCTCTGAGCAAGCAACCGACTTATTAGCTACTACTCCCTCCGTTCCAATTTAATTGACTTGCTATCCACCAAATGTGAATGTATCTAGACATGTTAAATGTATAAATACATCCATATGTAGTGCATAGCAAGTCAATTAAATTGGAACGGAGAGAGTAGTGTGCATTCTACTCAAGCCACCTTTTTCTTGTGCACGCTTCTTAGTTGATTATTAGTGTTAATTTGTCCTCTCAACCCCTTAACACCCTTTTGCAGGTTTTTTTTTTCTCTTTTTAGATTGAAAAACAAAATCAACCGATTTGCTTTTCCTGCATACTAAAACACAAAAATCTGCCACGCCTGCTTGTGCATGGAATTGATCCACGGTCCCAAGTGACCAAGAAAGGAACTACTTATCTTGCATTGTTTGTTCGGCGAGTTTGTCTGTACGCTAGCTGCACTGTTTCTGATGCAGACAACAGAAACGGAACAAGACTGCACCCCGCACCACGCACATCGTTGTAAAGATTTCGGCAAAAAGAATTGATCCCAATAAGCTGCTAGTGTTAGGTAGTACTAGCAATGTGCTAGCATGCAGGTATTTTCTTAGTTTCGATCAATACTTTCGGCAAAAAGAAACTTCAGTGTACCATTAGTATCTGGTATATATCACCGTATCAACATTTTATTTTACTTTATTTGGATCCAAGCTTTTGGCAAAATGAATTTATCCCAAATTGAAATGAACGAATAGTATTACATACTAGGGTTTCATTCTTGTTGAACGGGCTCACATGATAGGGGAACACAGCTAAGGATGGCAATTTTGTACCCGTGGGAGTATGGGTATGGTATGGGCATAATTTTATACACATGGATATTATCCGTATCCTACTCTTACGTCGTGGGTAGGTCATGCGTAGAACCTCGTACCCGTGGGTATACCTATACCATGCCCTTTTATATACCTTACTCTTGCATGTCGAACATTTATTCTCGTGACATTGTGAATTTATGGTAAAGTTGTCATCAATTTTCAATTTGGTTTGAAATAATTGTCATGTACTCAAATATATATTATTGAGTTGAGATAAATATTTATTTTATCAAATGTGTTGTCGATGAACGTAATATTCTGAATATTTTTTGTACTATTTGATCTACCCGTTGAAAATGGGTATGGGTACCTTTTAGATATGGGTACGGGTTAAATTTTGTACACATTGACTACACGGGTATGGATATGGTGTTGCTCTACCCGCCGCATAACCTACCCATTGCCATACTTAAACGTAGCATGGCAGACCTAAGTAGGTTCGGTGGTTGACCAATGTCTAAATAGGTTATGACCAACAAACTTTGCGCCGTTTTCCGTTATTCTCGCTGATTTTTCTGGGTAAGCCCGTAGGCTGTTGTGGTTGTTTTTCACCGCTCAATCTTGAGCCCTTCAAAATGTTCGCAATAAACATGATATTGAGTCAAAAGTTATCAATATCCAACTGACGTAATTTTAAACCACGCACTTTTTAGAGTTGTGGTCCATCACCCTAAAATCGCAAGACATGGAGGGCGCAAGGTGGCTGATCGCTTAGCTGAAAAAATCCATGCCTCTTGCATCCCGAGGAGGTGGTAGTTCGGCTGCTTCATCGCCGTGGCTAGTCTAGTACCCTAGTTTATCTTGTTTAAGTTGTCGTAGCGTTGTATTTGGCTAAGCTGTACGATGCAACGCTGTAACCGTACGTATATGGTGAACCTAGTGGCTTTGTTAAGTCAAAACTGGGCAATAAAATGCCTTTGATTTTTAAAAATGGTTATGCCCAACAAGATTTGCAAGACAAAATGTACTGTTTGTGTTTGACTTATATACTACTTTAAAGTTAATTAAACTGGAAAGACACTTCGCGCGTTGATGTGCGTACCTTCTATAGGTAATTTCAAAGGAACGCATATTTAAAATAAAAGATGCATAGATTAAATATTAAATGTAATATTGATATCAAATGAAGATAATAATAACGGCAAGGCAAGTTAATTAGAAGGCTTCATCGGAAATTTAATATAAGGCGTAAGTTACCTTCTCAAAGTCGAAGTATTTACAGTGGATCAATCATGGATGGCACTGCACTACCAAAATGATATGGAGAAACTGCATCACCAGTCTGGAGAGAGAGAGAGAACACTACATATGTATTGTGTTTTATTTAAGAGTCGGATAATAGCCACAAGAGAGAGTGACTATATATATTTATGGGAATTTTTCACTACATGATATAGTTTCATGAAAAAACTGACTTTTTTGTGTCGTGTGTAAAAAGGCAAATTTAGTGCTAAAAAGGATTTTCACTGAGATGTTTTTTTTTCACACACCCTACTAAGAATAGTAGGTTTTCTTCGAAACTTTGCGCGCGTAGATGTGGACGCCAATTTTTTTTTGGATTTTGCTGACATTTCGAGATGTTTTCTTGGTGGCAATAGCATATGCTGCCATGTGTCCAAGTAAATTTTACCACATAAAACTTTGATTTATCTTCACATACACACATTATCCATCTATGGCAGGTAAATACAAAAACATACAGATCATCCTGGTCTGTGATCTGGGTGCAGTCCTAGATCGAAGAGAAACGAGTAAAGTAGCCTGCGAACTCGCTAGAGAGGATCCCCTAAAAAACACACTAGAGACACACTAGAGAGGAAAACAAAAATAATGGTTTAGGTAGGTGCGGGCGAAGGTGTGGTCTTCTCTTCACCCTCTTGTTGTGTAACATTTTAGTCTGGAGATATATATGTGTATAGGTTTGTACCCAAAAAATGATGCTGACCGATGTGGCAGTGTTTAGAATGATACTAGACTAGGATTTTTTTTTGTTTCTTACAATATCAGTAATTCAGAATAATTGAACATTGACGTTCTGGCCCGTTGCGTTATATATTCAGAATAACGATTGATCTAGCAAACTGTGACTCTGTGAGTCAACTGACGTGCAGTCGGCATGGTGAACATCTATGCTTCTTGGTAAATATGACAAATAATGGTAAATCAAAGTCAGTCTGAGGGAGCCGAGACGAGCCTATGCAATTGATCTAGAGAACTACCCCACAGTAAGCAGCTTACGGCTTGGAACAAAGTCTGCAAGCCATTGCAATTAATCTACTCAGCCAGCTTATGATCATAGTCAGGTTCGACTATCTAACAATAAAGGAACAAGGTTCGGTTACAACTGCCCCAAATGCCTCAAGCTCATATCATGGTCATGTTGCACAAAGCCAAACAAGCACAAGATGTACCTAGCAGCCAAAAAAATCCACCACACCCATCAGAAACCCCCCAACACTCCTCCCAGGCGCTATCTAGGCAATGCAACAAAAGTTGAACTCACCAACGAGCCACAACAAAACAGTTTAGAACCCAACATCTCAAGACCAGTACAACTTTTGAGGCCACCTGGACCAAGCTCATTTGGACTTTTTTTTGTTACTTGGACACGGATTTCCAAAATCACAAGAGTCTTCGTGCACAAGCAGCTGTATTTCTTGTGCATCAACAAGAAAGCACATTCCATTCCCTCATGAGTGCTGCAAGAAAATCTGTTGGTTCTGATATTGGCTTGGAGTTCCTGTAAGACAACCATCAGAAAGTTCATTTGCAGAAACTCCTGATCATTCTAACTAGGTCACATGGAGAGGTTATTACATAATTCCAGACGTGCCTCTTGATTTATTCGCTTCTTCTGTCTTGCCTTTGCTTTCGAGGAACAACTTCCTAGTCCGTTTTCTTTTATTGTCATCGTCCACCATTTTCTGGATTTCATCTATCTCCTGAAGGATGCCCCCGTCGGGGTAATCAGTCCCGCACTACCTTAACTGGTGGTGCATCCAATTCACTAGTGAGGGGGTCAAACTACTCGTCGAGATATGTGCTTTTACTACTAGGACTTTCGGCTAGATATTAGTTTGCTTGAAGAACTCACTTATTTATACCAAACCCTTTCACTTGCTTAAGACTTAATATTAAACGCACATAACATTCTAATTAATATTTTCTATTATACTTACACAATTAATCACATAACAATGTTGATAATTTAAGACTGGATATTCATTTACAAGTTTGTTGTCCACCATTGCAAATATAAATGTGCTAAGTAAAAAAATTATGTCCAATTGTGTGAATTTCGTTCTTACAATTTGTTTGACATAATGCCAACAAATAAATTTCTTTTTTGTTGTAAACAAAGAATTACAAATTAGCATTTCTTCCTTGACTAATATGTATCACCATTTGTGCTAGTTATGCGTTCACAATTTTTTTAGCGGAAAGATCTAGATTGTACGTGTGTAAAAAAATATCTTCATGGATATTTCTAGATTTTTCCTGAGTAAATGTAAGACAATTTTTTAAATTGTCTTTAAGATACTTTTTAACTAAGAAAAAAACTCCAGAATAAAACCGTGACGGGTAGAATGTAATGACACGTGACGTATTCTCTAGCGACCTAATCTGTCCCTTTAACTAGACGGTGGGTTGTCGTTCAATGCGGTCCGGGCCTCCACCTGACAGCAGCATAATACTAGGGTTTGTGTTGCCAAGATTTACATTACACTCGTGGTGTGCTGCCCCTGCCTTATCAGAGGAACACGCCACTGGATCTGCATTCAAAAAACATCGCTCGGTGGCATTTACATGGGGTAATAGAAGAGGAGACAAGAACAGTGTGACTAGTACCCCTCTAAAAAAAAGTGTGACTAGTGTGACTGTGTGAGTGAGCAGAGGTACTGTGTCACGTTATATTGTGGAACGGAGTGAGTATATGCAGCTGAAGATGCTATATATCTACTATACTTTACAAAATAAATGCAAACGAAAAAAAATGGCTTGCTCTCGGTATAGCCAGTATAGTATACCCTTATTAGCTACCAGTGTGCATTCTACTCAAGTCACCTTTTTCTTGTGCACGCTTGTTAGTCGATTATTAGTGTTAATTTGTCCTCTCAACTCCTTAACACCCTTTTGCAGGTTTTTTTCTCTCTTTTTAGATAGATTGTAAAATAAAATCAACCGATTTGCCTTTCCTGCATACTAAAACACAAAATCTGCCACGCATGCATGTGCATGGAAATGATCACTAGTTGTGCTGCAACTTATTTTATCACATCTATACCATGACTGACTATAGTGTTCGTACAGAACATCTACCACCTCAGCTCCTCCTCCACGCGATGCTACCAACTAGCCTCTTACCATGGACCCCAGCTGAATGGTACTGACCCGTTTCCATTGCCCCCAATTACAGTAGTTTATGTAATTTACACCTTTTTCAGCTCGTAGTAGACAATGGTGAAAATCTCAAATGGCAGACTCCAGGTGTCTATCTTTTTTTTCTAACATTGAATTTTCTGACACAAACAAAGTATTGTAATAGGTATTCAAATTAAGTTGCAGATGACCTATTTCCTGGTACAAAGTACGTTGCAGTTTTCGCCTAAGCAACGATAGAGATTAGGAGCGCCGCGCCTTGAGGTCTCTGTTTATACCTTAGGTATAAAAATTTACTTAGACGTACCACTTGGCAAGCTGCTATAAGAGCAAGGACAACAAGAGAGCCGGCTGCCGGCTGTATAGTGATGCCAAATCATCTATAGTCACCCTAAAGCCAGGTCAAGTACAGGCTCTTAGGCGGGCTGCACGCTGGTTTAAATAAATATTCAAGTGGCAGTGTTGCGTGTGCGTGACGCGAAGGATTGGTCAATCGTTAGTGCATGGCTGCATGCAAGCTGTTTTTTCTCGCGGCGCGTGCTATGGCCGGGCGGCTCATGGACAGGGCCGGTCCATACCTATTGGGCCCTGGGGCAAGACGAAGAGAAAGGGCCCTAGTGGACTTGTTGACATTTTTCTACTCCTAGAATGTATTGAACTATTTCAAAAGCTATTCCTCGCGAAAATGATAATCGAGTACCTAGCAGATTTGTGATCTTTGAACTATCAAACCACAAAAGAAATCGAGCGGACTACATAATGCCAGTATGTAAACAATATTGTTCTCAGTTCAAAAAAAAAAAACAATATAGTTCTACAAATGTTCACTTTTCAAAGTGTGACGAGGAGATACATTTACAAATAGCATTGCCAAAACTGATTAATATTTAAAGATTCTATATTACCGTGGGGTATGAACCGTATGATGTAAATGGACGAACATGCCATGGGCATGAACTTTCATTGACTTCCATCCTCCCCAATCTGTTGTGCTCTTCATTCCATTACCATCTTCACGGAAATAAACTTCTCCAGTGCCACATGAGAGCAGAGTAGTCAGCAGAGGAGCAGAGCTTTTTTAGGTAAGTCGTATTGAGGAGCTGGATCAGGGGGAGGACAGAGGCCTACCATATCTGATCGATATAAAACCATTGAGAAAGGAAAGAGATATATTTGGGAACGGAAATGCACCTTTGGTCAAATTGGTCTCTATTAACTGTTGTCGTGACCTAGGAAACGGAAAGGCACGGACGGGGGCGCTTTTTTCTAGGATTGGTAATTTGAGTATGCTAGCGATTGACATGCCTGGCGGTTAATTATTATTTTTAGACGATTAGCCGCTCCGATCCGATCTGCATTGTCCTAGTGCGTGGTGGGCTTGATCTTCTGCTCCTTGGGCCATTCTATTTTTTCCTTTTTCCGTCGACCTAAAATAGAAAGATGTTTTACCTGGGTAGGGGCCCCTGCCTCCTAGGGGCCCGGGGCGGGCGCCCCGCCCTATGGGCCGGCCCTGCTCATGGAGTGCCCGCTCTGTTCTCTCTCATCCTTTCTTTTTCTTCCACCTAAGATTTTTGGTGACATGGCAAATCTTACAGCCGGCTGATTAGGCTTATTGTACTTGCTCTAAAATTTGTGCTGAATAGAGCTAGAGTTGTCGGCATTTCAGGAGTCTCTTGGCATTAAATATGAGAATACACAGCATTTTTTTCATACATCCAGTGGCAGTACGGATCAATGCAAGATTACCAGTTACACTCCGGAAATACGCATTGGCTCGTAGGTCACACTATCTGTGCCATTACTTTGTCTCCCGATCCCGAGAAGCAGTTGTATTGCGCGTTGTATTTCGTTAGTATATCCTGGGGAATCAACCCAGACCTCGGCCCCATGGCGCCAGCCCATGATTCTGTACCACGCTAGGGGAAGTGATTCACGGTACATCAACTGAACCAATTTTGTGTTCCGTTACTGGACTGTCTTGTACCAATGTCTGCGTCATTAATTTCACCCACCAGTCCGCACTCCGCAGGGCATCCGTGTCTCCACCACGCACGAATAGGTCGATTCCCAATCTCGCATCGGCCAAACCCGTTCATCCGCTGGATCTATGCCTAAGGACGATTCACAAGCTGTATGTTTTACAACTCCTAAAATTTGATGAACCAAATTCGAAATACACGAGAAATAAAATAGACCAATCCAACTTTGTTTACTTTGAATTTGGTTCTGAAAAGTGTAGAGAATGTAAACACACATCTTGTGATCAACAACTTTATATTTTGGATTTTTGACGCTTAGGTTTATATTTTGAAGAGTGGTATCACTAGATATTTTCCGCTAGACCTAGAATCCCTCTTAGAAAAAATGTCTTGTACAATATCATTTTAAAGTATCGGGATCTTTTTTACACAACACACAAAAAATATTATTTTTTGGAAAACTTTTTTTACATAAACGGACGTATGCCCGTGAGAACAGCCGATGCACCAAAAAATCCCGTGATTCAAAACTGGAATAGAAAGAAGGTAAAGAAAAAATGTGAAGATATGGAGCACAAAGTTTCATGAAAAAAATACAATGTTGTAGCTTGAGTTTGGTGCTATATACAAAACGACGTACCACCCGACATGTTTTTTATCTTTTTTAACACAGGCCGCAGGAAAAAAATTGCTCATGAAATTTTGTGTGTGAGCATACAACTAATGTTCGGTTCTCCCGGATTCTTTTTCAATTTTTTGACATTTTAAAACAGGACTTTGAACAGTGGGAGAGAATGCTCATATGACTCAAAATGGATTTTCAACCCGTATGTGACAATGAGTTGGTTCTGTCATCCTAATCCTTCCATTGCAAGCAGAAAAATGAGGAGGGATGGCTCGTCTTTGGTGGCGGCACAGAATTGGCAGAAGGCAGCGACGATTCGCTGTTGTCAGGATCGGCTGAGCAAAGGAGTCCGGCGTTGCAAATCGCCTCGGAAGGCCATGGCATTCCGGCTGGAGAGGGCAGTACAAGTACATGTGTTCTGTTTCCTAGAATGATTAGTTAGGCATGAAAACTGTATTTTTTCACGAAACTTTGTGTGTGAGTATATAATGCCTGGATGTATGTTCAATTTTTTATTGATTTTATAACATTTTAAATTATATTTTTCATAATGGGATGAGTTAGACACAGCCTCCACGGACTGGCGAGCAATTGAGAAATCTGACGGAGCCAAAATATGTACCAGCAGAACAGGATTTTAACGAACTTTTTATACCACCGGACCAGAAAAAAGCATCGTCAAAAGCTGACGAACCATGTTCATGTCCAGCATTTATTGTCTACGTACATAGTTGCACGTGTTACAGATCAGTATTCCATGATATCTATAATTCGCAGTGCCTGACTCCATCTGACAGGATCGTATCCCTATGCGCGCATCCATGGTTCAGATAGTATGTCTAGCTAGACATACGAGCCAAATCGCCGCCTCCGTTGCACTCGTCTTATATTAAGATCATTACCGTCATGCAGTCTCGGCGAGGCCCTCTCTTAAGCGGCGTGTGGGGTTTTCTTTTTGGTGCCGCTCAGCGGTTGTGTTGGTTTTCGTCGGGTTTGGCCGGCGAGTGGTGCGTCGTGTTGTACGGTTTTTGGCCGGTTTTCCTTATAAACTGTCCAACTCTTTTTCGGCTTAATCAATAGATTGTCTAAGTTTCGAAAAAAAAACACCTTACGAGCCACACGCTACAGAGGGCATGTAACCAATAAAACTACGCGGAAGCCTTGCCAATCAGTCCAATGTATTCTGCAACTTTTAGCTTCTTGCTGGCGTAATGTTCATATCCCCATGTCAACGCCAACTGAAAATAGATCATAATAATAAGTAAAAGCAAAACCTCATGACCACCCGTGCCAAATATACATCATAGTCATGCATTCAAACATACCTTTTGTCTAACTTGCTGTGCAATCAGCTGACGGGCTTTAGGCTCTGGAACCTAGAAACAGAAATTGATGTGACATAAGATACAGGAATACATTTAAAACATTACACCACTAGATGCAATACCACACCATACTATAATTACTTCCACAGTGATGCCAACTGTGCACCGTTTGAACTACAAAAGAAGATCAAATTATTAAACACAACAACACATATATAAGTTAACCACGGTCAAAAATATATAAAAGTTAAAAATGAACGTGTGTGAACAAGATTAACCTACCTTTTCCGCCATTTCCTGCCCTCGCTTCATAGATCGTTCGCGTGAAGGGAACATCTTCAGGTCATAAACTTCCTTCAGAGCTTTTGCGAAACAATCCTCCACATTCTGCAAGGAAGATAAAAACATCACTAAGCATAAATATATACAAATACGTAAAGAGATAGGGAGAGAGCATTCACAGCAAATAAGAACTATGTTATCAAGTCAGAATAAGACTGACGTACAAAGCTAACCTTTTCCTTAATGATGCGCTTCCAAATCTCAAAAAAGACACCGTCAAGATCCTTCAGATTATAGACATGAAGGCGTGTGCTCCATAGAAATTCCTGATCAGAATCAAAAAATACAATCTTTAAATACAACAATAAGCCAAGCTGACCATCTAAATGAGCATGTGGCAAGGGAATCATACCTCAATCCCAAGACGAGCCAGATCAAAATGAATATTTTTAAAATCTGTTGCGATCCTGAATGCTTGGAAGCTAGCTTTCCTCTTGATGTCAGACCACTAAATAGTAGAGTAAATCAGAAAAGTTATCTTTGGTGCTAAAATGTGTTTTTCATGGTTTTGTGGGGTCTTTTCTTCCCTATATGTAGCCATTGCTCCGGGTTCCTTAACCAAACTAATAGATAAAGTTGTGTATGTGCTTACCTCAAGCGAAGACGTATCAGAATACATGTGATCTTCAACCCACTGTTAAGAACAAAAATCTGCGAGTTAAAGATATATATACAAGAGACAGTAAACAACGATTTAAAATTGGATTAGCTGATTGCGGCAACATGCATACTTTGATTTTCTGTGTAATTGTTTTCCAGTAGAGTAGATATTCCCTATCAGTTTCAGGGGTGTTATAATGCGACCGGTAACGGTTCCAATCTTGATACTGATAGCCACACTGCACCAAATAGAAGGAATGCAACATATTATATCTCTCTTGAGAATAACAAATCTTGGACATAATAACATGGAATTTAGCTCGTAGGATAATATTTGAGGGCATGATGTTTATTCAAATACTCCTGCACTTTAAGAAATTTCAAAAGAAACACATAGTATAGAACATGTCAAAGTATATGGGAACTCGGGCAAATCTATTTGTATGTACAATCTAGAAACAAAAAATAGTGCTTTTATAGGAGAAGTCTGCACGTGTGCCCCTTGGGATTTAAAGGGCTTGCTCTTTTTATTGAAAGGACATACCCAGCATTTAATTGGAAGAATGCAAGACTTGGAATAATTCACTTTGAGACCTGTGGCAGCAGAGAATTTTTGCAGAAGATTTTTTAATGCAATTAATTGTATGGGACATGCTTGCATAATTAGAAGTGTGTCGTCTACATATTGTACAATTGGAAAATCTGCCCCAGGAATTGGTAATGGAGCCTGTAACGCTCCTTCCAAGAAGATAAAATTAACCATGGATTGCGAGAGGTCTGAACCAGCAACAAAAAGGGTGGGGGAGAGTGGGTCTCCTTGGCGAACACCACGTTTGCGGGCAAATTTTTTCCCGGAGTACCATTTAGAAGGATGGACGAGGTACTAGTAGACATAATATTGGCTACCCATCCAATCCATCGATCATCAAACCCTTTATGTTTCAAAATCTCAAGTATAGCCTTGTGTTCAATGGAATCAAACGCTTTTGCAAAATCAAGCTTTAGAATGATGCATTCTTTCTTGGACTGTTTGCATTGGTGGATGTATTGATAGGCCCATGCAACACAATCCTGGATGGTGCGAGTTTTCAAAAAAACCATACTGATTTACATGAATAAGTTGCAGAATTTTTGATTGGAGGCGGTTGGCAATAATCTTTGTCAAGAATTTGAGGCTGGTATTAAGGAGAGAGATTGGCCGAAAATCATTTGGCCCCTCCGGGGAGGTGATCTTTGGGATCAGAGTAATATAGGAATCTTTTACACTCTGTAAGTTCACTTGTCCATTCCAAAATTCTCTGCACAGATCATAGAAATCCCAACGGATAATGCGCCAACACTTTTTCATGAACAAACCAGTGAATCCATCTGGGCCTGGTGCCTTATCATTAGGCAATCCTTTCATAACTTCATCAATCTCTTTCATAGTGAAAGGAGCAGACAAAGAATCCAAATTTGGGTGCATCGCAATGAACCTTGAGAAATCAAAATTTTCATCAATATTCGTCGACACACCCAGCCTCTGCTTGTAAGTATGCCACAGCAGACCAGCCTTCTCTTCATGCTCTATAGCTAAGGATCCGTCCTCTCGGGTCAGGGAAGCAATTGTGTTCCTGCGGTAACTGATAGTGGCCATGGAGTGATAGTACGAGGTGTTTTCCTCTCCCAATTTCGCCCAACGAGCAGTGCATCTCTGCTTCCAGTAGGTTTGTTTGCACTTGAGTAGGAAATCTAGCCTCTTCTTGATGATCTGCCTAAAGTTCCATTCAGACACGTGCAAAGGCCTCTGATCTTCCAAATTATCCAGCATGAGAATAGTTTCATTGCAATTATCAATAAAACTGTTAAGACGGGAGATACTAGTGCTCCACTTTTTTAGCCCTTTCCGTAACAGTTTAAACTTGGAGGACAGGCGCTTGGCACTATCACCAGGGCACTGGATGTTCCAGATTGATTCTACCACCTCCATAAATCCAGGCAAATTAATCCAGTGGTTTTCAAACCTAAAAACAGCAGCTTTGGGGATAGAGGTTCCAATTGACACCACACATGGGACATGATCAGAGGTAGGCCTAGCTAGAGGTGTGACTAAGGTGTTGGGGAATTTTAGTGTCCAGGCATTTGAGGTGAGGAACCAATCCAGTTGAACTAGCAACGGGTTAGCTTGCATATTTGACCAGGTAAAAGCCCCCCCTTTGATTGGCAGTTCTACAAGCCCATGGTAGCTGATTACCTCATTGAAAGTTTCAATATCATTTAAATTAGCTCCCTCTCTATTACGATTCTCTATAGAACGATAAAAATTGAAGTCCCCAACCAAAAGCCAAAGATTATCTGCCTCAATATCAAGATGGAACAGCCAAGCAATGAAGTCTTCTCTAGCAGTACCATTACAAGGTCCATAGATATTTGCGAGGGAGAAGGAGTCTTGAGAATGAAGAGATGTGAATGAAACCACAAGACCACAGAAATCCTGAAGAACGATTTGGCCAGCAAAATTCCTGCTAGACCATAGAATGAGAAGACCCCCTGAAGCACCGTCAGATGGAACATAAGCATATTGGTCAAAACGTTTTGGAGCAAAATTGCGAATATAAGCCAGCTCAAAAACTGCTCTCTTTGTTTCCTGGAGGCAGATATTACTGGCGGCACTCTCCTCTATCTTGCTACGAATGTGTGGCCATTTTGCTGGATCATTTAAACCTCGAACATTCCAGCTTAAAACATTCCAGGATCTAGTTCTTAAAGTAGATTGCATCACAATAGAAATAAATCACAACCAGGTTCAGCCAAGCCGGCCATAAGCCAGCATGACAGGAGATAAATAAAAAGTTCTGATGTCTACGCACGCTTCTATTCTTGTAGACAGTGTTGGGCCTCCAAGAGCAGAGGTTTGTAGAACAGCAGCAAGTTTCCCTTAAGTGAATCACCCAAGGTTTATCGAACTCAGGGAGGTAGAGGTCAAAGATATCCCTCTCAAGCAACCCTGCAATTAAGATACAAGAAGTTTCTTGTGTCCCCAACACACCTAATACACTTGTCAGATGTATAGGTGCACTAGTTCGGCGAAGAGATAGTGAAATACAAGTAATATGGATGATTATAAGTAGTAACTGCATTCTGAAATAAAGATGGCAGCAAGCAAACATGTAGCAGAACTTGTTGTAAACGGTGTTTCAATGCTTAGAAACAAGGCCTAGGGATCATACTTTCACTAGTGGTACCTCTCAACATGTTAGCACAACTGAATGCAAGTAAATGATATTCGGGATTATTCTCCTTCTTGATAACACAAGAGTACTATGTGTAGGGCTGCAAAAGCACTCCTCAAAGTCTGAGTAAACAAACACCACAATTCCCAAGAATAAGCCATGATAAATATCTAAATTATTCATAGAGTCACACACAGTACCCACACTGTCACCTTGATACCGTGTTGTCACAATGACTCCGAAACTAGATAAAATCACTTGAGTAGCATAAACATTATATGAATTCAGCGATACTAGCAATACTCATGATCACATAAAGATCACACCATGGGAGAGAGAGATGAACCACATAGCTACCGGTAGAGCCCTCAGCCTCGGGGGAGAACTACTCCCTCCTCATCATGGGAGTCAGCAGCGGCGATGAAGATGGCGGTGGTGTCGATGGAGATGACTCCGGGGGCAATTCCCCGTCCCGGCGGCGTGCCGGAACAGAGATTCTGTCCCCCGAAACTTGTCGTCGATGGCGGCGGCGCTGCGGAACTCTTCGTGGAAATTGG
Source organism: Poa pratensis (assembly GCA_947311845.1). NCBI lineage: Eukaryota > Viridiplantae > Streptophyta > Magnoliopsida > Poales > Poaceae > Poa > Poa pratensis. Next base: position 6,306,708 of record CAMZMU010000127.1, read on the forward strand.
CTTGGTGTTTTAGGGTTTTCGCGTCGGGGAATAAATAGGCGAAGGGGCAACGTCGGTGGAGCCCGAGGGGCCCCTCACCAGCTGGCGCGGCAGAAGGGGGCCGCGCCGCCAGGTGGTTTGGCCACCTCGTGGCTCCCTTCGTCTCTCCTTCGGACTCCGTGTACGTGCTGGAAAAATAGGGACTGGCCTTTTGTTTCGTGCAATTCCGAGAATATTCGCAGAAGTACTTTTCTGAAAAAAAACAGCAGAAAACAGGGAACTGGCACTTGGCATCTTGTTAATAGGTTAGTCCCAGAAAATGCATAAAAGTGATATGAAGTGTATATAAAACATGTAGCAATGGTATAATATAAGCATGGAACATCAGAAATTATGGATACGTTGGAGACGTATCAAGCATCCCCAAGCTTAGTTCTACTCGTCCTCGAGTAGGTAAAACGATAACAACAAATAATTTCTGAGGAGACATGCTTTCACACAATCTTGATCATAATATTGCAAGGCTCATGTCATGAATGAAGTGACTCAAAGCAATGGTCTATAGTTTGCTAACAATAGATAAAGAGTAAACAATGAATCATATAAGCAAAAACTTTTCATGAATAGTACTTTCAAGACAAGCATCAAAAAGTTTTGCATAAGAGGTAACTCATAAAGCAATAGATTCAAAGTAAAAGGCATTGAAGCAACACAAAGGATGATTAAGTTTCAGCAATTGCTTTCAACTTGTAACATGTATATCTCATGGATAGTTGTCAACATAAAGCAATATAACAAGTGCAATAAGTAAACATGTAAGAATCAATGCACACAAAGTTGACACTAGTGTTTGCTTCTAAGATAGAAAGGAGTAGGTAAACTGACTCAACATAAAGTAAAAGATAGGCCCTTCGCAGAGGGAAGCAGGGATTAAATCATGTGCTAGAGCTTTTTAAGTTTTCGAAAGCATATAGAGAGCACAAAATAAGTATTTGAGAGGTGTTTGTTGTTGTCAACGAATGGTAGTGGGCACTCTAACCCCCTTGTCAACCAGACTTTCAAGAGCGGCTCCCATGAAGGACGTTATCTCTACCAGCAAGGTAGATCATCCCTCTTCTCTTTTGTTTACACATGTATTTTAGTTTCTTTATAGTTGACACTCCTCCCAACCTTTTGCTTACACAAGCCATGGCTAACCGAATCCTCGGGTGCCTTCCAACATTCACATACCATGGAGGAGTGTCTATTTGCAAATTAAGTTGCTTACTGATAAATCAGGGCAAAACATGTGAAGAGAATTATTAATGAAAGTTGTAATTAATTGGGGCTGGGCACCCCGTTGCCAGCTCTTTTTGCAAATTATTGGATAAGCGGATGTATATGCCACTAGTCCATTGGTGAAAGTCTGTCAGAAGTAAATGACAAGATTGAAAGATAAAACACCACATACTTCCTCATGAGCTATAAAACATTGACACAAATAAGGAGTAATAAAGTTTTGAATAGTTTAAAGGTAGCACATGAAATATTTACTTGGAATGGCAGGAAATACCACATAGTAGGTAGGTATGGTGGACACAAATGGCATGGGTTTTGGCTCAAGTTTGGATGCACGAGAAGCATTCCCTCTCAGTACAGAGTTTAGGCTAGCAAGGTTGTTTGAAGCAAACACAAGTATAAACCGGTACAGCAAGAATCACATAAAAACATATTGCAAGTATTATAAGACTCTACACTGTCTTCCTTGTTGCTCAAACATTTTACCAGAAAATATCTAGACCTTAGAGAGAACAAATATGCATCCCAAGTCTCAACAAGCTCTACGGTAGTTCTCCACTACTAGGCTTTAACTACATGATGCAAGAGCTTAAACATGATCTACTTGAGAGCTCAAAACAATTGCAAAGTGTCAAATCGAAACAAGACAAGACAATGATCTACAAGAATGCATATTTTTTCCAATACCAACTACTACATGTAGCATTTTCTTTCTTCCAAACAAACACCAATCAATTTATTTAAACATAAACTCTCCAAATGATAATATAATGCAGCAAGAGAGTATTTATAAACAAGTGCTAACAGCTCGAAGAGATGCATGAAAAACAGGAGCTAAAAGCACTGCAGTAGCTAGTTAAGAATACTCAACAAATATAAGTGAAGAACATGAGTATTCACATGAAAAAGCGGAGCGTGTCTCTCTCCCACACAAGGATTGCTAGGATCCGAATTTATTCAAACAAAAAAAAAATAAAAGCACACAGACGCTCCAAGTAAAGCGCATAAGATGTGAAAGAATTAAAATATAGTTTCACTAGAGATGACCTGATAAGTTGTTGATGAAGAAGGGGATGCCTTGGGCATCCCCAAGCTTAGACGCTTGAGTCTCTCTGAATATGGTTGGGATGAACCACGGGGGCATCCCCAAGCTTAGGCTTTTCACTCTTCTTGATCACATAATATCACCCTTCTCGCTTGATCCTTGAAAACTTCCTTCACACCAAACTCAAGACAGTTCTCATTAGAGGGTTAGTGCATAATCAAAAATTCTCATATTCTGTAATGATACAATCAATCCCAAAGCTTCTGGACATTAGCTACAGCCACCAATGCTTTGTGGAGCAAAGAAATCCACACAAACACAGTAAAAGAGCGAATGCAAAACAAAAGGCAGAATCTGTCAAAAACAGAACAGTCTGGAATGACGAATTTTTTCGAGGCACTTAAGTTGCTCAGATGGATCTGGCCTCGTACATATCTCAGGAAGATGCGTGATTTTTACAGAATTTTTGAATTTTCTGCAGGAGATGAAGCTCAAATCGTGACAGCTAAAAATCTGTCTCTGCGCAGAAATCCAAATCTTGCATCAACTTTCAATAAAGACTTTACTTGGCACAACAATGCAATAAAATAAAGATACAAAGGAGTTGCTACAGAAGTAACAAACTCCTTGACTCAAAACAAAAAGAAAAGCAAAAATAACAGAAAATAAAAACAATGGGTTGTCTCCCATAAGCGCTTTTCTTTAAAGCCTTTTAGCTAGGCATAGTGATTTTTATGATGCCCACATAAAGATGAGAGTTGAAACATAAAAGAGAGCATCAAGAAGCATATATAAAACATGTTTAAATCTAACACTCTTTCTATGCATAGGAGTCTTGTAAGAAAACAAGTCAATGAAGAACAAAGTGACTAGCATAGAAATGCAAAACAAGTGTAACTTCAAAAATTTCAACATAAAGAGAGAGACTTAATATTATTGTGATATATGAAATCGTGTCTCCCTCTCTCATAAGGACCAGTAGGTCTTAAAGTACCCAGCAAATAAAAGCAAATCAAGAGAAAGCTCAAAACATTCATCATAAAGAGAGGTTTTAGTAACAAAATTTCTATAACCATACTTTCCTCTCTCAAAATAATTTTCAGCGGCATCATGAATAAACTCAACAATATAGCTATCACATAAAGCATTCTTATCATGATCCACATGCATAAAAGTATCATTACTCTCCACATAAGCATAACATTATCATTAGTAATAGTGAGAGTAAAAGTATCACATCCATCATTGTAATCATCATAAATTGGAGGCATATATAATCAAATAAACTTATCCTCATAGTAGGTGGACCAAAATACACATCATTATAATCATCATAAATTGGAGGCAAAGTATCATCAAAGAAAATTTTCTCCTTAAAACTTGGGGGACTAAAAATATCATATTCATCACAACCAGCTTCCCCAAGCTTAGACTTTTCCATAGCATTAGCAATAATGGTGTTCAAAGAATTTATAGTAATACATTGCTACCATCATGCAAACAAGCTTCCATAGGTTTTTTAATTTTCTCTTCAAAAGCATCATGTCCTAATTCAATATAAAGTTCATAAAATCTCTAATTTTTTTGTTGTTTTCCATTAAGCCTAACTAGTGAAAATAAAAACAAGAAACAAAAAGAAATAATTGCAGAATCTAAAGGAGATACCTTCCAACACTTACCTCCCCGGCAACGGCGCCAGAAAATAGCTTGATGTCTACACACGCTTCTATTCTTGTAGACAGTGTTGGGCCTCCAAGAGCAGAGGTTTGTAGAACAGCAGCAAGTTTCCCTTAAGTGAATCACCCAAGGTTTATCGAACTCAGGGAGGTAGAGGTCAAAGATATCCCTCTCAAGCAACCCTGCAATTAAGATACAAGAAGTCTCTTGTGTCCCCAACACACCCAATACACTTGTCAGATGTATAGGTGCACTAGTTCGGCGAAGAGATAGTGAAATACAAGTAATATGGATGATTATAAGTAGTAACTGCAATCTGAAATAAAGATGGCAGCAAGCAAACATGTAGCAGAACTTGTTGTAAACGGTGTTTCAATGCTTAGAAACAAGGCCTAGTGATCATACTTTCACTAGTGGTACCTCTCAACATGTTAGCACAACTGAATGCAAGTAAATGATACTCGGGATTATTCTCCTTCTTGATAACACAAGAGTACTATGTGTAGGGCTGCAAAAGCACTCCTCAAAGTCTGAGTAAACAAACACCACAATTCCCAAGAATAAGCCATGATAAATATCTAAATTATTCATAGAGTCACACACAAGTACCCACACTGTCACTTTGATACCGTGTTGTCACAATGACTCCGGGAACTAGATAAAATCACTTGAGTAGCATAAACATTACATATGAATTCAGCGATACTAGCAATACTCATGATCACATAAAGATCATACCATGGGAGAGAGAGATAAACCACATAGCTACCGGTATAGCCCTCAGCCTCGGGGAGAACTACTCCCTCCTCATCCTGGGAGTCAGCAGCGGCGATGAAGATGGCGGTGGTGTCGATGGAGATGACTCCGGGGCAATTCCCCGTCTGGCGGCGTGCCGGAACAGAGATTCTGTCCCCCGAAACTTGTCGTCGATGGCGACGGCGCTGCGGAACTCTTCGTGGAAATTGGTTTGGTGTTTTAGGGTTTTCACGTCAGGGGAATAAATAGGCGAAGGGGCAACGTCGGTGGAGCCCGAGGTGGGCCTCCTCACCAGCTGGCGCGGCAGAAGGTGGGCCGCGCCGCGCCGCCAGGCGGTTTGGCCACCTCATGGCTCCCCTTCGTCTCTCCTTCGGACTCCGTGTACGTGCTGGAAAAATAGGGACTTGGCCTTTTGTTTCGTGCAATTCCGAGAATATTCGCAGAAGTACTTTTCTGGAATAAAAAACAGCAGAAAACAGGGAACTGGCACTTCGGCATCTTGTTAATAGGTTAGTCCCAGAAAATGCATAAAAGTGATATGAAGTGTATATAAAACATGTAGCAATTGGTATAATATAGGCATGGAACATCAGAAATTATGGATACGTTGGAGACGTATCAAGTTCCAGGTTCTCAAGTAAGACATAAACGACAGCTATGAATTTTATTCCAGGGAGTGCCAGTAGCCTGCAGGACCAGCTACGCCTGACGTTCACGAAGCAGCTTCTCATCAGTGAGTTCTTGAGGATCAACACCACACTTGTCAACGCCTAAGCGACGCATTTCCTCCAAGCGAAGAATCTCTGGTTTCTTGGCCTTGGACGCAGTACGCTTCGGAGGGTCATTGGATAAGGCTTCATGCTTGTATCCAGCATTGTGCTGCCTGGTAGGTCGACGTGCCGAAGGAGCAACTAACTTCAGAGCATCTTTCTTCCTCTGTCGTCCCCGAACAGTTACAGGAGGGCGGGAAGAGGATTCATTTGAAATCTGAGCTTCCGATGAGTTTTGGGCCTCCAATGAGTTAGATTCCTCAGCAGAATCAGTTGGGTCATCATTGCTTGGCCCATCACTTCCATGCAGCAAAATAGGAACTGACGGAACTGTCTTCCGGGATAACTTTTCAGCTATGTCAATCAGAGCAACCGAGTGAAAGAAATGAAACAGAACTCTCTGAAAGAAGAGCAAGGAGAAATTGAACCAGATAGCAGCATCATCAAGTTGGAAATGAGGGATCTGCATGGGTTCACCATCAGTAATATAACCAGTTTCAGTGTACACAGAGGAAAGCATAAAATTCCAAAAGAGTGTAAACTCCTTTACTGACAGATGAAACACTTGATCACCATTCATCAGAAGAATCACAGGCATGGAATTGATCTGTGTTGCAGGAGAAGGTAAATTCTGAACCTGGTTGGAAACAGCAGCAACCTCAACCGAGAAGTTCATCTGAATTGATGGACCTCCTCCACGAATAAACACCATGTTCCCACCAATGGTTCCATTCATATGCCTCTCAGCAGCGGCCTCCACATCTGACAGTTCTTCCTCTGAAACCGTCACAGACCAGTTGTTAGGATCCTCCACTATGTTTCCTTCTGGTTGAACTCCATCCAACAAAGACTGACCCTCATAGCCCGTAATGGCTATGAGACTGATCCCCTGGTAATCATCAGAATTTGGTGCAGCTTGTGCCACTGGCCATTGACCCCAACCATGTTGTGCTTCAGGTGCCTGCCCTTATCAAAGGCTTTTTCGTAATCTAATTTAAGCACCAGCCCTTGAGAGTTACTACTTTTGATCGAGTGAATGACTTCATGGGCAGTGATCACACTCTCTAAGATATACCTACCCTTGATAAAGGCGGATTGATTAGTAGCCGTAATCTTATTCATGATGAGGCTCAACCTATTCGTCAAGACCTTAGTAAAAATCTTAAAAGAACAATTTAACAAGCTTATTGGCCTAAATTTCTTCATAGTGGCCGCATCAGGCTCTTTCGGAATAAGGGTCAAAATTGCAAAATTTAGCCTAAAGATGTCAAGCTTCCCAGCATGGAAGGCCTGAAACATGCTCATTAGGTCACTTTTAACTACATCCTAGTATTTCTGATAGAACATGAGAGGAATTCCATCAGGTCTTGGAGCCCCATCCGCATAGGAACTAAAGACCGCATGCTTAACCTCCTCCTCTGAGAAAGGCGCTTCCAGGATAAGATTTTGCTAAGAGGTGATTTTTTCCTTAGGAGAGAAAAAATCATCCTGAAGGAGAAATCCAGAGCTCTCCTCTGCACTTAAAAGGTTTTTATAGAAATCCGTGGCTATTTTGAGCATACCATCTATGTCAGTAACCGGTCCATCCTCTCCTTCCAGAGAATGGATTAGCATTTTCCTCCTCTGGTTAGCCACAGAGTGGAAGTAGGTCGTGTTCCTATCTGCCTCTTTGATATCTCTATCTCGAGACCTTTGCTTAGCTTTGATTTCCTCCCTAAGCCAGAGGTTATGCATCTCGGCATAAATAAAATTAAGCCTAGCCTTTTCAGTATCATCTAACTCCTCCGTTTTAGCTTTGATACCAGGAGCATCATACTCTTCCATCAAATCTTTCTTAAGGTTTCTAAGCTCAGCTTCAATGTTTATGCTCCAGCCTTTAGTGGATTTTCTAAAATCTCTGACTTTAGCTTGCCAGATATCAATGGGGTTAGACATTTTCGTGTCCCTACCCCAAATCTTCTTAACTAAGTCAGGGAATTCAGCTCTCATCATCCACCAATTCTCGAACTTATAGCTGGAGGGTTTTGGAGCAGTGCCCATCCCCGATTCCCACAGAATGGGGGTGTGATCACTAACCATCCTCGGCAACGCCCTAATACTAGCCAAAGGAAAGACCTCCTCTAGCTCTGTATTGCAGAAATGGCCGACATGATAAGGTTATCTTTTGGTTATTCCTCCCAAGTATACCTTCTACCGCTTAATCTAATTTCTAGCAGGCTCCAAATTTCAACCCATGCGTTGAATTTGTCGCTCCACTTGTGATTAATAATCCCATTGCTTTTATCTGACTGATATCTAACCAAATTAAAATCACCACCAATGATGGTGTGCCCCTGGTAGTCAATAAAGAGGCTATGTAATTCAGAAATAAAAGCTTCCTTTTCCGTCTCTTAGGAAGTGCCATAGATGTTGATGCACCTCACAATAACCCCAGAGGACTTAATTTTGAGTACAGCTGAGATAGAAAAGGACTTAACCTCCCAGCTAATGATCTCAAAAAAATCTAAATCTACACCCATCAAGATGCCTCCAGCAGAGCCATCTGATGGTAAACATCTCCACTCGAAAAGACTACTACCTACAATGGACTTGAGGTAGTTATCCGAGAAAGAAGAATGTTTAGTCTCCTGAAAACCTATCACATGAGGGTGGTATTTATTATAAGTGTCAACTATAAAGGTTTTCCTGCCAGCAGCATGAATCCCTCTGATATTACAAGACAAATAAATCATGGAGACATTTTCCTGGGGTGCTTGCCCCGCCTATATTTAGTGACCACGGTCCTCATGGCTTCATCATGATCAAGAACTTCATCATCGTCCAACACATGTGGCGAGGTTTGCAGCGTTTTACAAACATCATTAGGTAAACTACAAACCGAACTAACTGAGGAAATACTTTTAGATTTATGTGAAGAAACATAAACATGATCTTGTATGGTAATACCAACAGTATTAGCCATACCTAACAAAGCAGTTGAAGACAGAACTTGAAAGGGGTTTTGGGAAGTTATACCTGACAGCTTGGCTTTTGGCTTGTTATGAACCTCCAGATTTTGTTTCATTTTAGCCTGCTACGCCAATTGTAAAACTGTCAGACCAGTTGGAATTATTCTCTGGCTCTGCCTTGTACCACCAACACGCCCCCACTTGGAACCTTGCTCTTGCCTCTGCACCACTTTGCCAGTTCTTTCCTGCATCAGCCCCTGTTCATGGACAGAACTCGCCTCTAAATCCTGTTCCCCATCAATACCAGCTTCCTTTGATAGCTCCATTTCCCTTAAAAGACTAGCACATTTATTTTCATCCATGTTGTCACTATTGATCCAGCTCATGACTTTTTGTCTGGCCCAATCATTCTCTTTCAACGGGCTGAGTAGAGTAGGACCAAGGAACTCACCCTCAGATGGATTTGGGACAGCCTCTGCCAGGTTTTTCATTCTGATGGTACTAAATTAGCATGGTGAGCATTACCACCACCACTCACTTGCTTCCCAGCACTGGTGTTTCCTCCAGTTGATTCACTAGGAGCATTATCTTTTGCAGGTTCAGTTGGAGCACCCCCACCACTATTCTTGTCGGTGTCCATGTTATCATTCTTCCTGTTGGCATTGGCACCACCATTTCCACTTCCTGATTGATCTCCATCACTCGGAGGTAAAGTAGCTGCAGCTGCAGCTCTCTCTTCCACCTTAATTTGTATCTGGTAAAGCCACCCTAGAATCTCATACACCCTTGATTCAGGGATTTTTGCAACATCTCTGCACCAGATTTTGATCCTGACCACCTCATAGAGGCCTTGGAACATAGAGTACCAATCCACATCCTGTAAGATGCCTATGGCAGATGCAAACTGATAGAGAAGAGGCCAGGTACACCATTCATGGTGCATTCCTCTCAGCTGCACCCATGTTTCTTCAAGGTCAGCATAGTAATCCAGACCGCCTTCCCAAGCAACAACATATACCTACACACCCTCTTTTACTAGCCTAAAGCCGGGTATCGCGCAACATCCTCCACATTGATATGAGGTGGGAATTTGACCAGGAATGTGAGGTCATCTAGTTGCCTGATCTGCCAAGGCCAATTGGTTTTATAAATGGTAGAGAAATCCATTGCAATCTACTCCTTAGAGATGGATCCATGCTCTAGATACACCACTCCAATATTCTTGATAGGCTGCATTTTCTGCGAACCAGCTGGCATCTCGATATGGAAGAAACCCAAGCTAGGTGAAGCACTCCCATAATACATTGCCATAGGGTGTTGCATTTTCTTCACAGGACATAAATCGATCTCATGATCAGCGCGCTTACATATGTGGCAAACCTTAGGCTGATCACACGCCTGCTTATGGTGACCAGGGTCGCCACAATTGTAGCAAGTGACTGCAGCATAGTCCCACAGGCTGCTGTGGGGGGACATACTTTTTTGTAACCTCCTGAGTTGTTTCCTTCTGCTCCCCTTCTTTTGATTTACTTTGCTTCTTGCCAGACTGATTTTTGTTGCTCCCCTGGTGATTCCTGCTCCCAGATGATGGCGTGAATCACACGCTCGTTGGGAGACCCCAAGAGGAAGGTATGATGCAGTTCAGCAGCAAGTTTTCCCTCAGAAAGAAACCAAGGTTATCGAACTAGTAGGAGCAGCAACTCTTCAGAAGGTTGTTAGTGGCCGCACGGCGCAACACGATCACCAACGCGGAACCTGCACACAACACAATCAAAGTACTTTGCCCCAACGAAACAGTGAGGTTGTCAATCTCACCGGCTTGCTGAAAACAAAGGATTAAACGTCTCATGTGGAAAATGATGTTTAATTGCAGAGAATGAAAAATAAACAGTTTGCAGTTTGTGGTTGTTTAATCAGTGTAAAAGAATGGACCGGGGTCCACAGTTCACTAGTGGTGTCTCTCCATAAAAGAGAACTAACATGCTGGGTGAACAAATTACAGCTGGGCAATTGACAAAATATTGAGCGCATGACAATGCATATATATGACATGTTGACTACTATGATATTTAATTGGGCATTACGACAAGATACACAGACCGTTATCCAACAGCATCTATGACTAATAATCCACCGGCGGGTTGTCATTCGAGTTCCCCGTTGGTATTATGTTGCAAGCAACGGATAATTGCATTAAGTAAAACGCGTAATGTAAACAAACACATATGCCCGTGGACATAGCATTGTTAGGTTATCCCTAGTGGCAACAGCACATCCGCAACCTTAGAACTTTCTGTCACTGTCCCAGGTTAAATGGAGGCATGAACCCACTATCTAGCATAAATACTCCCTCTTGGAGTTACAAGCATCTACTTGGCCAAAGCATCTACGAGTAACGGAAAGCATGCAAGATCTTAAATAACATATAAGATAAATGATAATCAACTTGACATAGTATTCAATATTCATCGGATCCCAGCAAACACAACATGTAGCATTACAATAATATGATCTTGATCATGTAGGGCAGCTCACAAGATCTAAACATGATGGCACAAAGTGGAGAGACAACCATCTAGCTACTGCTATGGACCCGTAGTCCAAGGATGAACTACTCACGCATCACTCCGGAGGCAGGCATGGTGATGTAGAAGCCTCCGGTGACGATTCCCCTCTCCGGCAGGGTGTCGAGAAGAGGTTCTGAACCCTCCCGAGCTAGGGTTGACGGCGGCGGCATCTCTGGAACTTTTCGTGGATTTTTTGCTCGGGTACTTAGGGTTTTCGCATCGGGGGGAATAAGTAGGCGAAAGGGCGGCGGCTGGAGGCCTCCGTGGGGCCCACACACACCCTCGGCGCGGCAGAGGGGGCCCCCGCGCCCTGGCCATGTGTGGCCTCCTGGTGGCCCTCCTCTGTTGCTCCTTTGCTCCGTCAGGCGTGTTCTGGTAAAATAGGGACCTCCGCGAAGTTTCGTCCAATTCCGACAATATTTCTAGACTAGCTTTTCTGGAATACAAAAACAGCAGAAAACAGGAACTGGCACTTCGGCATCTTGTTAATAGGTTAGTCCCAAAAAATGTATAAAAGTGATATAAAGTAGATGCAAAACATGTAGCAATTGGTATAAAACAAACATGGAACATCAAAAATTATAGATACGTTTGAGATGTATCACCAGACTGCAAGTCTTGAGCTTGCCAGTCTCCTTGTGGATTATTCATCCATGGCATCTGGAATTGCCCAGCAAAAGGAGGCGGCTGGAACTGCCCTGGGTACTGCCTCCAATTGGGATAACCAAAAGGAGTGGGGGGGGGGGGGGAGGCATGAAAGGTTGAGGCTGTTGAGGAATGAACTGCGGTTGCTGCGGCATGTAGTTGAACTGCGGTGGCGGCATCTGGTTAGGGTTTCGCCAGTTTCCTCGACCTCTTCTAGCCCTTCCTCGTACTCTTCCACGATTTGCATCCGCCATCTCGAATGATCTGAAGATCTAGGCCCTGGAAGTGAGATAGACTTTTGGATCAAGAATCAGACGACGAATTGCTATGGCAGTGTTGTCTCTCAGCGAAACAGGAGTGCAATCGCGAGCTGTGAAGGTTCTCCTATCTACTAGATCTTTTCTGATCCAAACCAACAGCGAATTGGGGATTTCCTGGGATTGGTGGGTAGGTGAGGGCACCCAACAACGACGAGGCTGGCCCTAGCGACGTCTGTTAGTTTAGTTTAAGTTCTATTTTAAATTTCGTACTATTTGTATCAAGTTTCAATCAAAATCGTGTGTTCCATCAAAATTTGTATTTGTTTGTTTGTTTCTGGTACACCACTATGGGCAATACCCAATGTGGCAGACACATGTTCGGCACCCAATAAGGGCAAAATAACAAAATTGAGATCGCCGGACACATATTTGGGGTGCCGGTGGAGATGGTCTAACAAGCACACGCGTGAGGTAGCCAGGTAGGTATGCAGGCATCGATTCTCTCAGGTCGGGGAAGCACGCGCGCGCGCGAGTGCCAAAGTCCACGGACGGGACGCGCACACTTTGTTGTAAAACATGTATGCATCGTGTAATTTTTCTTTTCTTTTTCCGACCGAACGAGCGAACACGTTGTTTTTTGGCCGGGACACGCGCGTTGTGAAACACGTACACGCAACGCAACGATTCAGATCGTGGAGGCACGCTCGCGAGTGAGGCAGGTAGCCAATGGGATGCCTTCACGTGGATCGCCATCCCAACTTGTCGTGGTGGGAACACGTAGATGCCTAGGGGTAGGCTTAGTCTGGGGCCGAACGTACGCTTGAGGATTCGGGGAGGGATTGCGCGAGGGAGTCGCACACGAAGAACACTGCAAACACAAAGATCTACCCTGCTTCGGGGTCCTCGTGAGGAGGTAAAACCCATACTGCAGCATCTAACCTATCGGTGTAATTCTCCTCTGTATATGTCATATGTACAAAGGCTCCTCGAGCTGTATGTCTAAATATCTGTCTGATGCTAAGCAGCACAGAGAGCAAGCAAAGAGAAAGCAGGGGAAAATGAGCTCCCGTGCGTGTGCCGCGCCGTCCTCCATGTCCTCCCCCTGGTGCCTTTATATAGAGGAGGCCCAGGGGACAAGGAGACAAAGAACACTATGCATGGGTCTCATTTGTACTCTAGTCACATCACATGTCTCGTCAGTCCACTATACTTGTCTTCTAGTGCTTGTCCTGGGAATCTCCTAGTCAGCACCCTTATCCTCTCGTAGATATTTCTCCTGAGCTGGCAGGCAGTATCCAATGCCTTGTATCGGTGAAGTATTGGGTGATCCCGGCAGCAAGTCTCGGTCACGATTATTGTCACAATCGTTAACGTGTCGAGCGATGGAGCAGCTTCGGTGGTGTCGGTCGATGGATGTCTCGGTCTGGTGTCGTATATCCCGGTCTGGAGGCCTTGCCTAGCCCGAAGCTGGTCTGTAGATCTCGGCCCAGCCGAGCTGGAGCCTGGAGGAGTCTCGGCCCAACCGAGACAGGCTGAGCCCCGGCCCAACCGAGGCAGACGAGGCCGAGGTCGAGGAGGTGCCTGAGGTGGGAGGCGATGGCGCATGTCGGAGGCGCGGTGAAGAGGAGCACGGCCTTGTCGAGGAGAACTCGGGTTGGAGACGGCAAGGCAGAGGGCGCGGAGGTGAGGACGACCAGGGTCGGGGGAGATCGCCGAGGCAGAGGCGTAGCGTGCGGTTGCGGCCGAGGTTGAAGTGGCCGGAGGCGGCTGAGCCGCTGCCGGGGTAGGGGATGCCGGGGAGGCGATGATGCGCGGGCCTGGAGCGGTGGAGACCGAGGCTGGGATGCCGGACTCGGAGGCGGCTGGGATACCGAGATCCCGGAGGTGTGGGGCGCGAGAGGATGATGACCGTCCGACGTGGGAGACGACCGAGTCGTGGCGGAGCCGGGGTATCGATGCGCTGGCCCAGGCCCAAATGGGGTGGGAAGATGGCGGCCTGCTAACGCTGGGCACCTCGGCCCACCGGGACTGGACATCTCGGTCCACCGGGGTTGGCTAACTCGGCCCACTCCGGGTTAATCTGATGTCGGCCGCCCGGGGTGCGGCAGATAACTCGGCCCTGCCGAGGTAATTGTATGCCGGCAATGACCAATCTCGGCCCAGGAAGGGATATACCGGTCCGGGCCATGCCGAACTCGGCCGAGACTGCTTTTCTCTGTATTTTCCTTATCTCCTTTCACCTTTTACTTATTTCATTACTGCCTCCTCTAATAGCTCCATAACACCAACAACTCTGGGGTACCCGGGGTTACATCCCCGACACAACTGTTGAACGAAAAACGAACCAACCACCTGGATTGCCCTCTCCAGTCTAGCTCGCCGTCTTTCCTTCCTTACAGTTAGGAGGATGACACACAAGAGCATATCCAACCACAATGGTATTCAAAGTGTCCGGAGGCTATGATCATATGGCGCGGGCTGGGACTTGAAAACGTTATAAACAATGAAATTCGAGATGATCGCTTTGGCTCGGTGGTTTTGCAGGAAAATTTTAAATCCACTTCAGCTTCAGTCCCTGGATATGAAAAGATCAAAATCCAGGATACGGTTGCTGTCGCTGCTTGGTATATCTGGTGGTTACGTCATCGCCGCACTCATGGTGAATCGGTTCCGCCTGCCAAGAAGTGTGTTGCGTCAATCCTGGCAATAGTGGCAAACTCGGCTGCTGGTCAAAAGGCAGGATCTAATCCTTTGAAAATTACCTGGAAAAAACCAAGGGCTGGGTATTTAAAACTGAATGTCGATGCAGCTTTTGTTATGGCTGATAGATCAGGTGCGACAGGAGCAATTCTGAGAGATAACCAGGGAGTTTGTGTGGCGGCATCATCTATATTCGTACCACATGTCCCCTCTGCTGTGGTGGCTGAAGCGCTTGCCATGCTTCATGGACTTCAGCTAGCAAATAACCTCGGATATGACAGAATTCAAGCTGAATCGGATAATATGGAAGTGATCCAGCTCTGCACGGGAGAGGAGAGAATCTGGAATGAAGCCACATCGGTCTATGCTGATATTATATCCACAGCTGGAGCAATTGGGAATGTCTCATTTAGTCATTGCAAGAGGGAGGCAAATGAGGTGGCTCATGAACTTGCTAGACGCGCAGACACGCCGGCGTATATATCAAGGCAAGAAGTTGATCCAAGAAGGAAATCTGCAAGGTTACGGATACAAGGACCTCATCCGTACGTACGTATCTGACTCCAACACGTATTCAAATAAAAGCTCGGATTCGGATCGCGCAAGTTTCACAATAGTGTACGTACATATGGATTCAAATTTATATATGTGCCTGCGCACTTTTTTGAGAATTAGGTGATTCGAATTCCGTGGGCATGGCTACATCTTGTTGAGAGGCTAATGCGAGTGGATCTCAGCAATGTAAGTGATACATTCAAATGGAATTTGGCTTCGAATGGAGCCTTTTCTCGTATGACTATGTATGCCGATATGTTGAATGACCACACTAGATTTTTGCGGAAATATTTGTGGAGGCTGAAAATTCCGCTAAAGATCAAGATATTCTTATGGTTCATGCAGCGAAAAGAGTTGTTAACACAGGATAATCTGAAAAAAAAAAGAAACCAGAATGGATGTACAAACTGGGTTTTTTTTGTCATGAGGATGAATCTGTACACCATTTTTGTTTATTTCTTGTTCGTTTGCAAAGAATAATTGGCGATTGTTCCACTTCACCTTTAACATATACCCTCCAACTAGTATTGCTAATTTTTTGGGTAGCCGGTGGAATGGTGTAGATAAAGTAACAAAACGTCGGATTCGAATAGGCGTTGCGGGTTCGTATGGGCAATATGGAATTGCCGGAATGATATCATCTTTAACAAAACAAACTTTGTTCATTATTTGCAGCTGGTCTATAAGGCGGTCTACTGGATCAACACGTGGTCCGTACTACTCCCTGTCGACCAACGTGGACCTATGGATTCCGGCTGTACCCGCATGCAGGCGGTCGTACGGGCTATCTTGTGCCGGGCTGGGTGGTTACACACTAGAAGACTAGATGCTTAGCGCTCTTTTCTTCAAGTGGTTGATCTTTGTAACCTTGTAAACTTTGAATAACTTCTACTGTTACTTTTTAATAATTACGGTGACTATGTGCGCATCAGTTTGATACACAGGCCAGGGATCGGCACCCTAAATTCTAAAAAGAATGGGCGTATATATAGTTACAGAATGCAGCGAGTTATCTGTTTTGTTTATACTAGTTGCCATGTACGTGCAATTCACGTTTTTCACAATTAAAGGAGCAATTTACAAGTAGGAAATATTAAACTTGCAATACACGTGTCGACTAATACATATACAAAATTAGTCTAGTTTTAATAAATATTGATGTACACAAATAATTCTTAAAGACAAAAAGTAATCAATTATTTGCACAATATTTTCATCTAGAATGGCCGATTGTCTTTCCTAGTACTATTTTGTACATTATTGAAAATAAAAAAAATACTTGTGTTCATGATATTCATGTGTAACACTTAACATTATTTATATCCCTTTTAGAAGAATTAAAATTCTACAATACAACATTAAGGTAAATTCAAAATTTAAATACATTACTATAACATCAATCATCACTCTCTATGGCTCACAGAATGTCCGGTAAGTAAGTCCACCACATGAGTAGAGCTTGCATCCAGCGCCACCATATTATCTTGTCCTTCAATTAACCAACAAAACTGATCATCAAGAAAGCTAGTAAACAAGAAAAAAGCAACGTGGTGGCACACGTGATTGGAGTGGAGTGGATATAGTATGTGAGCTGTTGGGTGGATTGTGCGGTGGTCAGGGCGCAAGTGGGAGCTGGTCTTCCGTGGTGCCGCTTTGCCAAGCCCGTTTATTTCTGTATGCGGGCGACCACGGTTGAGCCACTCACGGGACGGAGGGGAGGAAAGGTGTGCTGTCACACTGCCGCCGACACCATGGCTGCCGCTCCTCCTCTGGCTCCGGGGAAAGATCTCCTATTGCGTCACTCTCCCTCGTCCTGTTCTTCTCCGACTCCTCGACCCCCGATGCCAACACCCCGGCTGCCTCGAGGCTCCTGTTGCTTTGCTGCAGCGTGGCCATCTCCAGCTTGGCTCTCGCCTGGGATTGGCGCCGACGCCGCGGCCGCCTCGCTGAGCTCGTGTCCATGGCGTTAGGCACCCTGTTGTTCCTCGGCTGGGCTCCCGTTTTGACACGAAGCTCGCGTGGATGCACATGGTGCTATCCGCGGCGTCCATCCGGAAGAAGGCCAAGAGCTGGCTCTGCTAGCACCTCCAATTTGATGTCACTCCGCTGGCTCGGCCGACCAAGAGCTGGCTCTGTAGAGAACGTTAAATCCAGCTGCACTACACCACGAAGGGATTCAGCTAGCTGCTAGTACTCCTAGTAGTGTAGTACACGGCGCGCTCTCTGGTGCCGTGCCGAGAGTGTGGCCGAGAGGAGGCCGGAACAGCAAGACCGGCGAACCTGCTCGAGCCTGCTCGAGCCGCCAGACGGAATCCTTGGAGCTGCAGTTGTAGATCCTCTCGACGCCAACGAGATGCCAGACTCCTCTCTCCAAGAACCGCAACTTGTGGCCCATACCGGCAGCCGGCAGGCGCGCCTCTTGGCCCACCCGTGCCACGGCTGCCGGCGACGGTGGAGCTGCGCACATGCATGAGGACCTCACGAGCTGGACCATGCCCATGCACGGAGTCGTCTGCGTCCTCTGCAGCTCGGTTGTAATCGATGCCGGTGGGAGGCCGGTGAGGGCAGCGACCCGACAGGGTGCCCACGACATGAACGGTTGTCTCCTCCGGCCACAGGCTCTCGCCGAGATCGTCTGCTCCAAGCCATCTCTTGCGTTAGGGAGATGTCATCCGCAGGCCACAGGGTCTCGGCGAGATCGTTTCCTCGAAGCTCTGGTCTGTCTGAGCGAGATGTCGTCTGCACGAGTTGTGTGTGCCTATCCTCTCTGATCCTTGCCTTACATAGGGAGCAGGGCCAAACCTGTGCGTTTGTGTGTAGCGTGTCCGTGTTGGGCTCAAATTTAAGTAATCGTAGATAGAAAGGAACACGATACAAAACGAAACGGATCGATCGACGTAAGAAAGAACCGTTTCTTTTGGGCAGTGGCAAAATCTTTGTAATTTCCACCTAATTGAAAAGGTGTGTTGAGTTGTCAAACATTGGAGCGATCTGGATCGTTGACCAAATATTGAAGGGCTCAGATTTAATGTATCAACACAAGTTTGCTCTTTTAATAGTAGTATAGATTATTGATAGACTTTATACAACTGAGTTTTATTTCATGTTAAGAATGAAACAGAAAGATACTCATAAAAACATATTCGGAAACGACACGACACATTTCCATCATAAAATCTTATTTTCTTCGTGATGGTAAAAACAAAATAGCTGTGTTGGGCCTGTTCCGACGCATCACGCATGTAAAAAAGGCCCGTGTGAATTAAAGGATATGTTTTACTTATATGCATGGACATAATCATGGAAATAGAAGTTCTTCTCCACGAAGTTGGCGAGCCAGCGGGACGTTGGGGGGTTATCATCAATTGCCCCTGCGACCAATACCTGTCGTGGCCATCATGCAGTTAGCGGTGTCGTCCTCATATATAGAATTCAGGTCACCGTGAAGAAGAATAATGGTGATTTTGTTACCTCTCCATGAGCTTGTCTCTGGTTGGAGTGCCGGGCAGCTGATCTACAATTGGGGCAGCCCAGCCGACCTAAAAAAAAAAAAAAACTCGGGCAGCAGGAGGGAGGAACCCCCTACGCCATTTCTTTTAAAGAAGATGGAGCTCTAGGCGCGCACAGCCGAGCGAGCCGGGGGCTCGAACTCGGGTCGCGGGAGCGCGCACGGACGACCGTGGGCAGCTGCCTAACTGGGCGACGCCCAGTCCCCAAAGGGGTGAGATGCCCGGAAATTCGAGAGAAAGTGCAGCCAAATAGGCGCAGCTAGGACTTGAACCCGGGTCGGCTGGGCGCGCACACGCAGCCCAGCCGACCTGGTTCTTGCAGTGCTTTCTTAACCAGTTTCTGAAGGCGAGAACAATGGCGTCTGCCGACGCCGGCACATACACGGCCTTCTGCCAGTTTGCAACGCCGGCAGCGGCGTAGTTGCGCTCCTAGGATGAAGGAAGAAGAATGCCATTGCTACTTCAGATCCATTTGTAGCCTCGATCTGGTTAAGAAACTCAGAATCCATAGGCGAGCTGGAGCTGAAGAATTCTTACCTCGACGTGGAGCAGGTACAAGTCTGAGTCTAACAATGCATTCTGGATGATGTGTAAGAACCAGCGCGGTATGATGTTGTCGAGCCAGAGGCCAACATTCCTCGGGAACGCCCAGATCAATCTGCTCCTGCCTGGAGCCACGGGGACGCACATGAACACCAGCAAGACTCGAGGCTTCTTCTTCTTCATCGTCATCACGCTCTTCACGAGCACGGGAACTCATTAATTCATCATGTGATTCTAAAACATCGTGTTCACTTGCAGTGGCGACAGGAGATGAGATCAATTCATACCTTCGGCTCCGGTGGTGCGGGTACCAGCGAGCTGTAGTAGACGGTGCATGGTGCGGCGTACCAAAAGGAGCCGTCCTCGTCCTGCGGCCACACGAACCCATCTTTGTTCGCCTCCTCTATCTTGATCTTCAAAGGTCCGCCGCCTTCTTCGTCGGACTCAGCTGTGAGGAAGGAGAAGCCATTAAGGAGTGTCAAAGCTCCCATTCATCAGTAGAGTGAGATTCACCATCATGTTGAGCATGTGAGGAGGGTATGCATATCTTCCAGGATCTTCCTTGTAGCGGAGCCTGTCGGTGAGCCCCTTGTGCGCATATGGGGCATGAGCAGGGTCCATCAGGTTCTCCATCAGCACGTCGTACCCGATGGGGAAGTCCCTGATGCCATACGCGGTGGTGAAGGAAGGGTCGTCGATCTCGGCGACAAACGGCGGCCGCTTCCTTTGGAGCACGTCCTGGTGCTCGGCGCCGGCCCTCGGGTAAAACCACAGGATGTTGTTCTGCACCACCGTCGGGTACGCTGTGGCGCACGCCTTGCTGCTCTTGTGCACCTTGCATGCCAATGATTCAATCATTTCGACATTATTTACTTTGCTTGGGTGATCGGGTGGATGGATGATGGATCCATGGCAGGCTACTTACCGGCGGGCCGAGGGCGGGTGCCTGCGGGATGAACTGACAGGAGCCGTGGCCGTCGAAGCACCAGCCATGGTACACGCATTGGAGACGGCCCTTGCCGTCGATGCGGCCCTCGGAGAGCGGGGCGAGGCGGTGCGGGCATGCGTCGTCGAACACGCGCCACTCGCCGGCATTGCGGTCGTACCAGGCCACGACTCGCAGCCCTAGCACCGTCTTGCCATGCGGGGCGCCGGGATCGAGGTCGCACACGGGGGCCAATGGATACCACTGGTCAAGCCAGTCGAACTGCCCTTCCTCCGCTCTCGACGCCGGCGACACTGTCCGCGGCGCCACTGTCCGCGGCGCCACGGCCAATACCAGCAGCGATGACAACAGCCGCAACCGACGAGGAGGTGCGAGCCGGGAGGCTCTGGCACTGTTGGTCGCCGGGGCGGTGGGCCGGAGCGCGAGCAACGGACGCGAGCGCCGGAGGAGGTGGGTGGCGGGATGTCGCGACGGAAACAGCCTGAGAATAACCTAGCAGGCACACTGCACGTAGCTGACTTCTTTCTGTAGTGAGATTCGGCTCACGATCGGGCTCATTTTATTAACCTCGCAGCACCTACTCTATTTCGGACACGGAGCACATTCCTGATTGATTCCTTTTTGATTGGACATATAGTTTTCTGATTGGCCAGATAGATCGATCCACGATTCCAGGAGACATGTAGTGGCACCCACCTGTATTCTCAGCAGACTCACTTGACGACGAATTAATCAGCCCTTTGCTGAACTTTGTAATTATAATGCGGTTTAGTAATGTGAAGCCCTCTCGTTATAACAACTTAAGTTTTTTCTTGTTGCACATGTAAACGAAATATATACAATAATTTTATGTACATCCAAAGAGATAGCCTAGCAGTGGCGGAGCTTGAAACAAATACCTGGGCGGGCCAATTAAAGAAGAAAATATCACGTCTTAGCTAGTGCGTTGTTGCTGTTACAGGGTAATTTGGTGCTACAAGGGATTTTTTCTTCAACCTATCCAATCGCCAGCTAAGAATTTGGGAAGGAAATAATATGTGCTGGTTTTCTAAAAAATCTAAAATGCATCCGGAAGAAAAATCGCCACCGATCCTTGTAACAAGAAAGTGTCGAGGAATTAAGCCCACTAAATCATCAATCATGACAGGAACGTAGTGTCATGACAGAAGGTGGTCACTTTTACCCCAAATCAGGAAGAAATTGCCAGTGGTCCTTCCTAAGAACTGCCAGAAAGCCCCCAACTTGATTGCAACTAGAGCAAAAAATAAAAAATCCCCCAGGGACCCGACGAAACAAGCCCCAGCGAGCGTCCTGGCCTAAATCGCAAGAGAACTCGACACCCCGGAGCCGTACCTCGCCGGCGACCGGTGGCCAGGTCGGAACCCACACGGTGAGTAAACCCTAAGATCTAGCGAGAGAGCAAACAAATCGCCGTGGAGAGAGGGAGGGAGGTGCGGGAGGGCCTTACTCTTGAATCTTGATGTCGCAGACGTCGCCGTGGTGGGCGGCCACGATGAACCTGGCCTCCGTCGGCCACCGGTCACGGTCTGCACAGACAAATCAAAGGATGAGACGCGTGTGGTCCGCCGCGGCCGCGAGTTGCTTGATAGCCGGAGGTGGACGTCAAGGACCAGCCACAGCCGGCAGTGGAGCTGCGGTGGTCGGTCACTCGTGGGGTCCTACTTTCGCCGCAGATCGAACCTCGGCCTCCGGCGAGCTCCCTGGAGAGCCTCAGATCGAACCTTCCTGGAGACTGGAGAGCCTCAACTCTGTACGATTTGCCTTCCTCGAGAGCCTCTGATGCGAAGGGTGCTTGCTGGGCTTGTGGTCTGGCCTCTGATGCGTAACAGGGTAGTAGTAAAAAAAAATTTGGCCAAAATCCTGGGCGGGCCGTGGCCCAGGTCGGCCCCTATTAAGCTCCGCCAGTGTAGCCTAGTACTATTCCAAAAGCTAGAAGATTACTTACTTAAACAGCAATTTCAAGAAAAAATATAATTCACCATCATGTGTATAGAAAGCAATGACCCAGGTATAAAGACTAATATCAGCAACTTAGAAAGTACACCGTGCAACATTGATAACCGCACAACATTTAGGATGTCGGTAGCGACCGTGCGCCTGCGCCTGAACCGACAAACAACTTGTAGTGAAAAATAATGTAATAAATAGTAAAAGAGACAATCTTAAACGAAACAAGCATATGTTACAATATTGACGTGCTCAATACATTTACTCACTTGCAATTCGATTGGAAGATACTTCCTCCGTTCCAATTTAATTTACTTGCCAAACGTGGATGTATGTATCTAGATACATCCACGTTTAATTGGAACAGAGTGATATTTAAGTAACAAACAATTGTAAATAAGTTATACCTAAAAGTATCGAAGGTACATTTCTTTACAAAATATTTCCGATAAAACAGCCAATAAAATTGTGGTCATATAGACGGTATGGGCCACTCGGTCCGTCTAGCGTCTGGGCTACTGGTTCATTCGGTCCAGGAAAAATAGCCCAACCTGATTATTCTAAAAATCCATGAGGGCTAGCTTAACATGAAATGTTGTATGATATTGGTCTAGCCGTGAGCTCTTGCGCCGGTGAGTGCTCCTCGAGAGCTCCAATCGTTTGAGGAACATATTTCTCATTTCAACTCATAACTACGTCATGTACTGACACATATGGTCTGTCGTCCCACGTGTTGGTAAGTCCTATCTGTGAGCAAGATGTCTGGTCTCACATGTCAGACAGACCCTGTTCAATAAGTGGAGCACATTAGCCGTCCGCAAACTTGTTGGACTGTAAGGATCGAGGAAGGGTAATCACTCGTTCATAAAACCAACATTTTCACGTGCTATAAGTTTTCGATGAAATGTTTAGTACTCCGTCTGCCAAATTGAATAGGGAGATTTGAACTACATCAAGCGCAACAAGATTTTTGAGTCCAACATGCTAAACTAAAGTGGACTTTGCTCTACTAGGCAGATCTAGAAGAACACTAAACACAGGATTTGACACGGCTACACTGATAACACTGCTTGTCAAAAGCACAAACTCCATTACCATAGGCCCGGACCGTTCCTCAGGTACGCACCATCCTGCAACAAATTTATTTGCATATATAATTTTAGAGGATAAGCTAACTTAATCATCGAACTAATCACGAGCTTATCGTAAATGATTGAGTCAATATCTGAACTGGTCACAATCAGGGCTTAGTCACTAGTACATATATGCATACTAGTATAACCATATTATGTTCCGTACACCCACAGATTCCTCCAATTAATGTTACCATGGGAAAGAAAATTGCACACCATCGGGCGCTTGGTCGTCAGCTCACAAGGGGACGTTTTACCTTTTCTCAGTTTTGTCGCGAACAAGTTTTGTCAAACAAAAACTGGCGACACAGAGTATCACCACGAGACAGCGGCGACACCTTAATCCTGTTTTTTTCTCACAAGCATTCATCGTGAGTGTATTTACCGGTGTACCCATTAATTAGTTTTGTCAAATAAAAACTGAAGCAATTAGTAGGCGTGGACTGTGAGAGAATCATTTATTAAAAATAGTGAATATTGTTTGTGCACCGTCTCTATAACAGAGGATATCAGTATTCCATTGTTTGCGTGCGACTATACAAATAAATTATATAAGTGCCTGAAAAATACACAGAGCATCTTCGAGTCCCATATATCATGGAACCTAACCGAACTCCCAGACAAAAATGAAATAATTTCCTTTTTAAATGGATACGACAAAAGTGTTCCTGGCATGACCGACGATCTGGCCAACCTACTCCAGATATATAGCACCCTTCGTCTACTCGGTTGATAAGTTAGCTGACTGTCCTGCCACAAGAACAAAGAGATGATGTATTTGATGTTTGCTCTTATATATTTACCCAAGGCCGGCCTTGAGCTTTCCTCCGTAGGTTTATTTTAACCCAACATGTATTGATTGACAGCATTTTCAACTCTCCTATTTCGGAGCCCCCAAAAGAAACATCTAGCTTGAGGTGCCCCTTGTCAGTGAGAACACCTTCTTTTATTTCGTTTTTCCATCACCCCCTTGAGGAGCCCAAAAAGAGTCTAAAATCTTCCCCTACTTGCATGAGGTTCTAATATGGGTAAATAAGGACGGTGTATTTTTTTAAAGACAACACCCAATTTTTATGCGACACTTGCTTAAAACGCAGGACGACCCCACCCTGAAGGTTTTGACTTATAGTGTGAAATCACCACTTGGAGGCTACCCACCCAACTGATGTAAGAACTTGCCCTTCTTTGGGTTCTTGAAGTCTCTATGGACTATCAAAAAATAAACATGGAGATAAGTCACATGCAGATACCCCCTTTCGTCGAAGATCTAGAGGGTAGACAACGAGGGTCCCACAGAACCGAGTTTCGCCTATAACCGTGCGAGTACAGTTGAAAAAAATTCTCTTACGCAAGGTCCTAAAATATGTGTAAGGTTGATGTACTTGATTAAGAGTCGGTACGCAACTTGATGTGGCACTTGCCAAAGAGGACAACCCCACAGTAAGGTTCCAAATTTACAGCCCGACACCACAACTTTGAGGCCATCCGACCCATCTCTTGTGAGAAATTGGCCTCTTTTTTAAACTTCTTATGGCCTATCACAGACAAGCACAAAATCACACGGACTACCCCTTTTCGAAGGAGGTATAGGGGGTATAAACTAAGTCTCCGTCAAGATTCATAATATATAACCCGTTTAGAACAGTACAATGCCATGAAACATATTTTAAATATAATGAACCGCCAATATCTTTCATCCTTAACTCATAACTATATAACATCAAACATGTAATAGAAATGATGTTACAACTAATAAGACACACAAAACTACTGATCCACGACTAATAAGATATAGTCAGGGATGCCTTATACAACGGGTACGAACATAACCCTCTTTGATTGTGAAAATCCAACATAAGTGTACTTTACAGTTGACTGGTCACTTGTTCATCGTTACATACCGGAAAACGTCGGTTAAGCGCCCGTTCCCTCAACCAGCCTCGAAAAAATGCGTCCATCGTTGGTTAAGCGCCCGTTCCACTCCCAATTAACCCGTCTCGAAAGAATTAATGCATCCATAGCATCGACACATGCACTTGGAACAACATACTGTACACACAGGAAAACGTGGACTCTCTTTAATGAATTTCTATAAAGTTTCCCGGCCCTCCTTTCACAAATATATATCGACAACATGCTTACAAGAATATATGTAACGATCAAAAGAATACACAACACGTATATAAGAAGTCGAAACGCAAAATGGCGATGCATGCTGATCTATGCAACATAAGGCGAACCAAAGGCTCACCTACGTAATTAACTGGTCGTGTTGGACGTACGAGAAAGGCAGGAGAAAGACAGGAGAGGAGGCGATCGTGGCGGCGGCCTAGGGTTTCAACCTTAGCCGCCGCCGCCGGTGATATCTGCAGTTTCATCGTCGCCGCCAGCAAAGATTCAACGGGTCCTCGCCTCCTCTAGGTGCCGTTCTGGCACTCGAAGGGGTGGGGACCTCGGACCTGCGCACGGTGCTTTTCGAAGGTCCTTAATGGTAGAGTTTGGTTTTGGTCGTCATCTTCTTCGTTAATGGAGATGGTATCGTCTGCAATAAGTGATCTTTCACACTTCGTTCGACAGCGAGATATCCTTCCCGACGTCAATGGTGCCTTTGAAAGATTAAGTCTGTCTAGGTATGGTTCTTCAGATCTTGCTTCGCCAGATCGATTTTGGATTGTTTCTCATGGTTTTCGCGAGGAGGTTTGTCCTCGCAATATCTATCCCGGCTACTACGTCTTCGGCAATGGTGATTCGTTCTCTCGGCTCCCAACGACGTCGATAAAGTGGTTTGGTTATTTGTCCCTGAAATATCAGTGGTGTTGCTCTTGCCGATGTTGCTTGATTAATTTAATGGTTGTGTGCGTGCACAAATCCTTGGCATTGCGGCTCAAAATTAAAAAGGGAGAACCTTCGGTGGTATTCATAGGTCTGTGGTTTGGTGGTGTTGGCGTTGTTCTACGGCTGCCTTCAGAAAAGTACAAGATTGTGTCATGGATGAAGAAAGAGCTTGAAGATCTTATAGATTTGCTAGTCTCTTTTAGTTTTCTTTTTGTAATCGATGTAATCGTGTACTCTTTGCTGGTTTAATATACGTGAAAAATTAAAAAAATTAAAAGGCTCACCTACGTGCCAACAAATTAAAAATGCCCACCAAGCAGCACCAGCCTGTCATCGAGCGCCGAGAAGGCCTTCACTCTCACAATGTAATCCTCGGCAACTTCAGTAAGGGCGTTTTTTGCAGGAACGCTCACAACTTGACCAGAACAACTTCAGTAAGGGCGTTTTTTACAGTTAGACCGGTCACTTGCTCATCGGTACATACCGGAAAATGTCGGTTACGCGCCCGTTCCATCCCCAATTAACCCGCCTCGAAAAAATGCATCCATAGCATCGACACATGAACTTGGAACCACATACTGTATATACTGGAAAACGTGGGCTCTCTTTAAGGAATTTCTATAAATTTTCCCAGCCCTCCGTTCACAAATACATATCGATAACACGCTTACGAGAATATATGTAACAATCAAAAGAATACACAACACATATATAAGAAGTCACAGCGCAAAACGGCGATGCAGATGTATGACATAAGGCCAACCAAAGGCTCACCAACGTAGCAGCAAAAATGCCTACCAAGCAGCACGACCATGTCGCCGAGAAGGTCTTCGGTCTCACAATGTAATCCTCAACAACTTTAATAAGGGCGTTATTTGCAGGAACGCTCACAACTTGACCAGAACAACCCCTACCTGAACACCCTTGACCCCCTCTTTCTCCATGGCCTCGCCGATAAGCTCTGCGTACTTGTTGAACAACGGGTCCATGATCTCCGGACCGAAGTGGTGGTTCAGCATGGACTCCTGGATTGCCCTGACAGCCATTGACACAGTCCTGGCTGCCTCCTTGGGCGGGTTGATCTCGTAGGTCCGCGCGTCGTCGAGGCTAAATGAACCTTCCTTGCGCACCTCCTCCTCGATTTCCCGTATGCACGGCGGGTAGAACGGCACGTCGTAGGCGTCCACCTTGCCCTGCTCCACCACCCCCTGCTCCACCAGCATGCCGAGTGAGTCCGACAGGAGATCCCACAGCTGGGTGGTCTTCTTGTCAGTGCAGCAGTCGGTTTCCCTGCCGAGCATGGACAGAACCATCCTGCCTCCTGGCACCACCTCGGCTGCGCGCGAATTGAGGAACAGGCTGAAGTCACTCTGGAACTGCCGCAAGTAGGCCGCCGGCACGGCAGGAGGGCTCGTGCTTGATATGAACATTTTCCCTTTGTTTATGTGCCCCTTCGTCTCTTCATAAACACCGGGAGGAACCTGCTCATGAGATACGCCGGCCTGCTTAGTGTACAGCTAGAATCTGGAGATAAATACGTACTAGTTTTATTTACATTGATGCAGCATCGTTTGATCATTTACGAAAGAGATTCAAAGTTTCAAGCCCACATGCGCATGTGCATGCAGGTGTAAGCGCATGTAACTAATGTAACAGTAGTAGTCTCTCTGGCTCGATACGAAAATTCACCTGAGAGAGCCAGTGCAGACTGGAGAAGGAGCAAACGAAGTGCACGCTCCTCGTAGGGAACAGCCTCCCATAGAAGGACCCCGGGACGCCGGACAGGAACACCAGCGGGTTGTCGGCCTTTACCTTACCGGCGAACTCGGGAAAGCCCGAGAAGATGGTGTTGAAGTCGTTGGTGGGGAGATCGTTGAGGAGCACCGAAAACTCCGGTGGCTGCTGCTGCGACGCGCGACACGCCTCTGCGATTCTCCTGATGATTTCCTCCACCATGCCGAGCGCGTTCGCCCCCGAGGAGCACCCAAGGTCGGCCATGGTGAACCTCTCCGGCCTGAGAGACAAGTACACTTCTGTTGCCGAGTCGGTCACCAGGTTCTTCACCGTCTCCATGCTTTTCTTCTGCAGTTGTAACATAGGCAGCTCGAATATATGAATCAAGTCCAAATATCCTAGTAAGACTAACGGGGATTTAATCGACCGGTGCATGAGTTCTAGCTAAGGCGTAATGCTCACCTGCAGTGATGAGTTCTGTGCGTAACTCGTCTCGCCCAGTCCTTCCTTCATGTGCAGGACGGCTTCCACATTCATGGACTGGGAAGAAGTCATTGCCGGTAGAACTGGCGTTCAGGAATGCCTTGTTCGGTTCTTCCTGCCACCGAATATATATAGAACTAACAGGACATACTCGATCGACTCGGACATGTGTGTAATCTTTGTACTATCCTAAGTAACAGCCGTACATGTACATCGTGGCCATGAAGAAAAATATTGTTGCCTAACACCATGAAATAACTCTTTGTATGTACATGTTTTTATTGCTGAAATTACAAGATATAACTTGTTGCGTATAAGTGTTTTTATTGTTATCTCTAGAAAATATAGAAAGCAAAACATATCTTCTTAATTTACCATGCGCGCATGATAGTTGTCCTTCAATTTATTTTCAGTCAATGTATTGCAAAATTAATGTAAAAAGACTAGTGTTATGAAAGTAATCCATTTGTCTCTATATGCCTTGGTCAATTATGATGTTCTCTATATAGAATGCATAGCTCGCTACACTTACAAGTAAGTTGGCACTCGTTTTGTCTTCGTTTGAAACTGGCATCTCTGCAGTTTGATACCGTGTTGGTTGCATCTGCCATTACATGGAAAAACAAGTTGTGATGCCAGTCATGACACATGATGCTTACTAGTATAATATTACAATTTCGTCGTTTATGTCCTTTGAATTTTTTTCATTTCCCATTGTTGTGGTTTGCACCCACGATGTTTTCAATAGGTAGATGCTGAAAGTTTGATGGTGACAGAGTAAAACAAATGGCTTCTGCACAAACGAGGTAGATGACAACTCAGGGCCAAGAAGGTCTCTCCTCCAGATCAAAACAAGCTGCGGGGGAACTGGGAAACCCGAGATTTCTCCAGCTCATTTGGGGTTACTGTCTAACAAGAGAATACAAAATGGATAGGCCCATGACACGGAGACGGACCAGCAGGCCCAGGATGGCAGAGAGTCAACACACATAGTAGACATCAAGGATATGTCTGCCGAAACCAACTAGAACTCTAGTACCGAAACAACTCGGAACACTTGTAACCCTAGCTTGGCTGCATATATAAAGCCGGCAAGAGTACCCCTTGTACAATAAACACACTCTACCACACAAATTCTAGATCTCTCGAGAGTTCGGTACTTCAAGAAAAGCGGGAGTAGGTATTTATGGCGCCGAACCTGGTACATCGTGTGTGAATCCCGCTCCCAGAAATCTAGTGCTCGCCTTGCCGCGCACCGAGCCTTAAGCCACTCTGATATTTGGCGCCCACCGTTGGAGCTACACTATTTTATCTCACCAACTATCTATTATATACTAAAAGCAAAATGAGTTAGTTTTTCGAAGCACCACGTTAATCCACATCCTCTTAATTAATTTTAGTGGTTGGATCTAAAATATAAGGCCAAGATTTAATAAGATATTGTAACTGCGTAAACTCATTGACACGTTCTATGTCGCAGGTGACCACATATCAAAATAGAAAAGGACTACCGAACCGGGAAAATAGGTGAAAACAAAACCGATCCTAAAGCTGGGGAGTCGCATTAAAAAGAACTAGAGCTGGCGTATTGCCACAGGAGACGGGACTCTGCATGGGTTCGTTTAAAAAAAAAACTGCATATGTACACTAGCTAGCTAGATCGTGGTGACACACTGGCCGGTTTACCGGCCGGATGGCCGGAGAATTCACGTTTTAGCCGGAGAATTCACGTTTTACTCTCGCTCGCTCACAACCTGACATTCCAACTCCAATGATTCATGCACATATGAAATCATGTATGCATCTACTCACTCCGTTCCAAATTAAATGATTTTCATTTGTCCACATACGGATGTAAGCGTACACCTTAATCAGATTATGTTCATGTACTCCAATGATTCATGCACGCCGTCAGTTGCACGGTAAAAAGAGACATGCAGCATGATTGTAATAGAAAATGGTTACGCATGCCTGCACAGTTTCATTGCTTGATAATTGCCTGTGTTCTGCTCATGCATAGGATTTTATCAAAAAAAGTAGAATTAAGTATACATGTTTTCTAGAAAAAGAAAACTGTCGATAGTCTCTAACTGATAGTGGGTCAAAAAATCCACTAAGTCAGTTTTTTGAATTAATCTTGCGTGTTTTCTAAGCACCCTAAATCAGTCATTGTTTTAGGTCAAGTGATTCGGTGTGTGAAAGTACACCGTTAAAGGAGTATTGACCAGATTCCAACCAAGTGTCATGTGAAGCATACAACTGATGATCACTGGGATGATCTTCCCAACTTCTCTGCATTTGTGATTTTTTGAAAATTTATTTATTTATTGAAGAGAGATTTGATTGTACATGGTTCATAACCAATGTGGCAAATTTGGAGCATCGCCGAGAGCACAAATTCTTAGAGAAAAAGAAGGTGATGTTAGAGTAACATCATAATAAGGTACAAGGATACCTGCGAATATGAATGTAAACAAAATAGATTGCTGGCTGGAAGATATCACCGACTTAAATTGGATAAAAATATGACTATTCCAGAGATTAAACCAATTTCCTTAAACTTGAGCAAAGAAATCATATTGATTTCAATATTTTTTAGTATATTTATAAAAAAGTTCAAAGCTACATCTAGAAGATGGTTTTCGTTCCTAAAATGCGACATTTTTAGAATGAAAGAAGAACATCAAGTAGTCTGTAAGCGAGGGAGTAAATTAGCGAGGTAAGACATTGATTAGGACAAGATAAATTAAAATACTCGCTATATTCACTTCTGCGATCGAACATTTTTGTTTCCATTGAATATTTAAAATAATTAAATGATTATAAAAACACAAAATCAAATTAACATATGGTGTTATGTGTATTAACATTTGTTTTCTCCATTTAAATGACGTCATCTCACTGTTAATCTAATGTATCCTAATTATAATAAACCATGAATAATTGGCAAGAAATTATTATTTGGACATCAACATACATGTTTGTAAACTCTAAATCAATTTAAAATTGGCGAGTATAATCTGAGATTTAAACTCACATGGTAACATCAAATAAACCTACCTCCTAGATTACATTTTAAATTAAATCTATGTATATTTAACATCACCATGTAAAAATGTGCATATGGTCCTTGATATATTTGTTCTTTGAAGTTTGAACCTTATCAATGTCTTGTTAGCTTTTCTGTCTCGGTAAAACTAGGGAGCATGCTTTCATATTTTTTTTTTCATGAAAACGTTATACTGTCCCTCTGACGGAAGATGATTAAGAACTGTGTTAATTCAAAACAAATAATATAAGTTTCTGTAATCATAAAATATATTTTGTAGAAACCAGATGTTGCCCTCGCATTTGCGAGGGCCACTGTGCTAGTTCTAGATAAAGCAAGGGGATCTCTATCTGACTTAAATATCCAAACTTGACCCTCAGGAGCTACACGTGGCTACTAAGCAAAATGACGCAATACAGCGAAATTACCTTGAACGCTCTATATCAAGCTGACCAAGCGGGCGTCCCAGTTGAATGACCACTTAGCTGCATCAACTCTTATCTGGTTTTAGATCTCTTGACTAGATGCATCCTTTCTAGCCTAGGTGGAATTTCCTCTTGGGTAGTGATTATCACCTGTCCCTATCCAGTCGAAATGGGATTGAACGTTCTCGTGCTAGTGGTGGCATAGGTTATGTCGTATATTGTGCATCTATGAATTTTCATCTAAAAATATGACAATGTGTGACCTGCATTAAAAAAATGTGTGGATAGAACATGATATTGTTCACTTTGGTTTTTTTTATGCACATATCACATATGGTCATATTTTGTAAAAGAAATTTGTAGATCTACACGATAAAACATAAGTTAATTATGTCCATGATTTTATTTCACATTTTATGGAATCTTGCAAGTGTGTCATCTGACAATAAAATACGGGTGCAACTACTTACAAAATATTCATATCCGACATTATTAAGTAACATTCAGCTTCTTTCAAGCTATATTTTTTTCTTTCTATATCATTCTTAATGATTTAAATAAAATACCGCGAGTTCTGAAAAGACAAATGGCTAGGCCGCTCTGTGTCGGTTGTCGTGGCCGGGTACGTAATAGACAAAAGGAAGCATCTGCCTTGCTTTCCTTCGATGATACCATTTCCAGTCAGGAGTCAGGACAGAAAATTACTTGCATTAAATCTTGCCAGAGCAGGTAACGATTGAGCAGCCATGTCGACCATGGTACCACCGAACCTCGTCTACGCTGCTCTGCTTGTGCCGGCGGTACTGTACCTTGCCGCCGTGACCCGTCGGCGGCGAAGCGGCCTTCCGCCGGGCCCCATGGGCCTCCCGCTCGTGGGCAGCCTCCCGTTCATCGACCTGAACCTGCACACCTATTTCGCGGGCCTCGCCGCCAAGCACGGGCCCATTCTCTCCATCCGCCTCGGCTCCAAGCTGGACATCGTGGTCACCTCGCCGGAGCTCGCCCGCGAGGTGCTCAAGGAGCAGGACGCCGTGTTCGCCAACCGCGTCATGCCCGAGGCCGGCACCGCCATATCCTTCGGCGGCGAGGAGAACATCCTCGGAAGCCCCGTGGGGCCCACGTGGCGTCTCCTCCGTCGCCTCTGCGTCCACGAGATGCTCAGCCCCGCCGGGCTCGCCGGCGTGCACGACCTCCGCATGCGCGAGTTCAGGTCCACCCTCCGCTACCTCCACTCCAGGTCGGGCACGCCCGTCGACGTGGGCTCGCAGATGTTCCTCAACACCATGAACGTCATCACGGGCGCCATGTGGGGAGGCACTGTCTGCAGCGACGCCGAGCGGGCGACCGTGGGCGCCGAGTTCCGGGGCCTCGTCGACCAGCTCACCGCGATGCTCGGCACCCCCAACGTGTCCGACCTGTTCCCCGCGCTGGCGCCGTTCGACCTGCAGGGCATCCGGAGGAAGATGAAGGGCTTCCGCGCGCGGTTCGACCAGATGTTCACCAGGATAATACAGCAACGGGTCAAGGTACAGCAGGAAGGCCGTGGCGCGGCCGCCACCGACTTCCTGGAGCGCATGCTCCGGATGGAGAAGGAAGGCGGCGATGGCAAGACCCCATTCACCATGGATCACGTCAAGTCCATGCTCCTGGTATGATATATGCATACTTTGTACTAGGTAGTAAGAATTAAGAAAGCCTACTCGATCTCACCGGTGCTCCTCATGGATGTGAATCTGTAGGAGATGGTGGTTGGGGGGACGGAGACGACGTCAACCACCGTGGAGTGGGCCATGGCGGAGGTGATGCACAACTCGGAGGTTCTCAACAAAGTGCAGCAAGAGCTCGATCGTGTGGTGGGACAAAACGCCGTCGTCGAGGAGTCGCACCTCCCGCAGCTGCATTACCTTCGCATGGTGATCAAGGAGACGCTCCGGCTGCACCCGCCGCTTCCGCTCCTGGTACCCCACAGCCCCAGCGCCACATCGGTGGTCGGCGGGTACAACGTCCCCGGCGGCTCCCGCGTCTTCGTCAATGTCTGGGCCATCCAGAGGAACCCATTGGTATGGAACGAACCACTCGAGTTCAATCCGGAGAGATTCGCCGGAGAAGATGGCCGCAAGTGGGACTTCACGAGCAGCAAGCAGTTTGACTACATGCCTTTCGGGTCCGGAAGGCGGATCTGCGCTGGGATCGCCATGGCAGACAAAATGACGGCCTACTCCCTCGCAATGCTGCTGCACGCCTTCGACTGGAGCCTCCCGGAGGGAACCCAGCTTGACCTCGCCGAGAAGTTTGGGATCGTCATGAAGAAGGCCACGCCACTTGTGGCTATACCCACACCAAGGTTGTCCAAGCCTGAGCTGTATAATTCGTGAGCAGTAACAGCCATATGTACCTGGCGGCTGCATGGAATAATGCTACAGTGCACAGTACTATACTCGCGGAAGCACCTGGAGTCTGGACCCTGGAGAACACTTGAAATGTTTTGACATAGTTTTCTCTTGCATGTATGGACAATCACACCATATATAAAACGACACTAAAAGAGTTTGATGTCCACAACACGCGGAGAGGTAACAAAGCCACATACCGACCAACCACATACCGGTGTGTACCTTTTTAACCAAATCCTCACATCGGATGCCCCAGAGAGATCCTCAATAACATTAGAAATTGTTACATGGTGATAAGAGCAACAGACGACGAAATGTTTTCAGGGGCTAAATGGGATGGGATTAATCCAGGGGTCGGAGGAGGTGCAGCACGTTGGGACGATGTCAAGGCCCGCCAGATGACCACCGCTCTAAGAATCCGAAGGACAAGTGATGTATCTTCAACACGATGGTGGTGGCAAAGCGGACATGCTTCAGTAACAATGATGTTCTTCTTGCTGTGGTTGTACTTGGTATTGAGCCTGTCTGAGTCGAGGAGCCATCCATAGATTTTGACTTTTTTTGGGAACGAATGAGTCTTCAATCATCGCAATCTTGTGAAGAATGTTGAACACATAAGGAGGGTCATGGACTCCGTTAGATCAGTGAGAACAAAACCATGCAACGAGAAAGAGAGCAACAACTGCTCTGATGTCAAAAAAGAATAAAACAAAATTGAAGGGATATGGCATCAACAATCAATTAAATTTTAACATTGCTAATTTTTTTGCTGGACAGCAGAACCCTTGCCGAAGTGCCTGGTCGGAATTGGTTTAGGCGCTTGGCAACTGGCTGATCGCACAAGGAAGTCACGAATAGAAAAGACAAAAAAGAAGACAACTGGCCCTCCACATCACACGCAGATGAGTGAGGCTACAAAATAAAATACGTCTATAAACATATGTATTGTCTTTATTATTATTGCATGAATGTATTGTCTTTGTATTTTTTTTTTGAACGGATGTATTGTCTTCACTACAGGAATGGGGATCTATGCCGACGGCCAAACCCTATGCCGACGGCTTTTTATCGGGGCCGTCGGCATAGGTCCCGACGAGGCCAGCCCGTCGACAAAGCCGTCGGCATAGATTTGGCACAGGGGCTATGCCGACGGCTTTGCCCTCGGCATAGGTAAGTCGTATGCATAGCTCTTTTTCCCCTATTTTTCATCTAATATGGAATAATTCATATCTTTAAATCTATAAATTGAAATTTAACAAATAAAATGTCTAAATCGATTAGAAAAAATAGAGGAATCCAAATATGACATCCATTTCATCTTTTTTTTTCATGTATATGACTTTTTGCAACATATTTGTGGTACTTTCTTGTTTAAAAAGTTGTTTTTGACACTTAAAAATTGGAAAATAATATTTACAATAATATTTTAAAAATTGTTTTTGGAAACAATGTTTGTCATACCAAGACACACCTATGTGTCAAATGTGGACACTTTATCACAAATCATGAAACAATGTTTGTCATACCAAGACACACCTATGTGTCAAATATGGGCACATTATGACAAACTATGACACGGGATGATTATAACTTGGTCATTTGATTAGAAACCTATACATGTTTATAGATGATTGACCGTTTTGTGAAGAAGTTTTTTGTAAACTTTGTCAAAACTCAAGTTTATCGTTTGTCAAAACCCTCGCTGGCGCCCACGCCTTCCCCGTCCTCGTCTTGTCGGCAACCGCGAGCCAGGAGCAGCGCCGCCATCCATCCCGCGTCGGACACTAAGGCGAGCCACCGAGAGACGCCGCCGTCTTCGTCGCGCCAGCCCAGCCTGTTCCCAGCTCATCCCCACCGAGAGACGGCCGGCCGGGATTTTTTTTTTGTGACGCGTGTCCCGTATATGCCGACGGCTTTGCCGTCGGCACAGGTGCTGCTAGCGCGCTCGGCCACCGTGGGGCCCACCTTACATGTGCCGACGAACAGTGTGCCGACGGCCATTTTTTGCCGTCGGGAGATCCTGTGCCGACGGCTAATAGCTGTGCCGACGGCCGTGGAGGCAGTGCCTACGGGGCCCTATGCCGACCACTCTGTGCCGACGGCCACCGTCGGCATATACCTGTGCCGACGGCAGTGAGGCCTATGCCGACGACAAAAGGCCGTCGGCACAGAGAGACTTTCCTGTAGTGCTTTGTTAGAATACCTAAAACATATTTTATTATGATACTGACGGTGGCAATCATTAATTAGGTATACCTTGCCGGAGTGTGTACATGTCCTAGTAAGATTTGGGCCTGGCTAATTTGGGTCTCGCGTGTATATATACGCCAGGTTGCCTGCTGCATGCTTGTAACGAGATTTGTACCGAGAAAATTGAGAGAAATCAAGAGAAAAATTAAGAACGGAAATGACACATGCCCTTGGCTAAATTATTTTGTGCACGTGTGTTTGCATAATTTCAGGGAGGTGACTGATCTGTTGGCGAAACCAGTGACTAATGTCCGTGACTGCGAAGAGTGCCACTGCCACATCATTGCTGATTCATATATGATGCGAGGATTAAAATCCCACATATCTTATACCCTTGTAAACGACATGTCATAAACGACAAGGTAATACAGCGGGAAGCATCTTTGAGGCACAAACCCCGGGATCAAATCAAAATCAATGAGAGGGGCTGTCATAAACGACAAGGGTAATCCAGCAGAAAGCATCTATGAGTTCGCAAACCCCAGCATCTAAACCAAATCAGAGAGAAAAAAGAGGGAGACAGAGAGAGATGGTTGGAATATTGCATATTTGCTTCCGCAAGATTCTCTCTGGAAACAATATTTCACATTTGAGTTGTGTCCATCATAACATGCATATATGGACACAGGCGCCTCATTAATTTTGGGTGTCTCTTTCGATGGCATATAACTTCAACATATTTGCCTGGCATCAGCAGGCACGCTGATTAATAATTAACTATCAGCAGCGGGTGTATTTATTCCCTCGGATAGTAAGCCAAATGAGCAGAGAACCAAGTGAAGTGGAGATGATATCGGAGGAGATGATGAGCCGGGCGGAAGCGTTACTCTCTTCGCCGTCTGCAATCTTCTTCACCGTGGCAGCCATGGCTGCCGGGGTCCTGGTTGCTTACTTGTACGCGCCGTCGTGGAGGCTGCGCAGGCTCCCCGGACCTGTTGCCTTCCCTCTCGTCGGTCACCTGCCCTTGCTTTCCAAGCACGGTCCGGAGGTCTTCGGCATCCTCGCGAAGGAATATGGTCCAATCTATAGGTGAGCAACCTATCCATTAATTCCCTCTTCTGCTCTTCAGGAACTGTTGTGAGGTTTCATGCATGATCACACGGACTAATCTTGTGTGTATGTTCTAACTCCCAGGTTTCAGATGGGCAGGCAGCCTCTGGTAGTGGTAGCAAGCCCTGAGCTGTGCAGGGAGGTGGGCATTAAGAAGTTCAAGAGCATCACCAACAGAAGCATCCCTAGTCCAATTCGTTGTTCAACTATTCACCTCAAAGGCCTCTTCTTCACCAAGTACGTGCATACACACAAGTTTGTTGGAGAAAATATTCTCTAGATAATATCTACTATTATGTGAAAGTCGATCGCAGAGATAATTATATTTTGACCCATCATTTTTACTCTGAGTTGAACTTAATTAAGAACGGAAGGCGCAAGAAATTATAAATGCACATCTGCCCATATTTGTATATAAATTATATTTCTTATCCAAGGGTCTAAATAATAATATCGTAATAGTCTTAGCAGCTGCAACCTAAGCGAAAATCGTCAACAAGGTACCACTATATAATGTATGATTTTTTAAATATTTGTTGCTGATGAAGAAGAAGACCCAACCGTAGAAATGTTCTTACTACTTGGAAAAAAAAATTCATCCCAGGTGTCTCTTCTGATGCATTCCTTATAAACGGACAATCCAGACTCATGATCTACTCTCCACTATGCAACAATGAAGATTCTATAGTTTTGTTTAGAGAAATGTTGAATATTAACAAACCACCAAACACGCCTCTCATCTATTCCGAGAACCAGGGGCAGAGCTAGGCCTGGTGCCATGAATCTTGATGACGAACTGTCAGTTTCAGAGATATCTCAATGTCACAATGTTATTTCTAGAGACGATGCAATGATTTGTTTATTTTCATCAATTACTCAATTATTATTTATTTTGTGTTAGCAATGCACTTTACTATGGTAAATCTTTGTTGCAATCTAGTTGAATTTCTTGCGTGCAATAACTTAGCACCACACTTTTTCTGTTTCCGGCTCCGCCACTGCCCAGAACTATCATTTTTCTTCCTATTTCTTAAATTACAATTATATTTGATGTAATAGCTATTCTTGTTATTTTCTACAACCTTCGATTCCTAGTAAGTTCCGCAGTTTTGAACTTATTTTGGATCGGAGGGAGTACTATACCACTCAATATGAGGTGTGTGCTTATCAGAAACATGTCTAGACATTTGCCTTATATATTTTTATCTCAGTTTGGTGTAGAAGGTATTATATAGTTTTCGAGTATTTTGTACTCCCTCCGTTCCTAAATATAAGATGTTTTAGCCCTTTTCTACATTCGTATGCATCAACACATATCTATACACGTTTTAGTGCGTATGCTTACTCATTTTAATTTGAATCTAGTCAATATGTGAAACACCTAAAACATTTTATATTTAGAAACAGAGAGTAGTTATAATTCATACCAAATGAAATGAACTACATGAACTAAATATGCATCTTGCACTTCATTCTTGTGGCTGAAATGTTTCGGTTCTACTTTGATTATCCGAGCACTCAAGTGCACTGCATGCATAACCCATTTATGTCGGCATGGCAGGGGCTCGAGATGGCAGTCCATGCGGAACGTCCTCACATCCATCTACCAGCCGTCCCACTTGGCAAGCCTCATCCCAGATATCCAATCTTACATTGAGAAGGCCGGATCTCTTCTCCAGCATGGAGAGGAGATCACATTCTCAAACCTCTCCCTGAAGCTCTTCACTGACACCATCGGCCAGGTCGCCTTTGGGGTTGACTTCGGCCTAACCAAAGACGACGTCGCGGCCATTGTTCCTCCTTCAGCTTCTTCACCACCACAACGCCCCTCCGCCGCTGACTTCATTGGGAAGCATTTCTATGCCACGACGGAGCTAAAGATGGACCTCTCGGGCTCCCTCTCCAACGTGATTGGCATGCTCGTGCCGCTGCTCCAGGAGCCCGTGAGGCAGCTCATGTTGCGCGTGCCGGGCTCAGCTGACCGGCGGATGGAAGATACCAACATGGCCTTGAGGAGGATGCTGGACAATATCGTGGCGGAGCGCACGGCGCTGGCAGAGTCGGACAGGGGGAAGAAGAACTTCCTATCGGTGTTGCTCAACGCGAAAGATAGCACCGAGGCCCTGAGGAAACTCTTGACACCAGATTACGTGAGCGCGCTCACGTACGAGCACCTGCTTGCAGGGTCTGCGACCACGTCCTTCACGCTGTCGAGCCTCGTATATCTCGTCGCCGCACACCCGGAGGTAGAAGAGAAGCTTCTTCGAGAGATCGATGATTTTGGGCCCAAGGACACCGTGCCTAGCGTTGAAGAGCTTCACAACAATTTCCCGTACCTAGAGCAGGTAATTCGATTTTTTTACTTTTGTCTTCATATCTATCCCTCTTAACAAGTTCATGCAAGGGCCAATTTATTTGTTCTTCGTGAATTGAGGAAGTTACTTTTTTCCCACAGATTTTGAAGGAGAGCATGCGATTTTTTACTGTATCCCCCCTGATTGCAAGGGAAGCATGTGAGGATGTTGAAGTTGGAGGCTATGTCCTGCCCAAGGTAATATTTATATTCATGCTAAATCTTGATGTCACTTGCCAACACCATTACACCAGCTTTGCCCTAGGAGGACTCCCAATTTGCAAAAAAAAAAAAGAATATCAAGTACACAGAGCATCATTTATGTTAACTATTGTTTCTACAAGTGAATATATATGTTGGCCCATATTTATCTCATTAGAATTATGTGGTACTAACAAACCAGTCGCAATGTGGGGAACCATATCCAGGGCACATGGTTGTGGTTGGCACCAGGCGTGCTAGCAAAAGATCCGAGGAATTTCACGAATCCCGAAGTGTTTCGTCCCGAAAGGTTTGACCTAGAGAGCGAGGAATGTAAGCAGAGGCACCCCTACGCGTTCATTCCCTTTGGCATTGGACCTCGGGCATGCATCGGACAGAAGTTCTCCATACAACAGCTCAAGCTCACCGTCATCCACCTCTACCGTCGGTATGTTTTCAGGCACTCACCTCGGATGGAGACCCCTCTTGAGTTCCAGTTCTCAATTGTTGTCAACTTCAAGCACGGCGTGAAGCTCCAAGTCATCGAGAGGAACAGATGATATACGACTAGAGGGGGACCTTGCTGGTTAAACAATAGCAAGGAGTGTGAATAGGAGCTTGGAGGTAGTTCGGAGACTCCCAACTTAAACAGCTCTTGTACAAACATCACTATTCATATAGGGAATCAATGAGATAAATATATATGTACATGTAACTCTTATTAAAAAAAATTGAGTGAACACACACAAAATGTACATGGACGCTTATGCTCCGCAGGACATCTGCTCAGGGCTAGATGTGTAATCTATCCATCCAATGCATGTGCAGTAATTCCATGATAACTATCTAGCAGTTTAACGAAACAGCTATCCATGTCATCCTAGCCATGGGGAAAATTATCGATGTCATGGGTTTGTTGATTGTCCTGATTCTATTATGATGGAAGAGCGAAAGAAGAAGCTTGAATCGGATCTCAGACTTGTACATCTCGCTGGTGGATACAATGTTCAGTGGGCTTGTCTGAACCTCAGCCAGGGTGTGTGAGCCGTGTTCACTGAGCAAATGCCCTGATGTTCACTGTTGTCTGAACTGCTACGGTTACTTTCAATAAACATTCCTAGAACTACAACGAAAGAGTGTGTAACTAAAATAAAATGAATATTTCTTCAATAATGCTTTCCCGCGTAATTCTGGATATGATTGGTTTCCCGCGCATTTCCAGCGGTGTTAGCCCAATGCATTGTTCATTACCCAGAAACTATAGTTCACTTATAACTATAGTTCACTAATACATGCAGGATACTACATATTGTATTGGCAGGTCAGCCATGCAACCGAAACAATTCCAGAATCAACATACAACACCCACCTAAAAAAATATAACTTTTCCTCCTATCAGATGTGCTTCCTACTCGTAGTAATTCATTTGTTAGATAAACAATTTGCACCGAAATCCGCAAGATAGGAGGATCAGCTGGTGACAATGTAGTATGCTAAACATGTGAGCGACGATTCTGATTCGCGATAAAACCAAGAAAGCCAATTGATTGTGACTGATTCATCGATCAGCCAGCACAAACAATCAAAAATTTCACATGATATCCCCCGAGTTGCAAACTTACCTTGAGAAAGCCCACATTTTGCGTCCACGCCCTAATGAATCTGGAATAATCTGACGACATCTTCCTCTGCTTCATCGGGAAACCTAACAGCACCCCCGTCCAAGAACAAAAATTACGTGAAACAGAAATGGCGAGATGGATCGAGCTCTGGCGGGGAAGGACGCACTTATGATGGGCTGGGCGTAGTCGGGACAGGGCCCGAGCGCGAGGGCGGCGAGGATGGGGCGGTGTGGCTTCCGTCGCCATCATCTCCGTCGCCACGTCTACCGTCATCCCAGCCGCCGGCGTGGAACGAGAGGGGTGGCTAAACCTGCTGTAGCCTGCGGCGGCTAATTCACCCGAGTGCCTTCACATTACCCTTGTATGGGCCAATAGGATAAGGCACACGGGCCCATCAAGTATTCAGCAATTTAACGGTACATGTTCCTTTTAACAAAAAAAATCAAAGTTGCTCAAAAAAATCCAAAGCCGCAGATGATAGTATTGAACACATATGGATCATTTTTTTCAGAAAAAAATACACATGGGTGATTGCTGACAAAGCATACACCAGTGACACTATGGAGAATCTACTCTGCTTCAAATGATCCTATGACAAATAAATGCCTTCCCGCCTCGCAAGGCTAGCTCCTCATCGAAGCTAGGGGTAAAACGCTCATGCCGTCGTTGGAGTAGGCTTAGGTGGACGAGGCGGAGGCCCGGCTGGGTCCGCAGCTGCTGCCCCGGTCAAGTTCCACGGCCGTCGTCGACACGCCATGGCGCGCTTGCATCATCGCCTCGTCGGTACGTCGCATCTCTCCCACTTATGTTTGCACGATGTCATATACTTGATCTTCTCCTAATATCATCATTGGAAGTGATTAAATGCGTCATATACTTGCTCTTTTCCAATTATGTCCAATTTTTTGGGTAATATTTTGCGGTTTTTTAAAGATTTTTCCAATAAATTTCACGGCTTCCTTCCCAAAGAAGTTAATAAAGGCTTCTGTCCCCCTATCCATCTGTATTCAGCTACTACGAGTAGAGATGACTCTGAGGTCATTACATGAGCTCGTCAACAGGTGTTTGATCACAAGATCCATCTAGCTAGAAGATCAACTGCATACTGAATCAGAGACATATCAAGGAGTCAATGTTTTTGCTCCTCAATAGTGATAATTGGTTTTCGAAGTAGAGCCATGCCTATGGGGAGGACGCTAGGGCAAGTAAGTTGGATTGTCGGCATCAATGGAAGGGAAGGAGTGAGTCGACGTGGAAGGATAGATATGATATTTCAGTCTTAAGACTTTTGGCTGCACATTAGTTTCCTTGAACAAGTCACTTATTTATACCAAACTCATTTACTTATGTTTTTTTGCAATGCCATTTACTTATGTATGACTTAATTACTCCATAAATAAAGGATCTTCATCAATATTTTTTTGTTATATTTGGACAATTATTCACATAACAATGTTAAGACATAATGTTCATTTTAGAACTTTGGTGTCCGCCATTGCACATACACTTGTGCCAAGTAAAAATATAAGTTCAATTATGTCCATTTTATTCTTAAAATTTGTTTGAGATAATGTTGATAAAGAAAACTATCCTTTCTTGTATCAAGAACAAGATTACCAAAATAAAACTCCTTTCTTTCCTAATATGTATCATTAGATGTGCTATAGTGTTGTTCACAATTTGCGGAGAGGTCTAGATTGTAAGTGTTAAAAAATATCTTCCTAGGTATTTCTAGAGTTTATATTTGATTATCATAGGTGTAAATGGATAGAAAATTACATGGTTGCGCGTTTCAGGTGATGCGGTTACACTTTAGATACGGCGTCGTGCTGTCACCAAGGTCCTTGTCGTTCTGCAGCTGCCATTGCGTGAAGAGGGAATGCAGAGACGGCCCGGCATACAACGCACAAAGACACTAGAATGAAACGGTTTAATTGTTTAAAGGTGGTAGCTTTTCTGTTTTTCCTTCTCTGAATATAAGGAAAATTACAAAGGAACGTGCCCAACCACGGCCTGCAGCTCCATCTATCCTAACAGAAACGGGCATCGTGCGGGCCGATCGCTGCTACGGGCCTCGTTCACAGACCCATATAGGCGTTATTCTGAACCAAAAAGTGTTAACTGAAAAACTACACCTACAGGTTCAGAGTTCAGACTGAAGTGCAGAGCTTAGACCAACACGCTCGTCAGTGCTGGGGAATGCCAGTAGTGTGTGGGTGCCCGGCAAGCTGCCCCAACCGGGTGACGCTGACACGGCGAGGGTTGAGGCAGCGGCTGGAGGCGTTACGGTCCAAGGAGATGGAGTGGGACTCCGGACGCTGGACCTGATCCAGCCGGGCGCCTTCACCTGCGAGATTTGGTCGTCGCCGACGGCCACCACTCGCGCGCGTCGACGGACTGGAACGGCTACGCCGATCCGAGGATGTTCCCGGCGAGATGGAAGGAGTGGGGCAACGACGAGGGACCTCCCCTGTTGCCCGGCGCCGGGTACCTGCTCGACATGTCCGAGAGGAGGAACGCGTTCGTCCGATTCGTGATCCGTGGCGACGAGAACGAGTGCTGCCCTCACCATGGAAACCATCCCGCTGATGGGCGAGCAGCGAGCTGAGCATCGACTACGGCATTGAGTATCGATCAGCAATGTTCTCGGTTTATGGCTGGATGGATGCTGAAGCTGTGCCAGACAGAGTTTTAAACATTGTTCCGTAAACGAGGGACTGGACGTGGAGCGGCGTTTCATTTACAGTATCATTGACGGCCGGTCTCGGGCGGCATGACGTGGCCGGATTTTGGTGATGGACGTGTGATGATGGGCGCGCGCACCACGGTCGTGTTGTTTGGCGTCATGGTGATGTCGATGGCAGGACTAATGCGTTGTTTCCTTATTGAAGATAAAAGGTTGCGGAAGACAGCGGTTTCTGAGCGTGCATGTGGTGCGCCATGAGAGTCAGCTGGACTTGTTTATACTCACGGCTTACTGTTGGGCAGTTTGGCTGAAACATCCAGTTTTGGATGATGTGTGTTGGTGTGTGAGGTATGGGCAGACGACTCCAATCAGGCCCACAACCCTCATCAAGCGTGTAGGAGTAGCGACAATTGTTGCCGGGAAGGTGGCTCCCGGTTGATCAGTGTATTTCTTCGTAAAGTTTTGTGGTGTTTTATAATAATAATAATAATAATAATAATAATAAGACTTAGTGCATAATTATTCATTTTTGTGTAGAGGCCGGGTTTCAATCTCCATTTCGAAAGAAAACTATGTTGTTCCATGACACATGCATTTCAA
Organism: Poa pratensis; assembly: GCA_947311845.1. Lineage (NCBI taxonomy): Eukaryota > Viridiplantae > Streptophyta > Magnoliopsida > Poales > Poaceae > Poa > Poa pratensis. Next base: position 6,351,668 of record CAMZMU010000127.1, read on the forward strand.
AGGCAGACAAACAATGCATCATCTAGTTTGACACGAGCATCGAAAATCACCAAGATTTAACAAATACAGAAATTCATAACCATCTCATTAACCATGTTCTGCTCAGTTCCAAATAGGGCTAAGATGGACAGGCAAAACTCAAAGTTCTTTGCAGGTTCAGATCAAACTTGCATGATATGTCATAATACAACTACATTAGGAAAGCCAAAGTGATACATGTCCTGCGCACATGACTGATTATAATTATCTCTGTTCAGCACTCCAATCTGTAGCGCAAAAAAAAAATGATAATAGATCAAAACAAAAAGTGACATGAAATTTCAACTCACAAGTGAACCAAATTTTGCACTTTATATAAGGAATTTAACTAGTTGCTACCGTAGGATTGACCACTTACTTCCAAGGCCAACTGCGTTGTACATGAATTCTACACTAGAGTATAACATCCATCCTATTTTTATTTTTTTATGCTAGCAAAATAGGGTTGGAGAATTGTTTCTCTCACCCGTGGGTTTTTCAAATCTACTTCCAGATTCACGAGGTTAGTTAAATTGCCGCTCGATTGACCATTACAGGTCAGGATCTTGTCCACGCACTTATCAAAGCGCTTCCACTCTTCTAGAGTCTCGAATTGACTCGATAAATGAGCTTTGTTATAAGGAAAATTTATGAAACGAGATTGGGGCACCATCTTTCAAGAGCAGCCAATGTTTCGTCTTGCTTACGATTATAATATTACTGCCATCAAATAGTGCATGTTGACATATTACTTCATCAAACTATATAAAATTATTACTCCTTCCATTACATAATAAGATGTTTTAGATATTCTAATACGGAGTAAAATGAGTAAATCTACACAATAAAACGCGTCTAAATACATACGGATCTGAGAAAAGATAAAACATCTTATATTTAGAAACGGAGGGAGTAGAAGATATTGAGATATGTACCTCAATGCTCCAAGGAAACGTGTCAAAACGCTTCCACATGTTTCAAGTCAGCCACATTAGATCGTACGGATATATTATCTTGTGCAGTTTCATACAATGCACAACCTCAGATTTTAAAGTGGCTTCTTTCTTTTTGCTTGTGCGAGAGGTAGCTTCTTATTTTTCTTCATCTATGGCTTTGTTTTCTTCCTCCATCTTATTTTCTACTTCTACGGGCTTGTGATCTACCCTCTTCTTCTCATTTTCTTTGCCGACCAATTTCTTGAGACCTTATAACTCCTCACACATATCATCGTCGTCTTTATTTGTAGGCCACATGATTCCACATGCATTGATCCTTTTCCAAACATCATCACTGGAAGAGATTAGATCGATCATATAGTTGCTTTTTTCGATTATGTCCAATTTCTTTGTTAAAAAACTTAAAATTTTGAGGATTGTGCAATATTTTTTTCCAATAAATTTCACAGTTTCCTTCCCAAAGATCTATTGGGAGTAGAGATAACTTTGATGTCATTGCATAAACTCATCATCAACATGTGCTTATCACAAGATCCATCTAGAAGATCAACTTCTAACTGAATCTAACAAAGAGTCAATGATTTTTGCTTCTCAGTATGTGAATCTACACATTAGTTTGGTTGAACAAGTCACTTATTTATACCAAACTCATTTACTTATGTATGACTTAATTACTCCAATAATATAGGATCTTAATTAATATTTTTTCTGTTATACTTGTACAATTATCCACCATCGCAAATACACTTATGCGAAGTAAAACTCTAAGTCCAACTATGTCCATTTCATTCTTAAAATTTGTTTGAGTATTGTTGAGAAAACAATTATCCTTTCTTGTACTAAAAACAAGATTTCCAAAATAGAAATCCTTTCTTGACTAATATGTATCATTAGATGTGCTATAGTGTAGTTCATGATTTTTTCGCAGAGAGGTCTGGATTTTACGTGTGCAAAAAATATCTTCATAGATATTTCTAGAGTTTATACTTGTTTATTGTAGGTGTAAATGAATAGAAAAAACATAGTGTATTGTGATTTATACATGTGTATTTGAATCATTTACATTGCTCATTTCTTGCTAGTTTTGTGGTTTAATATGCATTTTTGTTTGAAAAGTTCATAAGTTGGTGGCGATGCATGTTTGCTTTGTATTTGACACGGATATTGAACTGCAAATGCAAGTGCGTGGATGCATAATAGGTAATATCACCTCCATTATACGTAATCCTATATCCTATATAACTAATAAATAGGTCATCCCCACTAACTTGTTTTTCTTGACATGCAGCCTATCCACAAGAGCACATCTCCCATGTCAGCTAAGAAAATCTAGTTCGTTCTGTTCCACAAGCGTTCAAAATTTTCTCCTATAGACTACCGACCATTCCACATGCAACTCAGCATTCCAATGCACATGGTACGGCCCATTACTCCGGCCTATATACAACCCATTACCTTAGGTAATCACCAAATCACAACAAACACCTCATTACTGTTTTTGTTCTCCATTGGCATGTGCATCGACCGACCATTGACACTTCCTCTTCCCATGATCTTCGTGGTGGCGTTCGTTTCCTCTTCCGCAATGTCTCCTCGAGAAATAGTTGCAGAAGAAATTGTTGGAAGCATACGAGGAGTTTGGCATAGAATTTTCACCATTTAAAATGGCATGTTCCATCTCAACCCTCTTTGTTCGCATCGCTTTCTCCAGTATGGTGCGTTTCTGCAACGCAGCTCATACCGGCGCCGCTGGCGAGCCGATCCCTGCCTTCATCACTACATCACGTCCTTGAATTGGAGGCACTATATAGTGCCTCAAATGGTCAAATTAGTGCCTTAAAAGCCTTTTATAGTAGAAGGAAAAAGAGTGCAGCTTTTACCCTATGTAGGTAAAAATATTTCGAGGCAGATTACAAAAAATGCCTCCAAAAGTATATCTTTTGAGGCAGCTTTCGGGTGCCTCCAAAAATATACCTTTTGAGACAGTTTTGAAATGACTCCAAAAGTATAGTACTTTTTAAGGCATTATATAAAAAGATTTCAAATATCTTTTATTGGCACTATTTGAAATGCCTCTAAATACCATACCAACATAGCCATTTTACAATTAGTGGCTGATTCAAATGGGAATTGATTTGTTACTGTATCACCTATCACCTGTTGAAGATGCTCTTAGCCAACACGGCTGAGAACAAGTCGCGGGTCCGTCCGTGGGCATGGTTTCGCTGGCGTCAAAGAGCGATTTCTCTCTCTCGCTTGAAACGGTCAAAGAGTGGTTTGTTCATCCACCACACCCAGTCATCTCCTTCCTCTTCCCGTACACTACATTTCTTTCCTCTACCAACCCAAGGGAGCCCCAACGCGGTCTCTTCTCCAGTCTACCACCGCCTGCCCCTGCCCTAGCGCTGCCGCCGTGCCGTCCGTGCATCGGCGCCACCCACCCACGGCCGACGCTTCAATCCCCGCCCCCCTCCCCCTCGCCCCATCTCCCCCGCCCCCGCCCATCACGCGCTTCTCCGCCATCGCCGATCCCGTCCCGCCTCGTCGCGTCCCAGCGGTCTCCGCCCCGTCCGCAACCTTCGGCGGCCATTGGTTCCTGAGGTAAGACCTTCTTTCCATCCAGCGATTAACTCTAAATCCCACCGACCTCCGTGATTTCTCCGAGCGCCCCTGCGCACGCGCGCGCGCACGCGGTACATCGTCGTCTAGATCCGCGCCCTAGATCCGCCCCCTGGTTCCTGTTGTAACTCCGGATGGATCCCTGATATACCACGTCCACCAATTTTGGTCGTTACAGCCGTGGACGCCCGCTCATGTTCCCCCACAATTGACCTACTTTGTTTCTGTTGTATTATTGATGCAGTCAAAATTTAGGGCCACAGTCGTTGCTGTTGTGGACACCATGGGCGCCTGCATTCGCCGTGCGAGCAAAATGCGCTCGCCTTCGTGCTCTGCTGAGTAGGAAGCATCTTATGTAGCATGTCCTATGCTGGGGCATGTTTGCACGCTTAGATGATTACATTCTTAATTGAATTGGGAAAAAACCAGCTCATGTTCCCGCGCAATTGAGTAGCTACCCCCAGCCCACCTCCTAGTTTTTTTTGTTGCATTAATGGTATACAATTTGTCACATGTTACAGCTGTACACGCCCGCTCATGTTCCCGCACAATTGACCCAGCTATCTACGTGTACCTATTTTGTTTTTGTTGCAGTACTATTAATGCACCCTTTAGTCAAAATTTAGGGCGACAGTCGTTACAGTTATGGACACCGTGGGCGCTTGCATTCCCCGTGCGAGCAAATGTCTTGGCGCCTTCATGCTCTGTCGAGTAGGAAGCATCTCATGTAACATGTCCTATGCTGGGGCGTGTTTGCGCGCTTAGATGATTACGTTCTTAATTGAATTGGGGAAAAACCAGCTCATGTTCCCGCGCAATTGAGTAGCTACCCCCAGCCCACCTCTTAGTTTTTTTGTTGCATTCATGGACTACAATTAATCACATGTTCCGCATTATGATTGTCTGGATGTTAAGTGTTAGTAGCCTATAGCCTAATACACTTAATACTGCATGCTGGATGGTAATTGTTTGTACTTGAGTTGAGAAGTACTTATTGTACCAAAATACATTTAATCTAATCCCCAATCAAGATACATAGATTAAAATGATATAGATCAAAGTGCATACGAAAATTGGGCAATACACATCTTATGTTTCTTGGTTTTAACCTAGCTAACCAGGTACTTAGGATCAGCAACCGTAAGTATGTGCGTTATATTTTGTTTCTATTGGAAGCTCTAATGTCTCATAAAACCACACCCACCTACTGCATATATTCACCAACATATATGGATGATTTTTGATATTTGTGAGTTACGAATTCATCTAGTCTTATACTCTTAAACATATGGATCCTTTCACAGGGTTGATGGAAAATTTCTCTCCGAGGACTCTGCTCAATAGTATCTCAGACCTTAGTGTCTTAACTTCTGATGGCTCGACTGCAAGGCCCAAGCCTATTCAGAAGTACTGCCAAAATGTATGCCATATCTCAAGCATTGTGAGCCCTCTCATAGAAGATATATGCAAGTCTCCTGACGAGCAACTCAATGAGGTTTAAGGGAGCTTGACACTGCTATTAACGAAGCTTCAGGGCTTATTGGGAACTGGCACCAAACGACCAGCAAAATATATTTTGTAAGTACATATTAGATAATTTTATATATCCTCATTTCACTTATTCACACTGCATTTTCAGATATGATACTTCATAACTAAATTAATTGAAGTAGATCAGTCAGTTTCTCCACCTTGCCATGCTTTGTTCTTAGAGATAACACCAATTCTTACAAGGCAGGTGGTGCCTGTTATTGTGCAGAATTTTTGCTCACATGCATTTGCTGGTGACAAATGTTCTGCTTTGTTCCAGTGTCACCATTTAATCTTCTTTGCTGGCTAGCATTTGCATCAACAAAATGACATATCCCTCAGATAACATTAATTTAAATTAAATTTGATGGGATGTTACAGTGTTGAACTCAGGTTCAGCTGGCATTGATCATTAATTGAAACCGTAGCTGTTGGAACAACAAATGTGTTACAGTGTGGATCCTATGCGCAGCAGCCACGTGGAAAACCAGCATGTCAACAGCTCGGCTCAGTCTATATGTGCGGTAGCAGCCTCATGTGTGCACAGCTGCATTGTGCAGGCGTAGAATAAGGCATGCTTAGCGATAGAAAGAGTCTTAAGAGAGGTATTTGTGTTGGATACAGTCAGATCTTTCAAACTAGGAACATTTCCTATTAAATTATGAAGATATAATTATGGTTGGGTCAGGAGTTTGTATATGATCTGGTTAGTGGTCAAGTCTGTTACCTATAAATGGATGTCGTTTAACTTTTTTTGTCAACCAAATGTTAGTAATTCAATCATTCAACTAAGCCTCAGTGTATCGCTACCATGGCCGGAATTTGGCCCGCAGTGGCTAGATGAGGCGAGTGTCCTATTCCCTTCTAGGCTGAATCATATCAATATGCAATTACATTAGTTAAAGTATTTTTGTAAGTTTCTGTGGCTCACTTGTAAACTGACCTTAAATGTGATGATCAAGTTCCAAATGTTGAATAGATATCTTGTTCTTGTGAAAATAACCTTCAAAGGTTGCGGGGCATTGATTTTGTCCTTGGTAAACATCCAAGCAATATGTTAGCTAAACTTCACTGAGAAGGTTAACCAGCAGTATTTGACTTTTTAGCAGTGCATGTCACGATTCTAGTAAGCAGTATTGCTTAAGTGAGATAGCATATCAACCCAAAATAAACAACATATTAATACTAAATCATAGGCGGTACTTGCACAATTTATTTTCTGTGGCTTCTGTTTTGACTCTTCTGGTGTTATCTGTTTTTTTTTGTTGATCTCTCATTTTTCTGTGCTTGGCCCAGTACTTGTCCTTTTTCTACAGGATATCTGTTTAGTCTTGAAGTCAATGCAAATAATTTGAGTCTTTTTGCTCTTCATGTTGATTTACGCCATTTCTGATTGGTTACTGGTTCATGGACTTATTTTATTCGTACATCGTATTTCCCTTTCCTTGCATGAGAATGTGTAGCTAATGGCTAATGCTGCTCATCAAACGTTGCTCTTCTGATTCAGCATGTTTCAATAAACAGGTTTGGCAAATTGAATCAGTGATCTCAGATATTCAGGGATGCTCCCTTCAGTTGTGCCAGCTTGCTAATTCTTTATTACCTTCTCTGACCGGCTGTGCTTGCATCTGTATTCAGGTAATGGAAAATCCACTCGAGCCTTATCTAATATAGTTGGTTACTGATTTATTACTACTTTTGGCATTGATCTCTTCCGCATCCAGCTCATGCTTGTCATCTGTGATTTTTTATTTCTTGTAGAAACTCGAGGACATAAATTATGAGCACATGTTTGATTTGGCGAAGGAGGTTGCAGTGGAGCTAACTGGGCAGGGGACACAAGTCCTGCGAACCTCTCAGTAGTATCAAGTTCATTAAGTTTGTCAACTAACCTTGAATTATACATGGAAGCTGTTTCCCTCGAGAATCTCAGAGCAAGGGCAATGCGAAGTGATAACCGTAAAGAACTCGATCTAGTTGAGCAGATGATTCCAATGGTCAACTATATGCATGAGCGCCTTCTCAGGGATACACAATTGCTTAACATCAACGGGGTGCCCATTCCTGCTGATTTTTGCTGCCCGCTTTCCCTGGAGCTGATGTCCGATCCTGTTATTTTAGCATCTGGTCAGACCTATGAGCGGGTTTATATCAAGTTGTGGCTCGATGAGGGTTTTACCATCTGTCCGAAGACACGCCAAAGACTTGCTCATTCTAATTTAATTCCTAACTATACTGTGAAAGCTTTGATATCTAACTGGTGTGAGTCACATGACATTAAGCTACCTGATCCTGTGAAATCCTTGAAGTTGAACTTTCCTTCAGCAGCCTCCTCCCTTCAAGATTTGACTGCCACAGGCAACAGCCCTCTACATCCTAGTACTGTGGGTAGGGGCAATGTTCCTGGGTCCCCAGAAGCTGACCTGTATATGAGAAGCTTGAACAGAGCATCTCCTCCCCACAGTGTGGTCAATCAGAACTCTGATGCACATGTGAACCGTCCTGGTCATGAGGCCTCCACTAATCAGTCTTTAGATTATGCAAATGGCTCTGTGCCAGACATTGGAAGGCTAACTCTTGCAAGTTCTGAAGCAAGAGAGTCTAGTTTGGAAGAAAGACATGCTGGTTCTAATGCACAAACTTCAGAGCAGTCAAGGGAGGAAGCATCTCATTTGAACAGTGATTCACAGGACCATCTAGGCGCCTCTTCGGTTAATGGTAGTCTTCCTAATAGCGGCCAGCTTGATGGGGAGGGTGACATCGACAATGGGATGATGCGAGTTTCAAGTGATAGGACGATTACAGTAGTGATGCATCTGGGGAGGTTGCTGACGGTGGACCTTCTGCCTCTGCTGCCCCTCCAAGGGAAAATGTTATCCTGCCAAGACTCAGAGGGCAATTTGTTCGGCGGCAAGCATCTGACAGGGGATTCCCCAGAATAATATCTTCCTCATCCATGGATGCTCGGGGTGATCTTTCTGCCATCGAGAGTCAGGTACGCAAGCTTATTGATGACTTGAGAAGTGACTCCATAGAAGTTCTGAGATCAGCAACGTCAGAGATTCGCCTTCTTGCTAAGCACAACATGGAGAACAGGATTGTCATTGCAAATTGCGGGGCTATAAACCTGTTGGTTGGTCTTCTTCATTCACCAGATGCCAAAGTCCAAGAAAATGCAGTGACAGCCCTCCTGAACTTATCGATCAATGACAACAATAAGATTGCCATTGCGAATGCAGGTGCTGTTGAACCTCTGATCCATGTCCTGGAAACAGGGAACCCTGAAGCTAAAGAGAATGCAGCAGCTACCTTATTTAGTCTTTCAGTTATTGAAGAAAACAAGGTGAGGATTGGACGATCTGGTGCTGTCAAGCCTCTGGTGGACTTGCTGGGAAACGGGACCCCACGAGGAAAGAAAGATGCAGCTACCGCACTGTTCAATCTATCCATACTTCACGAGAACAAGGGCCGCATCGTGCAAGCTGACGCGGTAAAGCACCTTGTTGACCTTATGGATCCTGCTGCTGGAATGGTGGACAAAGCCGTAGCCGTCTTGGCGAATCTCGCTACGATACCAGAAGGGAGGACTGCCATCGGGCAGGCGCGTGGTATTCCAGCCCTTGTTGAAGTCGTCGAGCTGGGCTCAGCGAGAGGGAAGGAAAATGCTGCCGCGGCGTTGCTTCAGCTATGCACAAACAGCAACAGATTTTGCAGCATAGTTCTTCAAGAGGGTGCTGTGCCCCCTTTAGTCGCGCTGTCGCAGTCAGGAACACCGCGAGCAAGAGAAAAGGTTTGCCACTTGTGTAAAAAATTACACTAGTAGAGAAAAAAATGTTGCCAAATGTGTTGCTAAGAATTTGATTTTCTTTTGCAGGCACAGGCTCTTCTGAGCTATTTCCGTAGCCAAAGACATGGGAGCTCAGCAAGGAGATGATGTCGATCTCACCATAACTTTTTGTAGTGTACATTAAGGCAGGTTTCTCAAATGGCGATTATTGTTGTTGTTGTTGACTGGCGCCGTGTACTTACTGTTTATAGTCGGATTGAGATTGCGCACATCATCTCATGGTACTGGTGTGTGTGGCCGTGTCGGTGGTTGTGTTTTTTCTTTTGTATAGCTTATCCATTGGTGGTGTCTATTTCGCTGAGATTTTGTCTTGTACATGCTGTTAGCTGATTGATTCACACCGTGATTTATTATTTAACATTCTCTGTTGAGAGCAGATGTCTTTCTGATCTTGTGATTTTACACTAAAGCAGCGTGTACAGGTGCTCTGTCTGTGATGGAATAGTATAAATCAGTTATATTATTAGTATCCATTGCTCTGTCGTGGTGTGCTGGCGATGTGTTTCAGTGCATCCATGGCTCCGTCGACAGTGAATGTCACGTTGCAGGACACGAAACCGCCGAGGTTTTCGCTGTATACTACTTATCACCTGTCAGTCATCATCTGTCGGCCAGTCACCAGACAAAAACACCTCACGAGGTTCAAATCGTCTCTCCTACACGATTTGTTAAGCTCACCTGCAGGGATATCACCAGCTTTTTCGACATATTTGGTATAAAATATAATGTATAGTGCTCTGCCACGGTATGTAAGGATACACTCTGCCATGGTATATAAGGATACTAAAAATAGACCACAATACATGCATATGCACTATAAATCGTTTGACCGCCACAAATTAAATTGTTTCTTCTTGCCTTAGTTTATGTAACTTTTTGTCGCAGAATAATGTGAAGGTCCTCTTTGGATTTTAGGAATTTTGTAAGATTTGTATAGGATTCCACTAAGTTATGACTTTTTTCTAGTGGATTTGTCTTTCGATCAAAGAAATGGTGCTGCCAAAATTTGTGTGGATTGAATTCCTATGCCTCAATCCCATGGCAAATTGGACATCCACTACAACCTATTTTTAAGACTCAAGTGCATAGGATCACTTTCGCTTTGTTTTACATGTGTTCCAACCATACAACTATCCCTATAATTTTCTTATTCCTAAGCTTTTCTGCCATACAATCCAAAAGAGTTCCAAAATTATTTGAAGTAAATTTCTAATAAAAAAGCTAATTTCTGGCGATGTGACGTTGCCTGTTTGTTGCTTAATTTTGTTGGTGAATTACATTTCCTTTTCGTAAAATATGTGGCTGTGGATGGTGACTAATGATGTGCATGATGTTTGACAAGGGCTACTCATTGTTTCAGCTTACTTAGTAGTTTATAATCTGCCCAGCTCATCAGATTGTTCAAGTATTCGACGGACGTTGGGTAGATTCCTTGTGTGCATTATCAACATTCAGAATGTTCATGTTTTTGTGTGTACTGCAGATTGGTATCAACGCTCAGCAATTTTCTCTGTTCATAACATTGTGTGGTTTATAGTTACTGTACAGCGAAAATTACCCAAATCTCAGTTTCTATTAAAAAGGATTATCCGTGTTTGGGAATTCAGGTAGGGTTCTGACCAATTCTACTTCTGTAATATTTTTCTGATTGTGAATTTAATCCAGAACACCTTTGGGGTTACGACTAGTGATTTTTTTTTTCTCTTGTGGCAATACCAAATGTTAGAGTGAGCTTCTTTCCTTGCAAATTAGAACCCTTATGTCGAGTCTTGCGTTGTTAATAGAACATCGTTGTGAATTATGCATTGAAATATCTCATTGACTGCAGAGTTCATACAAGAGTTATTACAGAGCCGAGGATGGACACCATTGTACATCATCAACCCACCACTATGCCAAGTAAAAATAGATGTATTACATTTTGGCAAAAAGAGAATAGTAGAATGTAATCTATGCAGGTAATGGTCGGGCTTCTTCAAGCATGGTGCCAGCAGCGGGCAGCAGCCTCCGCGTGAACCCTAACCACGCGGCCTTAATCCTGCTGCTGGGACGGGGCGGTGACCCGGAGGAGGAGGAGGAGGAGCTCTGCTCATGTACTTTCTTGCGCTTGTTGCTCCGCACCTTCACAACCGACGGTGTTTCGACGAGAGAGACATCACATCGGACGGTCAAAGAGTCGTCGTCCGCGTCGACGTACTTGTCAAGCTCTTCCCTCGCCATGTAGTGCATGCGCTCCCCCCAATATGGTCGGAAGGCGCGAGTGAAGCTGAGCGGCTCGCCGCCGCCGGGATGGAGCAGGGTGAAGCGGGCAATGGCGCCGGCGGGTAGCTTGCGGTTGCCGCAGACGATCCTGGGCTGGAAAGAGACGATGCCCGGGTATCCTGTGCTGGGGAAGAAGAAGATTCGCCAGACGTGTCCGTCTGCCGGGAAGCGGCCGGACTTCACCGGCACCAAAGGGTCGATCGTCTTGGTGGCCGTGTAGCCATTGATCTTGAAGACCGTGGTGGTGGTGCCGGGCGAGCCGCCGGAGACGACCGTGTTGTCGGTGGTCGTGACGGTGGAGACGGCGCTCTTGTGGCCGCGCATGCTTGCCTTTCTCGGATCGACGGATCGCTCTTCTAATTAAGCTCAGAAGCTTGTTATGTTGTCCATGGCTGCTGCTGCTGCTTAGAATCGATCGATGAGGTGAGGTGTGCTTATATAGATAACGCGCAGGCGACGCGTTTGTGAGACTCCGTGTCCTGTGCCTGCACCAACTACGTCAGCTAGCCAATCCGATGCCTGCACCAACTACGACCTGCCTGCTTCACACGCAATCCTTGGACTCCACGAACGGATCATATTTTCTTGAACCCTAGAGCAAGTAAGCCTAGGACCCTGGATTCTTTTTTTTTTTTTTGCGGCGACTAGGACCCTGGAATCTGCACATCAGGGTAGTCTCGAGGCAAAAAAAAGTTCTTGAGGGCATGCACATTCCCTCCCTGCCTATTCTTATATCAAGATCTGACCCTCCCCAGTATTAGAAGACGCGATCGATCTCACGAATCTTCCTTCCTTTTCAATGAAACGAGACGCAACCCTTTTGCGTTTTCCGCCTCTGTCATCACGCCGCCACCGCCGTGCCACATTGACCACAGAGCGCCGTCGCCATCGCTACCGCCCCGGCGCTCGGCGACCAATATCACGCCGACGACGCCGCCATCCTCGCCTGATCAGCGTAGCACCTGCCGCCTACTCCTCTGAATTCTCGGGACCTCTGCGCCGTATCGGCCTCCTGGCTCAAGGTTTGATTGCTGTTTCCATTTTTTTCATCAAGGACAAGTGCTCATGATGCCAATTTACTTAATTTCGTTAATCGTGTCCACTTCTGTAGCATGTATTGGTTCAGATTGTAGATTAGCTATAAATAACAGAGCAATAGAACGATTGGGGTGAAGGTATTGGTTCAGCAAGTATCTGTGTATATATACTGGTGTGTAAAATATATACAGTTTGGTCAGTGCTTCTATATTGATCAGTACAATGAAGGGGTGCACGTATTCGTTCATCAAGTATATGTGTATACTGGTGTGTAAAATATACAGTTTAGTCACTGCTTCTATGTTGATCAGTATAATTTTCGCTTCGTATAAGAGGAAACATTTAACTCCAAAATTCATGTATCTTTTCTGAATTTTCAGTTTCATTATAGTAACAGACAATGTTTTGATAACTCCTAACTTTTGTGTTGCCATTTATCTTCAGCTCTTCGCCAGGAAAAGCATCTGTGTGTACTACCAATGAGTATTGAGAAGTGGTACGAAAATAATAGCATAAGCTGGTGGAATGGATATAGTTTATATCTTCATATGCCATTATTTTTTTCCTAATGCTGCTGCACTTAAAATACTATCTTCTCATGGTACTTTTTAACATATCTATATGTAGAGCAAAGGGTTCTTACATATACGTTTGACAGATTTTATCTTCTCGAAAATGGAGAATTCTTCACAACCATCTGTCGAGCGTTCCCCATTTAAAGACATAATGAACACATCGGCCGAAAGAGCTACAAATGCCAGAAGTAATGATCCTTTGGGAACTAACCCATCAAGACGTCGAGATAGGTATGCTCGAATGATGAGAAAAAAACCAAGTTCTTAGAGACGCAGTGTATGGCTCGCCAGCAAAAGAAGGTAAGAATTGTCTCCGATAATTCGGAAAACGCAAAATCTATTCTGTGCCCGGGCACTAACTGGTTCTTACACGGTGCTCCCTCGCACGCGTCGTCGGATCACGATCGTGTGGCTCGGATGGATCTCGTCCGCGTGTCACGTCCGGACAAAGCGCACCGACCGTTCAAACCTCGTGTTCCCCTTCTCCTCTCGCCCGCGAGCTCAACTCCTCCCTCTCTCTCGCCCCTCTTTCCCCTCGCTCTCCCAAATCTCCCCCGTCGCCGGCGATCCTGGCGGCGTTGACCTCCAAATACCGAAGGGATTCTTGCTGCGAGCTCCTCCACCGTTTAGCCGCGCTCGATCTGGTGTTTTGGTAGCAGCGGAGTGGATCCCGAGCCCGTTATCTTCTCAGCGCCCGCCGCGGAATCAAGCTCCACCGCCCACGTTTTCCGCCGGCGTTGACCTCTACATACCTGAGGTACGCGTGCGCCGAGCTCTTCTTTCAACTCCGGGCGCTCGATTTGGTTTTATTTTGGGATCAGCGGAGTGATTACTGACCCGTATCCTTCTCGGTCGAGCAGCGAAGTCGCGCACCACCGCGACGGAGTCCAGTTCCTTCGATTCAACTACATCAAGTTCGATCCCCTTTTGACATGATATACTCCACGCGCTCCACCCCCTCTCCCCCGCTACAGTAACCCGAGGCGAAAAAGAGGCGACTCGGGGTCGAGGTCTCCGCCGCCGGATCTGCTGCTCCCCTCTGCCTCCGGCCACCGTTCTCGGCGCCGCAAGGTGGGGGGAGCCTCGGCTCCGGCCATGCGGGCAGGTTAGTTGGTTAGTAGTAGTTAGGTGTGTGTGGTTCCCGGTGGCGTCCCCGATGGCGGTGTCGGCGGCGTTTGCTTCGGGCTTGTCCTCCCCCTCTTCCCGCTCCGGCTTCGTCGCCGGCGAGGTTGTGGAGGTTCTTCGTCGAGCGCGCCCTTCCCTCCGTGCTCCTCTGGCCGGCCGTGGCGGCGAGGGGAGGAGCTGGTGGTGGGCGTTGTCTCGCTTTTGGTGCAGGTGGCTCTGGTGGTCGGCTTCTTCGATGCTCCTGCTTCGGCTGGCCATGGTGGTTCGGGATGCAGTGGCTGGAGAGGTTGGGATGCGGCTGGTGGTGGTGGTCCTAGGTGATGGCGCGGCGGCTGGTTGTCGGGTGGATGCGGGAAGACGGCGTCGTGACTGTGCTCATTCATGGAGTCCAGATTCCGGCGCGGAGCGGCGGATGGTTCTTGCAGCCTTCTTCGACATGAGGTGGTGTCTCCTTCCCGGTGTGCTGTGGTACGGCGTCGTCGCCGTCGCCTAGGAGCTTTGGGCAAAGCTCGGGATCTGATTGTGATCTTCAGCGGTGGCTAAGGGTGCTTGGTGCACTTTTCCTGGACTTCTTTGTAATTTTGTGTTTCCTTGAGGTCCTGGTTGTAAAGTGGCTTTGCCACCTGTTCTATGAATCGGATCCTTTCCTCAAAAAAAAAAAAAAAAAAAGTTCGATCCCCTTTGGTTTCGTATAGGTTAGTAAAGGTAAAACTCAACTACTCGTTTTGTTCTGGTGTTTTTCCGTGATTTTTTTTTGGTGATTTTTGCGTATGATACCTGGCTTCTAATCGGAAGTGCAATTTGTTCTGTAGGGTTTGTAGGTTTGTGCAGAAGGACTACCAAGCTTTTGGACGAGATTTTTGGAACGGGTGAGTTCTAATCTCCATGTGCATTCATATACATGCAGTTTTTGTGGCTTCGTGATAGTCTGATATGTGTAGTTCTGCCCTACAAAATGGATGATTAGTGTGCTTTGTAGTAGCTCTGCAGTATAGGTTGATGTATTTTTTGGGTGTAACATATATTCGTCACCACTTGGCGTGCTATATATATAGTGATGTGTTTACAGGGGGCATGATAGTTTGTTGATGAGCAGATAAATGTATTTCTGACCTGCAAAATACATGGGGTAGTAGCTCTGCAATTTAGGGTGATGTATTTTTCCCGTGTAGCATATATTTGACACTATTTTTTGGCGCACTGTTTATAGTGATGTATTTTTACATGGGGCATGATAGCTTGTTGATGAACATATATTTTTGCAGATATATGTAGTTCTGCCCTGCAAATTACATGATGTAGTAGCTCCGCAGCTTATGTATTGCGTGTAGCATATATTTGACACTACTTTTTTGGCGTGGTTTTTATAGTGATGTAGTTATCTGGTGTTAATGTTATGTAAGTAGAATGTTACTTAAAATCATGTTATGAAGATCAGTAAAACCTTTTACATGTACAAGGTACTTTTCATCGTGTTGTGGGTGTATGTAATGCTGTTTCTTTTCTGTATTTTCCTGGTTCATTTTTTATTTTCATGCTTATGTTAGATGTCATTTGCATTCAGTAGTTGTAAATTCCTAGTGAAATTTACATAGAGATGTAGTACATGTAGCCTCCATTGAGATAGATGATTTTTGCCAACACTAATATGTAGTTTTCAAATACTTTTTCACTAAAAATAATATAACATTTTTTATATTCTTACCATACAGGTTAGCAGGGAAAGTACATCTATAAATTGACATCTCTAAATGGAAAACTGACAGCCAATAAAGCACATGTGGTCGGTGAACTACAGCCAATCCAAAATTGACATCTCTAAATGGAAAACTCAGTTCATTGGTACTCCTATGCAAAAAACAAGGTAAAATACATCTTGCATCACACTTCTTTTTTGCCTCTGCAACTTTTTCTCCTACATGATCTTCTGCAATCAAGTTATTTGGAATTACATTTTTATTGATCACTTTTTGTTTTTCTTTTTAACAAGTCATGACTGCGGCTACTTCATGCTCAAATTCATTGAAGAATTGGATGGGAGGAGAATGGTACAGCAATTCAGTTCAGCAGACATGCCAATTCTGAGGAAACTTCAGATGAAAAACCTGCTGGAATAGGAAGAGAACGTGATCGAATGGCACGATCTCTCGTTCCAAAACTGAGGAGTAATAGGTACAACATGTTCTTTATATAATTTAGTTAGTTTGTCAAATTACCAATGTACTTTCCTGTGTAATAAAACATTATGCAATTCTTTGCAAATGTAGTTTCTTCTGTCAGTTTTGTGTATTTTAGCATGATTACAAACTACTAGTGCTTACTGCAATAAAAATGTATTTCTTGGATGAATCAGAGGACTAATTAAATCAAAAGCACATCTTCAATAATTCCATTTAGTTCACAAACTGAAAGGCCTCCAGATCACAAAGAGATACATCCATAAGCTAGAAATACATACTTTGCTAGTATCTTGTGCTCTATTTTGACCTGTTTTAACTAGAGATACATCCATAAGCTAGAAGTACGACTAAAATGATGCCAGGATACAATGACTGAATGTTAGTCTGGCTACTCGGTGTCGACTGAACTTCATCTTCACTGCCAGAACAATCACTAGATAGCGTTTGCCATGTGCCCTCCCCGGTGTCAGCAGACCGCATTGTGTTGTCCACAGATTTCATCACTGGTTCGACAATAGGAACACCTTCGCCCTCTCGATTGACATTGGGAATCCATTCCTCATCAAGAGGTGGCATGTTCAGGTCAATACCACCATGTGCAGTGTCCATGTCCATATCTGCATGGAAAGATACAATTATTCTCATTAACATTAGACTGCATGAAAAAACTACAACTACTTATGCTAGTTTCCTTCACATGTTCTTCTCTGCAATTTACTTTCATTTTCTATATAGCAACTAACTTTATATTTTTCCATTTTTTGCAGCCAACACTCAGCATAAATGTTCATGGACATGTAGTTTCAAGTTCAGGTTCAACCAGCTACTTCTATGGACTGCAGCAAATGTTCATGGACATGTAGTTTCAAGTTCAGGTTCAACCAGCTACTTCCATGCACTGCAACTTTGGGTACTTGTGGAAGAAGTTTTTGGGAGAAAACTACATGTCAGCATCAAGTTCCTGCTTTTGATCACCTGGCAGCAACATGACTGCAATGCCAACAAGTTTACCCAAGCTGAATCTTTTCTCTTCTATGGACTGCAACATGACTGTTTCTTTTTAGAACTACTGGATGATTTTAGAATGTAATTTTTGCAACAATTTACAGTGCTAAAGTTTTTTTAAACCAGATTGCTTTTTCACAAATGTTTCTTTTCGAATTTGCATTAGTTCCTGCTTTTTACATCTGAAAAAACTTGAAAATACATCTATGTTCATTACCTGGGTGTTTCCGGGAGATCTGGATGATCTCGTAGCTGCTCCCCTCCTGGATGTTTCTTTTGATTAGTCCCCTACAGATCCTGATGTTTCGTATTAGGATGGAGCTACAGGGGCGTGGGGGGAGGAGCGTTGGATCTTTTGTTTACTGCTTTTTTCATGTCCTAAAGTAGTTTCCTGCTCAAACTTCCATAGCCGCTGTAAGCTCCATGACGAAGAACAGAGCGCCCTAGCGGCTGCTGGAGGAAGGAGAGAAGGAGAGCAGGCTAGGGTTGTTTTTTAATGTTTCAGATGGATGTTGTCCGGCCTGGGCGCGCTACGCCAATCACGCGGAGTGCAGCACGCACGCTACGCGCGTCACGACAAAAAAACGCATGTGGGAGGTGGTGCTTTCCGCTTTTGGTAAAGGCGGGACCACACTTTCCTTTTCTGGAGCGTGTCGAAATCAGACAGGGGGGCACTGCGGAAGACTAACCAGTGCCCGGGCACTGTGTAGTCACGTCCTTCGGAAAAACCTCGATCGAGTGGCCAAGAGTGGTATGACCCGGCTGACGGATGATAAGAGGACAGAATATCTACACAAGCTGCGTATATCACATAAACAAAATAAAATGGCTGCACTCGGCGTGAGTGTCGAGAAATCTGAGCCATGTCCCCAAAGGGTTACACTCGGTAAAATAATAATCTAAGTTACATGCAGATTCAGATGAAGGCACTTACAATATCATCATCATCATCATCATCATCATCATCATCATCATCATCTATTTTCTTCAACTCTGAAGGTATGGTGCAGATGGATTCAGGACAAACCTGCATTACTGATCAAGTGCGACCGCCAAATGCACAAGGTCTAAAACTCATCCCCACATTTTTTTATGCATCACTAGCTTATGAATTTTATATATTCTCTCATTTGTGTGTACTTCTGATATCATATCGTGTTGGTTCCACTATGTAGTTTTGGCGCATTAGGGCTCAGGACAAACCTGCATTACAAAGCATGTGGCAAACGGAACTTACACAAAGTATACTATGTAGCTCAGTGAATCCAAATGCAGAGCTTCTCACTTTTACATGTTCTTTTCGTGACTATAAGCAGCCACGTTATACATATTCTCTCCATGATATATACTTCCGATATCATTTGTCGTTGATGCCACTATGTAGGCCGGTATGGCGCATATGGGATCAGGATAAACGTGCATTACAGAGCACAACGGAACACCACTTATACAAGCTATACTAGGCTACTCCATGAATCTGTATGCACCACTTCTCAAATTTAATTATTCTCTACATGTCTATAGGCACATATGACATACTACAATGTTGTTCAATTGGGCCATATGTTCAGTCAATGGAAGTCTCACAGATAACGAAGATGTAGCTGGCTTCAAAGGAATGATACTTATCAGCGAACTAAATCAATATTGAGATGCACTAAGTCTCTAGCTGCCTCTACCTCATCTATGAGTGAGCATGTAAACAGAAGAAGCGGTACTGAAACTCAAGTATCAATGTGCTCCCTTCAAATCTCAGGTAATATCGTTCTACTTTTTGGGCCTGATTGCAATCTTAGTCGGGATTTGGAATTGTACAGATTTTTTCGTGCTTCTTATTATTTCTCTACTACCCGATAAATTGGTTTCAGCTGGACAAAGCTATGTGGAGGCAGATCAACACGACAGCGGGCTAGGAAACGATACTCAATGATGTAAGAGGAACAAAGGTATATTGTGTTGCAGCATCACCATGAGAACAAGAAAGCAGGAATCACTAATGCAACATTGTCCCTTAGGTCAACCATGAATATGTCCTCACCAAGCAGACCTGTAATGCAAGCATGGCCATCTACAAATTACCCAACAGGTATTCTTCAAACTTGCTATCCAGTATCCATCAAGTGTACTAAAGTTAACTGGGTACATTCCCGAGTGTTTTATACACCCTGTCTAGATGACATGACTTTTGAGTAAGAGTCCTATGCAAATGGAACTTTTTAGCCCGTGGAACCACATGCTGTATCCAAGGTAAAATAGCATTTTGTTGGTCATTGGCAATTTTATTAGAATTATGGAATCTCGATTCAACATTGTTTTCTCATAGATAACTTGGATACCATACCAGAGGAGTAAACAATGCATGATGATGACGGGGAATGTTGGATTTTTAGTGGTCTAGAGGTAACCTATTACGCTTATTAAATTTAATTGTTGCATTCTAATATTAAATTGTGGAGGTGGTTAGTGCTCCAGCCTCGAACCGTCTTGAACGTGTCAATGGGTGTTGTGGTGGGAGGTGTTGTGGACGAAAACAATACAAGAGAAACAAACAACACATGATGATTAGTTCAAAATTTTGACAAAAAACAGATAGCACAAAAGCACAACTACCCTGACCAAACAGTCTAAGGAAGACAAGTGACAAAAGACACCGAAGTTCACTCCAAGTTATTTCTGGGCAGCAAAAGTGGACCGGTCCATCGTCTTGATGCCGTTTGGTTAGATTTTTGTGGCATCCACAACTATGTGTGGAAGTTTCGTCAGCGCCCTCGCACCGGCTGTGCACTGCACCATAAGAGACATGGCTTTATAAATGATATGAGTAGGACGGGAGCACACTTTTGACCCTTAGAGAAATCATTTCTATCGGTCCAAATCGACCAAAATTTGACGAAAAAGCGTCCACATAACGTTCTAAAATCCCTAGTAGCTTGCGAGGCACTCTTTGCTCACAACAAGTTAAGTTTCGATCAGTAAAGTGCTTTCAGCTCTATGAGAGTCTGCCCATATATAAAAAAGCTAGTGACAAATAAAACAATTACTCAATCACCCACTAAACTTTTCCCTTTCTTTCATCACGGTATAACATTGATGAAAAAAAAATTGCACCTCATGTTTGGCTAAAATTATTCAAATCGGCAACTGGCCTAAACATCATATATAATACTACAGCAACGGAATGATGATGGAGCCTGTGAATCTATAAGCATCCACGAAACCGAAGAAACAAGAAGACCTACATTGAAATGACAATCTAGTTACCCATAAAAATGGAATGAAAACCCTCTTTACTTATCAACATTCAGAAATCTACATGTCGCTTTGTGGACTTCGAGCACGAATTATTAAGCAATCTAAGATCCAAGTAAAATTATTGAAGTAATGTGCATACATAAAATTAGGATGAGGCAAGTACAGTGTAAAAGCTTGTGTAGGAAATGATTTTCTCAGAAAACATCTTTAAGTACAATTTGCTTTGGCTTGAATTGAGATCAGTCCTGAATAACGCACCCTTTCTATTTAGGAAAATGACACCAGCACCTTCCACAACACACACCACTGACACGTTCAATACAGTTTCAGGCTGGAGCAATGTTTTGAGCTAAATGACCCTGCAGCATGGCCATGGCACCTCTCCAGCCTCCAGTGGTCACAGGTGGACCTTATACCCCCACATGCCCGCAAACAAGAGCATGCCACCATCCGCCGCCATAAGGACAGGGTGCCAATCATCTAAATGGCCAAGGTGTTTCCCGCTTTGGGTCGGCATATCGATCACCCGCAATTTCTCCTCCCCCACATTATACTCCATGATTCTGGTGCTTCTCTCACACAAGAAGTATAATTTATCTCCCCAAAAGTACATTGTGCCAAATTCAGTGATAACACTCGGTCGGTCAACATAGAAGGTTTGCTCCACTGACCAGCTTCCGATGAGTAGACAGTAGCGAACAGATTCCCGGTGCCTCATCACTGAATCTGGGCACAATATACTTTTGGGAGATAAGTTATATTTTCGTGTGAGAGAATCATCAGAATCATGGAGTACAATGTGGTGAGCAGGGATTGCAGGCCGATCATTACGCCAGTCCACAACGAGAAATACCTTTTTCATTTAGAGAATTGGCACCCTATCCTTATGTCGGTAGATTTTGGCATGCTCAATGGTGGCTGGAGCGGTGGCATGGGCAGGCTGCAGGGTCATTGAGCTCAAAACATTGCTCTGCCTCGAACCATATTGAACGTGTCAGTGGTTGGTGTTATGGAAGGTTCTGATGTCATCTTTCTGAATACAAAGACTGGGTTGTTCAGCACTGATCTGAATTCATACCGAAGCAAAAAGGAGTACGAAAAGATATTTTCGTGAAAATCATTTCCTACGCAAGCTTTTACAATGGAGGTACAAACTGGCTTCATACTCATTTTATATATGCACACCATTTCAATACTTTTGCTTGAATTTAGATTGTTGAATAATTCAATCTCGAAACATGTAGATTGTTGAACATTGATGAGTAAAGATGGTTTTCATTCAATTTTTATGCGTAGTTAGCTAGATATTTAAATTTAGGTCTGCTTGTTATTTCAGTTCGTGGATGCTTATAGATTTGTAGGCTCCATCATACTTCCGCTGCTATCATATGTGATGTATATGCCTGCTGCCGACTTGGATAATTTTTGCCAATAATGAGCTGCAATTTTTTTTTCCAGCAATGTTATATTCGGTGATACAGGAAACAAAAAAGTTGAGAGAGTGATTATGTAGTTGGTGCTGTATTTGTCACTAGTTTCCTTACATATGGGCAAAGTCTCATATCGCAGAGAGCAGTTTACTAATCAGAGCTTAATTTGCTGTGAGTAAAGAGTGCCTCGTAGGCCACTAGGCATTGTAGTTCCAGATATTATGTGGACGCTTGGTTGATTTAGACTGATACAAATGATTTTTTTGAGGACTAAAGTGTGCTGCCGCACATCATTTATAATGCCTTGTCTCTTATGGTGCAGTGTACAGCCGGTTGCGGTGGCACTGACAAAGCTTTCACACACAGTTATGGATGCCATGATGATCTAATAAAATGGCATCAAGTCGATGGACCGGTCCACTTTTGCTGGCCAAAAATAACTTGGAGTGTACTTCGGTGTCTTGTGTCACTTGTCTTCGGACGTTTGGTCAGGGTAGTTGTGCTTTTGTGCTATCTCTGGACTAGGATTTTCAGTGGGTGACCGGACTGCATCCTGACGTAGCAGGAGGTGGCCAGCCGCCCTGAATGGGGGATCGGCGAAAGTTTCAGGATTTCATGCACAGACCCCGGCAATGGCCGTGCTCTACATGTTGTGCAGGGTCGAGGATGACGCTGCTGCGACCCCAGGGTGCCGCCTCGTGAGATTCTAGGGTTGAGGTCGTCATCGCCATGGACTTGGACGGCAGGCAGACCCGCAGCATCACTCCCCTCGCCAGCGGCAACTACTACATAGATTCCATCCCCTACGCCGGCTCAGGCACTGAGATCTACAGGTGTAAAAATCGACCCTATCCTTCTCTCTCCTGTTATTAACTTATTACTGTGTAGCATTGATCAGTAGCAGAAAGATCAGTTTAACTACGAGAGGCAGCTGAGGCTTTGCTCTGTTTTTCTACAACAAAGACTTTAATTTGATGTGCAGGTTTATCCAGATATCCGTCCGTAGCACTTTCCATAAGAGTGACTTTGTTTGGACTAGTCTACTGTTTGGTTTAAGTAACTGAAACTTGGTTGCCCGTTTAAACGTCCTGCTAATAGCTGCGATAAGATGTGGATTTGTTTATCTCAAAGTTCCTCATGCTGTTTCCTTTTGGAGGCTTATGCAATTGCAGGAGCACTTATTTTTCTAACAGGGAGTTAGAATCTATTATGGAATGTGATTTACTTCATGTGGCACCTGATTTATAACTTGAAAGCCCTCAGGAAATGGGATTGTATAGCTGTCTATTAAAATTGACCCAAAAATGTCTTTATTTGGTACCCGGTGAGAGAGGTACAATTGTATCTACTAGTACATGAGGGATGTGAATGAGAAAGTATATGGGTCATGCTCCATGCAGTACTAGCCCAATTAGGTCTTCCCCTAGTGGGGCTTCACTTTTTACCTCATCTTTTATCTCTTATCTTAACCTTAATTTAACTTGTTGACAATGTCATGATGTGACGAAGACTTCGAACACCATGACGGCTTGGAGGATGTGATTTGGCAAGGAAAAATAATAGCATGTGTATTGATTCTAGCTAGTCAAAACAGTGAACCAATGAGAATATGAAATGAGCATTTGTATCTCCAAATAAGTGTGTTCAAAAAAATCTTTAAATAAGTACATAGGACTATATTGAGATCGTTACATAGCAGAAAATCACACACTCAATTGCAAAACTTATTCAGTATGTATCTAGCTAATGTGGCCAGCCATTAAAATATGAGTGGTTCTGGAAGTTCCAAGTGTCGTCAGGTATGTTCTGCCCCATGCTAGGACCCTACAGATTAAAGAGAGGTCGAAATGATTAGAACATACAAACTATACAGATTGACATTTTGACATGTTGAGCTAAATACCATCAGCAGTTGCGTGTAGTTGGGGATCCATCCATATTCTTCAAACCCATTCTCATTTGTTCTAATGCTTGGCTCCAGAGGAACTTGGTCTTGTGGTGCTGCCATTTCTTCCTGCTCCCTCTAATCAATCAAATAAGTTTATAAAATATTACTCTATGCTGAACAACTTTAATTAATATTCACAAAGATATTGGTAAGTAACTTACATAATCAGATTGTTTCTCCGGTACTTCTTTACTTGATTCCTTTTTCTTTTTACGCGGACGCTGCTTATCAAGCCAAGTTCTCTTTCGCCTTGTATTTTTCTTTTGAGGCTCTTTTTTCTTTAGGCATGCACTCTGCAAATGATCATCCGGCTGTTCAAGTGTAGCTTCAGCGTTGCACATACTGCTAGGAGTTTTTTCATCAACTCGCTAGCTGAAATCATCGAGAGTATTATCTAATAGTTTGCACCCACGACACCTTCCCGCTTCCCTGTTTTTCTGTTCAGTCCCGTATCACGCCTCCTGGTCTGCGATATCAAAGGGTATATATAGTCAGTATCAACTTAACTTTTTCCTCACTACATAGATAGGTGATTGTATAGAAAAACAACTTTGTGAGCAACGTCTTGTCTCCTCTCTGCGTGTTGATCTCTTCTAGAAATTCTAGGCGTCCTAGCCCGAGAATCGTCAGCCTGCGGAGTGAAATGAATAAATAAGGTTTGTTGCGAGTGACTAAAATTAGAAGCAGAACCAGCATATTGCCTGTGGAGTAGAATAATTTCTACGATCCCAGTCTAGTAAGGTTCGAACCTCTCAGCAATAAGGATTTGCATCATACATCATTATCTATCTGAGATATTTTATTCTTTATAGGCCAGCAATAAAATAAATCATCACTGTTACAGAAAATGGTTGATCTATGAAAATAAGTTGTTATCTTACTTATTGCAGCATCAAGCCGGATTCTTAAACATGAATTAAATATACACCAATTGCATCAAGCAATTCCCCACCACGCCCGAATGTAACGCCCGACATACCTCTCTGGACCGTACTAGTGGATATGGGCCTGGACCAAACCGGACATGGATCAAAGGCCCAAGACGATGACTACAAAGAGATACAGGAGGTCAGCGTGAGAGGGATGGACCAGAAATGAATCAAGGCAGTAGCCTTCTCCTTCCTCAAGTTCATCTCGTTCCCCACCTCATGCTCTGCTGATCCCATTCCCAAACTCTGATTCCTCTATAACCCATCCCCAAATTCTGTTGTAATTCGTGTGTATCATTGTATCTCAATCCAAATCATAGGTTGGGATATGACATTTGGTATCAGAGCAGTTGATCCTCCACAAGTATTTGCTTCCAAGCACTCCGATCTGTAAATCCAAGGAAGGGTTGGTGACAATTCGAGCACCGTAATTCTAGCCAAGGTTTGATCTCTGTAGGAGTCACAATCCACTAGAGAATCCACCACAAACCTTCCAAAATTTCAGCTCATCTATAGACACCACCATGGGTGCCCACAAGGTGTTCGATGCAACGTCGACCCATCACGAGGTGACTATGAGCAGCGTCATCCATGTCTCCGTGAGCCACGTGGTGTATCCAGTGACAGAGATTGTGCTCCGCCAAGTCTTCGGGTTGTATGGTTGCAGCGTGACAAGCTTGGTTGTGTTCCAGGGCAATGGGTGGGTGGAGGCCTCGGTCCAACTCCGGTCAGGGCACGAGGCTGTGCGTGCGCGCGATGCCTTGCACAACCGGAATATCTACGACGGCTGCTGCAACATGTCCATCAAGTGTACACCAGCGCTGAGTCCTAGTCACACCTCCAACTTGCCAGAGGCACCAGTGCTGCTGCCCATGGCGCCAACCGTTGCGGCCTCCACGGCAGTAGCGGCGCCAACGTCACCCATGCCAACTCCTGTGGTAGGTGGGATGCAGCCTATGGTCATTGCAACTGACGTGGACATTGCCGCTGCCACTCCACTTGTGGAAGATGTTGTTGTGACCGCTCCTAGCTGTCAAGAGAAGGTGCATCCGCAAATGGCAGTCAAGGTGTTTGGTGCAATGCCTGAGATTTCAGAGAGCAAAAATAAATCCAGTTGCATCATCAAGTGGGTCTCCCGGATGCCAATCACCCGTCGCCCAGTACGGTGGACTCCGAGGAGAAAGTACCACCGCTCCTTACCACCACGTCCTCCAGATCCCCTCTCAGTTATTGGGTTTGCCACCACATACATGATGCTTCATTGTCATACTAAACATGCAACACCTCTCAGTTCTGAGCAGCAGAAGCGTGGAGATAGTTATATTGGGGGAGAAGCCAAAGGGTTCAAATGATTTTTGTGGGATAATTGAGGAGCCAAAGTTACTGATGGAATGTAACCAAGATATTCTGTTGGCTGCACATCATGTTTGTGGCAATCTGCCACCATGGAGTAGAAATGATTTTAGTCCTGGGCATTCAGCTCCGCATGGTTACCATTTGTTGCTTGACAATACCCTTATACTGAGACAAAGTGCTTCCAGGGCTGGCAAATGTGGAACAAGAGGTGCTCACCCAAGGAGGCAAAATGCCTTTAGCCTGTGCACACCCATGATGGTTTCCACCGAAGGCTTATTTCAGTTTTTGTAACAGTCAGGGACTTATCCTGATCCTTTTCATGTGGCCATTCTTGGAGCTTTGACACATCTTTTTCCTTGGCGTGGTACAACACTGCAGTTAGTGATGGAAGTTGTGCAGGTGGAAAATGAGGGTCTATATCATCAGTGGTTCGGTTCAATGGGGCATCTCAAGGTACCACCGTTACCTATATGCAAATGGTATTCTGGAAGTATGATAATCAAAACTGATGCAAAGAAGTTCAGCGTTCACAGTATATTCTGGACAATAGATGCAAAGTTGGATCCTGGAATCCTGAAACTTAAGTGTCAGGAAACATTCGGACAAATGATTCCTGATTTTTGTAGGCTACATAAGAGGACAACACAGTATCTTTTGTCCAAGCAATCCGAGCACGTCATGCAGCTTGTTTGGTCACTTCCTGTTGGTGGTGTTTACATGATGTTTCTCAGCTTGCTTGAGCAGTGGAAATCATCTACAAGTAAAGGGTATGCTGGAATTTATACACTTACCTCTGGCAAATTACATGTAGGATGGGGGCTGCTGTATCGAGTTTATATCAAAATAGTGCCTATGCTGTGCCACTGGCCATCACTTATTCTAGCTGATGTCGCACTCAGCGGACTAATGGTTAATCTGATTCTCCAAGCGTTCAGTGTCGAGTTGTTGAGATATGGGTTTGTTGAACTACAGAGTTGTGAGCTTACAACAAGTGATCAATGCCTAAATTTTGAAATTTTGAATTGTTGGAGTGGTCGGTTCTGTATTTTCTGGTGTCACATGTGGGCATGGTTATACAGATTATTATCAGCGCCTGCCGAGCGGACTTGTTTCAGTTCAGTTTCTACTGTCCAACAACTTTATATGCAAGAACACTATTCCGGTTGGCTCTTTGGGATATACTGCCTTTTAAGAAATGCTGCGTGGAGGTAAATTCTGGTTGTGTGTCCATTATCCTAGAAAGGCTTTACTTGCTCGGCTAGGCTTGTGGATTCCTACATCAGCTTGCTCTCCATGTCCAGTTGTCTCTGGGGAATGTACTGCACTCAACTGCATATTTGTGACACGGTACCACTCTATTTGCTATCACGGGCATGGATGAGGTGTGAGCATAATCTTAGCCACCTGGAGGTAGTGGTTCACATGAATCAACACGGTGACTCAGGATGCGACTTCCACCTGCAATCCAGGTTGTTTCGGTTCATTGTTTATCAGCTATTCAAGATGTCAATGCTGGATGGTATACAATGGGATCCTGGAGGCGTTCATGGATGCAAAGTTTGAGCCATTGCTTGGGGACAAGCAATGTTTTGGCCGGGCGGTAGTGTAACGCCCGACATACCTCTCTGGACCGTACTAGTGGATATGGGCCTGGACCAAACCGGACATGGATCAAAGGCCCAAGACGATGACTACAAAGAGATACAGGAGGTCAGCGTGAGAGGGATGGACCAGAAATGAATCAAGGCAGTAGCCTTCTCCTTCCTCAAGTTCATCTCGTTCCCCACCTCATGCTCTGCTGATCCCATTCCCAAACTCTGATTCCTCTATAACCCATCCCCAAATTCTGTTGTAATTCGTGTGTATCGTTGTATCTCAATCCAAATCATAGGTTGGGATATGACACCGAAGAAGCCCACAACCCTGCTATTATTAGGCACAGAAAAGAAGAATGGGGTTCCATCTTCATCAGTTCCAAAAGGCCCATATGTTTCCAAGTTGGTAACAAATGTAAGAGATCCTATAACACCACTGTAACGATCAGCAATTGTTCCTGAAATCCCGGTCACAAACTCGGAAGGGTCAAGTTCGATCTGCATTAGGAAAGAACGAGGCATCAATTGTTTACTCTTGATCTGAGGCATTGATGACAGTATCAAAACCGATGTAAGATTCACTCACCATGGTAGGACTTCCTCCTGAACCGCCCACTGAATCTGTGGTGCAACTCTGCTGAGCATCATCAATGTATGAAAATGCTATTGAATCAACAACGTCACCGCTTGAAACAGTGATGCTTTCTAGGCGAATTGATGCTTCAATCATGTTTTGAGCTTTCCCACCAGTTCCACCCCAAGGCCCAATCTTTGTAAGAGGAGTCTACAAGACAGTTATGTGATATTTATGTTAAATAAATAAAATGGCCTTGAACAAAGTAACAGCCTCTCAAAAGTACTGTACATACTTTAGCTATTTCTCTCACTGGTGAACTTTTCAGAAGGGGACAGAACGCACGGATGGTAAGTTCAATAATGTTATATTCTTCACTTTCCATATGAAGCTTTTTGGATATGAAACCGGTTGCCATAGCAAACTCTTCTGTCCCACCAACAATAGCCCGCTCACCATCTTCCATAGCTACACCCATTACCTGAAGAGTTGAACCCTCAAACCTATGTCATTAGCACACAAACAGTATCATCTACCTCGCACTGTAATCAGCCGCTGCAAGTGCAAAGCAAACTGGATTTTCCTTAATCAGGTAAAGTAGTACACTAAGGTAGTGCTAATTAAACACACATGCCATGGATCGATAATACATACCTCCCAACCTCAAACACCATGCTGAAAGTGTTATGCCAGTTACCCCATCTAAAGAATAGAAAAAAATACTATATAATACAATATCTCTTAATTAGTGTATTATCTTGCATGCATATATAAATATATGGTGATATAAAATTAGTTAATGTAAGGTGTGATGAAAAGATGACAACTCGTATAATGGAGATGATTGCCCTATCTTTTGTTTGAAGAGTCCAGCCCCGAGAAGATTTTGCTAAGCTCATCCTAGGATATGTAGAACTTTGCATTCAGAAAACCAAAATAAAGAACTAGTATTACAACTTTTTGCAACCAAACCAACCTCACACTCTCTCTTTATTTAGTACTATGCCACATAAGCAAAACACATATAAAACCGTGGGGTCTTGTAGTCAGCCACACAATTGTCATCTTCTTCCTCGCGCGGAGGTCTGACCGGCTACGGCAAGCACGACGCGGAGGTGCGTGCGGGGCAGGAGTCGACGCGCGGTGGCGCGGTAGCTTGTTGTGGTGGCGCTGGTCGCCGTCGTGCTCCGACGCGCTCGAGGCGAGGGAGCTAATAATTAATCTAACATTTACTTTGAAGAAATCAAAGTATATCTTACTCTTATGGCCACCCACGTGCAGAGTTGTGAATACTATGGAAGTGAAGGCCGGAGGGCTTCCAGCAGGGGTCACTTTTTCTCTAACAGAAGGCAAGAAGCACGTGACTGGATCAACAAATTTCGATTTGTCACGGATCCAAGAGGAGAGTACTCTCGGAAGCTTCGGGGTTGTTTAGAAGATCTTGGTTTGATCTCATTGTGTGGGCTCACTGGTGCATGGAAATCGGCTCTTTGGTGGGACCAAATGGTAGTTCAGCATTAAGTGTGCGCCGTCCATCATAGATCAGTTCTACGCATGCACAACCCATTTTTCTTAATTGCATATTTCTCCATTGGCATTTGCTCTCAGAGATCTAGATATTGTAAGTTTATATGTGAAATACACAAAATATAAACAAACAAAAGCAGCATAATGAAAATGTGAACAATGAAACAACGAAACCGGTAACAACTTCACAAAATCTACAGAGAATAGAGCTTTGTGTAACAAAGACCACACATCTCTAGCCTTAACTAGTTACACAAGTCATCACTTGAAGTTAAGAGCTGTAGCCAACAGCCTAACAAGAACACTAACCATGTAATAATTTATGTTCCATGTGAGTGGACAAATCTTGTGGAAGTGTTTAATTGTTTAGCAGTAAGAAGAAGCCACATTGTTAGGGTATTGAGTCAGTTAGCTTCTGTATTTTGGACCAGTGTGGATAGATATCCCATGCAAAACTTTAAACAGGGGCAGGAATGTTGCAGGGATCAGCCCAGCAGCTCGACTGTTCACAAGTGCCCACATGTACTCTGATTCGAAATATTGCACAATTCAAAAGCAATTGGTTCCCATGCTAACAGTCTGATTTTAATTTTAATCGAGCAGGACTCGTCACTTTAAGGTGTATCAGCTATCAAGTACCAACCAAATCATATTTTCTTCAATGAGAGATAAGGTTGGCAGAAAGAGTATGGAAACAAACTGACCTTTCAGGGCTCTATTTTTGTGTCCATATCTCAACTCATAACGTGCCGCTTCTTCAAGATTTTTGCAAGGATCACATATTCGAACTGGTGAATCGCCCTGTCCACGTAAAACCATCCTCTGCTGGGTACAGCTGCTGCAGAAGAGGCCTCCACATCTTTGGCAATGACGCTACATGTTAAATGCACAAACATTAACATAGATCCTGCCCCAACCATCTCCATAATATTACAAGACATGTGAAGTTTCTTGTCCAATGGATATTTACAAACTACAAGAAGGGTGAATCCAAGCATTTAATGTACTGAAGCAAAAAAAAGAAGATAATTTTAGACCTACTGAATCCAAACTTCATGAGAGACCAGCACCAGCCATCTACACATATGATGACCAAACCGAAATTTGCAGTTGCTAAGGGATGAATGTCATTCTAGCAGGGGTAAGTTTGTCCGTGATAAGACAGCTAACATCGCAACTAGTAATGGCCAACATATGGTAGCATAGATTAAACAATTGGTTTGATTCATATGCTCGCTCTTTCTGGTGAGTTTTCAGGTAGCTGAGAGAGCTTAGGTCCCATTTGGCAGCAAGGAAAATATAAACCCCCATGAACACATTGCAGGAGTAATTTATAATGTCCCGTAGAAACGGAAGTGCAAAGGGGTATTTGTATTAGGTTGAAAATGACCGTAGGATAGCAGGTATTCCAAATCGGAAGACAAGAACAGAATTCAGAGAAGGGGCCGTGCAGGGAAGATAGGGCAATACATGGATGGAGGAGATGCATCAGAGTACGCAAGTTGGCGAAGAATCTGTGAGAAACAGGGGTGGTTCTAGGAACCCTTTCACCGTGGGTCACAGGCATCCTCCCGCGCGCTGGCCATCGGAGGAGGAGCACACGAGCAGGACGCTGCCGGCGTCTCCCTCCTCTCCCACGTCAGCCATAGACGACGAAGAATTTCAGGTGGAGGAGCGTGTGAGCAGCGGCTGGTGTCCCCCTCCTCTCGTGCAGCGGCTGTTATTTCCCTCGGCTCTAGTGTGTTTGGCGTGGGCTTGCATGGTGACGACAAAGCTAGGACAACGACTATCCCCCGATATTGGTTGGATTGGAAAATTGACGTCCCCACGTATTTATTTTTTTAACGGTGAAATCATTAATACGTTGGAATTTTCATGGGCAGAAATCGTGCTTCCAAACAGACTTTTTGCAACAGGAACTAATTTTTTTAACCGCCTGTTAACTACACTGGTAGACTCAATAACCCTTTTCCCGGTCTTAGTAAGATATGCATGCAAGATTCTAAAACTTGGTAACAAGAACTCCTATATGACCCCATTTGTAGCAAATATACAGTAATCAGCTATGTAACCATTTTTTTGTTCAAAATTTTGGACTTCAGAATGCATATCCGTATAACATAAACAAACATATAGTGCAATTCTTTGCTTAAGCTTGAATACGCGCAATTAACAACTAACGCTGGTAAGGAAACTAAAAGCATTTTTCACTCGATATATACAGGCCCAAGCCTAGTCCCCCCCACCAATGACATGTTACGGAAATAAAAGGTGTGAAGCTTGCAGCATGTTGTGGTCTGTTGGGCCGTGATCCGAACCGAGTACTCATAGGCTGAGATCGTGTGTCAACAACTCGCCTAACCACCTTGTAATCCAAGTTGAAAGCTCACACTTAAACCTGTTAAAACTGGGTAATTCTCTGTTTTCCATAGTACAGTGGCCCGCTGTTACAAGGACTCATCCATGATCCAAGAAATGAGTAGACTTGTTCTTAGAACACAGCAAGCAACGTGAATGAGTTATCCAAAAGTGAAGGGGATTTCCATGAAATGCAATTGAATTTGAGGTGGACACGACACGCGATTGATAAAGAAAGATTGCAGAACCATCAATAAATTTTGGAACCCAACTATTCTACCCTGCAAAATTACGGCAGAGGAGTAGATTATGCTCTAGATCATCCTTGTGAGGCGAAAAACGCGAGATTACCTTCCGAGTGAACATGGAGAACTGAGCAGAACAGCCCTGGCAGTTGGACGCATCAAGCACCCAGGTTGCCCCTCGCATGGACGGCTTTGGCGGCAACCCGATCTTTTCCAACATAGCTGCAAGTAGGTAGGAACCTCACGAGCCTACCTGCAAACAAAGAACTCTGCAGGTTAAATTTCATCACTAGACTAGACCTCATGCGAAGTTCATCAGAGTATATCTGTATTCGATTCTCGAGTAAATCAACTTAGGCTACAATGCTACAACAACTACCACTACTAATGACTACTTAGTAATTAGCAGGGGAGGACTTGTCGTGGGATGGGGGTTCAGTTTGACCCCCAATTGTTTTCGGAAAATAAGCTGCGCCCTTACCTGGGCACAAAATCCTATGGGGTTAACTAAGATCGATCTTGCGCTCACTGACACGGCAAAGGAACGATCCACGGAAACAAAACGGACCTGAGAGCGATCTATCGAATCAAGCTAGGGTTCCTTACCGGGAACAGCCAGTCCCTACTACCGCTGCTACCAACAAAGAGGGCCAGGGAGGCCCGGGCTCGGGCAGCAGGCAGCGGCGCGGCGAACAAGCAGCCTACAGCCAGGCAGGGACGCAGGGAGGCGGGGTGAACGGGAGCCAGTGAGGCCGGGGTGACGGGGGTTCAGGCACTCGGCGGCTCGCCGGCTTGCATGCCTACCAACGTGGGCGTGTGGCGGTGCCGGTGCTACCGCGGCGGAAGCGAGCGAGGCACGGGAGCGACCGAGCGAGGGGATGCGACCTAGACCTGGTAACCTGCTTGATAGAGGAGGCTGGCGAGGCTACTACAAAAGTTTGTTGAAATATTTTTTGTTTCAAAAACTCTAAGTGTTCAGGTTAAAATTAATAAAACATCATAGTTCATACTTCGTAGCATAGGCAACAGGTCCACGGACACAGAGTGGGGTTACCAGTTTACCATCCAGACAACTCACAGTGATCGAGCTGAAAAGATTACACCTTACACTAAGGTAGTTCAAACATGAAATAAAGATAGCTCAGCTTTAGGTAGATGGGATAGAGGGTGGCACGATCGGCTCGACAGTGGATCTGTAGAGATGTCGAAGCTGGGACACGACCTTGTCGATGATGGGGTGTTTCTTAGGATTGCAAGTTGTCGAGGAACCACACCTTCAATGGCAAGTTTGTTATGTAAGTTCTAGAGCGCCCAGCAAGATGCAGAAAAAGCAGCCAGATAAACTGGTCAAAATTTCGAGAATTACACTGAACAACAAAATATTGGAGAAAACCTTCCCACACAAAAAAGTCTAAAACACAGGAGAAAAAAAAAGTGGTTTGTGTCTTCCAAATGCCCACATAGGGCACAATTTTTGTCAGAAGGGCAATGACGTAGCACAAATAGGCTAGCGGCCCCTCGCAAGTTGCCATAGAAAGATTTTAATTTTGAGAGTATTTTGACCGACCAGAAGAATTTAGGGATAGGTCTATCGTACACATAAAGAATTTTACCATATAACAAGGAGAGTGTGAACTTGCCCGAGCGTTCTAGGGCCCATGTGACCTTGTCACGGTTCGTGAAGGGGCTAAGGTCTTCAATTTCAGTTTGCAACTGGTTCCACTGAACCAACTCCTCTTCTCCAGAAATACGGCGAAAGAAAAGGCTCCAACCCGTACATATATGGGCTTGAGACACTAGGGCATCAGGTCTTGTTGTATTCTCGAATAGTCTAGGGCATCAGATGGAAGAGGACTCTCCCATTTACACCAGTCTTGCCAGAAAAGAATTGTGGATCCATCCCATAGTAGGTATTTGGCCCCCAGCTTAAAGCATTTTTAAACTTTGTTAATGTTGTGCCAGAATTGCGAGCCACCCAGAACATTCTCTGCAAAGACATTATGTGCATTTTGGTAGTTTGCTCCGAGAAGCTTATTCCAGAGAGGGAGGGGCTTGTCCTCATAGAAAAGTCGCCAAATCCACTAACTAAAAGAGCAATATATAAAGCTTTTGTGTTTGTAAATCCCAAGGCCGAGGGGGCTCAGGAGCTCGCCGGCTAGCCGACCTGCAGGCCTACATGCGTGGGCATGTGGCGGTGCTACCACAACAGGAGTGGGCGAGGCACAGGACCAACCGAGCAAGGGGATGTAACCTAGACTAGACGACATGCTTGCGAGAGGAGACTGGCGAGGCTACGAGCAAAAGTTTGTTCAAATACGAATATATTGCTTAGCCCTTTAAATCATTTCGGAATTTTGAGATAGTTGGCTAGTGCATCAATTTAATATGATATCAGAGCCAAGAGGTTTCGAGTTTAAGACCCTCTCGCGCAATATTAAGAAAAGAAAAAAGATTATGCAACCTCCACCAAACGCACGCTAAGTATTAAAATAGCCTAAACGTGAGGGGAGTGTAGAAATATAAATATGTTGCCAAGCCCTTTCAATCGGTTCGAACTTTTCAGCTAGTTGGCTAGTACATCATTTCAATAGGCTTTCTCGGATATTTTGAATTATGAAAAATATACGGCCATATGCATGAACCGATGCGGAGGCATTCCTCCTTGTAAAAAAACAGATTTTAAAGGAAATGCATATGGATTCACATTGGAACGAGATAATGGGCAGGTTTTCGCAAATATGTGCAATGTATAGTTTGTTTGTTTGTTGAGGATACACAGTTTTGTCATAACTTCTAATCCCATATCGTGAGCATTCTTCTAAATCCTTGCTATAAACCATACTGTGTTTATGAGCCTGAGCTGTGCTAATTCATAAGCTTAGACATCATCCAAAATATGCATGAAAAGTCAAAAAGCTAGAAGATTTTTTTTTTGTAAATAACAGTGTTTTTTTGCGAAAGTTGTAAATAACAGTTGTCTTTGAAAATTGCTTAGAAAACGGATGATACATGGACAAGCTCAGTGCCATTGTTTGCCAGCCAACGTTTGTAGGCTTGTAGCCAAGATCGCAGCTCACGGGCATGCAAAACAACAGTGCATTGGTTTTCAACAGTATACAAAACCAAATCATCCTAAAACCGGAACTCCCCTTCTTCGAGGTCCTCGACGCCGGGATCGGAGCTCGGCTGCTCCTCCTCCTCTTGCTCCTCGCCATGGTCTTCTTCGGCCCTCAGGAAGAGCCCAAGCTGCTCCAAGAGGCTGGGAGGAGCACCAGGCCGTCTTCGTTGGCTCACAATGTACTCGACACTAATGATACCGAGCTCCGCCATGTCCACCGGGTGTACCCTGTGGCAGGTCATGGCCGACCTCTCCGTCTCCAACAACTCCTGACGGGCTTTCTCCCTTGCCCGGAACCTCTCCTCTTGTCGCCGCTTTTGTTGGGCTTCGGCGATCAGCTCGCTCATCGGTTGCCCCGGAGGTGAAGAGGGCTGGTCCGGGAGCTTCTCTGGTTCTGCATTCTGCACCACCTCCGGTGCAGGCTCCGATGGCAGGGAAGAAAAACCATTCACCTTTGGAAGAACTGCTGAAGCTGGACAGCTAAGCTTCTCTGGTTCTGCATTCTGCACCACCTCCGGTGCAGGCTCCGATGGCAGGGAAGAAAAAACATTCACCTTTGGAAGAACTGCTGAAACTGGACAGCTAAGCTTCTCTGGTTCTGCAATCCGTGCCGCCTCCTGTGCCGGCTCTGATGGTGGTTCAGGACCACGGTTCACCTTTGGAAGAACTACTGGAGCTGGACTGCTCACCTTCTCTGGTTCTGCAATCTGTACCATTTCCGGTGCCGGCTCTGATGGTAGTGCAGAATCACCATTCACCATCGGAAGAACTACCAGAGCTGGGCTGATGTCCATATCGGAATCTCTGTCGGGGCCCGATTCAGTGTCGCTGGAATCACTATCGGAGCCGCTGGCTGAGCCTGAATCAGAATCAGGATCGCTCATTGAGCTGATGTTTGGGCTGCGGCTGATTGCACCAAGATTCTCGATCACCACCGGCGAGGCGTCACCGCAGATGTCGACGTACTCCTCCTCGCGCTTTAGCGCCAAGTATTTCTGCGGCAGAGGAGATAGGGGCTTGTCGACCAGTCCGGTAGCATCGAAGACGTTGCCATATTCGAGAATTTCGAGCTGGAGCGGCGACGGCGCGATCGCCACGCCGCGACAGATATCGACGCACTCGTCGTTTTGGTGATCACCGTCACCCTCGACGAGCTTGCCGTGTGGCGCCGGAGACGGATATCTCGTCTTGAAGAACTTGTCTAGGTGCATCTTTAGCTCGAACAGGGCAGCGTCTTCCATGGAGTAGACGTCCACCTCGAGCTCGCCGCGGCGGCTATGTCCCTGCCCCTGCTTCTGCAAGAGCTTGACGGCTTGAGCGGATAGCTCCGCCGATAGCGCCGCCAGACGGATGGCCAACTGCTCCATTTCGACCGGCGTCATCTTCGGCACCTCTCTGGGCTCCGAGGGAGGAAACGTCTTCCTCCTCTTGGTCACCGTGCCGTCATCAGCCTCCGTTGACACCAAGAATCGCCCGCGCGGAGCCGGCGCCAGGCCGGGCGAGGAAGAAAGCGCCGCACCGCCCTTGACGGCCTGAGGGACCAATAAGTCGGCCTTCGCGAGGAGAGCACGGACAGCGACGAGCTCCGCCTGGAACCGCTCCCGGAGCAAACTTTGCTCCTTTCGGGGCATCTCGCCGACGGCGAAAATCTCCTTCTTCACGTCGAACGCACCACGTTCCTCGTGAGCGCGCTTCCGCCTGGGCGCGCCCGAGGGATTCACGGCGCCGCCGACGCGGAGGCCTCCGAACTCTCGGGTCATCTCGCTGTACCTCGAGGCCGTCGGCGCGACCAACATGGCCGCCGCTTTCGGAGCAGGCGTCGATTCGCCGGCGAGTGTTCGGGAGGTGGAGATGGAGGAGAGATCTGGTGTGCGTAGTGCTGCCTCGCTCGGATTGCTACTTGATGAGCAGATGCTATGCTACTACTCCAAGAATTGGATCGAATGGCAAACTTCCCATCCAGGATTGCTGGGAGCGCCGGCGGATTTCCCCGCCATGGACTCCGGTTCTCAGTCGGAAAGAACGAGCAGGCGCGTACACCACGTGCCAGCCAGCAACCGGGGAAAATCCAAATTTCTTAGCAATAAAAAGTTGCCTTTTAAAGCGTTTCTGCTTCAGATTGTTTTTTACTTCCTCTATCTACTGCAACAGGACAACATGGATACAAGAATTTTGAACAACCTCCTTGGATAACCAGGAATTAGAAAATGTGGCAATATGAAATCACGGGGCTGAGATGTCCTTGCATTCTACGGAGTACTATGCTATATATTGGAATGTAAGAACATGGAAAAAATGCAGGACCTTTACAAGAAAATAAATCGGAGATTCGTTTTTCAAAAAACAAAGACAGAATTTCTCCAGGATCCATATAGAAGTACAAA
Source organism: Poa pratensis (assembly GCA_947311845.1). Lineage (NCBI taxonomy): Eukaryota > Viridiplantae > Streptophyta > Magnoliopsida > Poales > Poaceae > Poa > Poa pratensis. Next base: position 6,389,539 of record CAMZMU010000127.1, read on the forward strand.
ATTGCAAAGATGTCCTAGCAATTGAGCCTTTAATTAGTATTCAAGCTATTGATGTATCACCTAAATCCCGGTGAAAACATAAACACAATTCTTACACTCTTGCATGCCTCACAGTCTCTAAGAGTCCTAAGTTTAAATTATGAAGCTTCCATCCATCTTTATTTTATTGTATGCAATATAGTTGTAAATTCTACTTATTTTGATCAGGTAGTTGTCAATTTACACACAGCAATGAGTAAAATTGCATAGCACCTAAACACAAAATCTCCTCGATCCATTCAACTTTTGATTCGGTCAGAATTAATTCTCAATATATTCTGTAGGTGAAAATTAATTCGTAAGGGTAACTCATATCTGATGAGTTATATGCATGGGTCACAATGTCACATGGTCGAGGTCGACCTCGCGAGTCTTGCACTAAAGAGAAAAGCTAATGCCATACCCACACACCTCTCTTTGGCAGGTAGTACGCCTTGTCATCGATCCTGGGGCCAGAAGAAAGTATAGGGTCATGCACCAAGTGCCAGGTAACTAAGGAAATTATATACTTTCCATCATATAAACCCTTTTTCAAATGTTTAGATTTTAGTGATAATAAAATGTGAATCAAAACACATTTTGTTGGCTAAATTTTTTAAGGACAACCTTTTCCATATTCACTTTTCTGTTTCTTTAGTACCATGACGTGTAATGTGATATATTTGTAAATGAGGAAATGCGTTTTAAAAGTTTCTTTCGGTATCAATCTCAATAGTGTCATATTGAATAATAACCAAAACTACATATCGTAACCGAAAAATTATTTAGCACCACAAATCGTACCTCCTCCATTCCACCTTTAATGTGCCGATTTTTTAAGAATAACTCGGTACCTAATAATATGTAAGCATTTGGTCCCATAGGTCTCATACCAAAGAGAAAAACTAATATGATATACCCCTCCCTCCCTCCCCCCCTCCCATCGTACCTCTTTGTAATAGAATGCCTCACCATTGAGTCTGTCTCAAGGTCGAAAGGAATGAATAGGTACGCGATGCACATATTTTGAAACAAAGTGTAATCAACGCTATAGTATCGTCACATATGAATAGGTATGCGACTCTTTTGCATATTTGTGGTAGAGGAAAAGTGTTTCTCAAAGTTTTCCCGGTTGTATTATTGTTGATAACATGTTAAGTTACTATCAGTTTCCAATTTGTCAGGCCGGCAATAATAAGTAGCGTCAAGGAAATACATGGTGCCATTACGATCAATTTTCTTTCTTTACCATTAATTTACTCTATTAATATATGGTCTATGTGACCAAAAGAATAATCACAACTAATTATTTTTTCAATACAACCTAATGACGTAAATCTTACGCCATATGAATTACACACTAAGATAGTAATTCTCTGTCAAAAATATTTGTTTAGAGAGAGAGAGAGAGAGAGAGAGAGAGAGAGAGAGACGGTTGCATGGGGGTCTGGCTGAAATATGATGACAAAAGTCTTGATTGTTCTTGTTGGAACATTTACGATGGGATGTTAGTTCATCCTCATATTGTAAACCGTGAACACCACTTTTCGGATGGCATACATATGTTTTAAGTAAGATCTATTTATTCTTTTTCGCAGTTGAGACCTTGGGAAAACTTCTTATTATCCGGAGAATACATTACAACTACCCTGTATTATCTTCCTGGAACCATCGGCTCATGGTTTCAATTACGATCCTTGGAGCAATATGCAGATCCTATCATGTTCTGCCAGTCTGGTATTCCACTGTTGACGATCGATCTTGATTGAATTGATCTTGGAGCAATTAAGATGGCTCTTATATACTGCCGTCAAATAAGAAGATGGCACTTTTATAACTTTTCAGGTGGAGTTATGCGCTCCCTCTTGCAAAAGCAAAGGAAATCTTGAACAATTAAATACTCAGAGCATGCCGAGGCCAACCAGCTTATGTACCTCCAACCTGCAGCCATTCATCGTCACAAAGCAAACTTACCCAGAGCATACGAGTAAAAGGTTAAAAAAAAACGTAGTTACACAGAGTAATGATCATATATAGTTGCACAATGTAGATTGTACGGAGTAAGAAAAGGCATTCACTTCAGAAAGAAGGAAAGAAAGAAGAAATCAATCACCTAGCAGTATCCTGTCGTTCACATGTTTTCCTCCCCTAGATTTGAGAAAGTTTGGCTTGTTACTTGCATCATTTCTTCTTCTTTTTTTTTTGAGCTTAAGGTGGTCGATATCCACCGCTCGAATAGATAGAATAGAATTGACCCTGTTTATAATGAAAACCGGGTCCAAAAACCATGCAAACTGTACAAAAGAATGACACAAACAAAGCGACACGTTGCCCACACGACCCAAGTCGAACAAACGCCACAATACACACCACCCGCTCCGGGGCCGCCGCCTCGGCGTAACAACCAGATCAACCTTCGCATTGCCCGAAAAGTGATCCAGTCATGGTCGATGAACCCTCTGCCCACGCAGTCTTCATCCAGGTTGCCACCAAAACCACCCTGTTCCGGGGCCGCCGCCCCGGAGTAGCAACCAGATCGACCTTCCCATTGCCCGAAGTCGATTCAGTCAGGTCGACGAACCCTCTTCCAGCGCAGTCTTCATCCAGGTCGCCACCCAGCCCTGGCTAGACAACGGCTCTGCCTCATAGAACCGTCGTACCGTGGGAGACCGAGGCCACCGCCTCGACGTCCACCACCATCCGGGGCCGCCGCCTCCCCCGACTACGGGGCATCCTGCCCATCCATCGCGAAGCCATCGCACCGCAAGAGCCAATAACTCCAAGACAACGCCTCCAACAAGGTAGTGGCATGTCCGTCACCGTCGCACGCCCCCGACGGGGCTTAGATTTTCACCCGGAGAGTCTTGGAACCACTCGCGTCGGACCGGGTCAAGATTTCACAACGACGCGATCTAGAAGGGAACGACGCCCAAAGGCGCCGCCGTCGTTGGCACAGACCGAATTCCATGCAAGCTGGAGCTCGAAATTCTTCCCGTCCGTGAAGCTCAGGGAGCAGCCGGTTGGGAGCCTATCCCGTCGCCACCACCGACCTTCATCGCATGCTGCCGCCACCGTGGCACCTCACGCCACGGCGCCAGCCCTGCCGGCCGCGGCCCTGCCGCAGCCACCGGTCCGAGGCCGCCGCCCCGGCTTCCTCAGCCACCCCTCGAGCTCGCCCATCCCCTGCCGCGTCGAACTCACCCTCCTCGTGCCGCCCGAGCGCTGGAGCTCCGCTCCCCGAGTACACGCCACTGCCACTGCGCTCCACCCCGCATTAATCGGGAGCCGCCGCGCACCATGGCCCGCCCCAGCCCAGATCGGGCCCGGGCCGCCGCCAACAGCCTCGCCGCAGGGCGCCGCCGTGTCTCCGCGCCCCGCAGCGCTGCATCCTTGCCTGTGGAGCCGCGCCGCCATGCGGCCCGCAACGCCATCGATCTTCCTACAAACGACCGCCAGGAGGGCAGCACCCCGCCGCCGCCGTCCGCCGCCCAGGGTTGTGCCCGGCTAGCTTCATCAGGTCGGCGGCGAGGGGAGGAGGAGGGAGGAGGTGGTGGTGGTTGGGGCAAGCTAAGGTTCCGCCCGAGCCGCCTCAGAGGAGACGACTCAGGGGCAGGGGGTTTCAATATTAGCTATCTTTGCAGTAACAACTTGCATCATTTCTTTGGGTTGATATAATACTTGAGCTAAAAGCACTTTGATTATAATGTGGGTTTAATTTAGGTGGTTATTTCAACAATGTTTTTAGAGAGACATGATGCAATGCTTCTTAGATAGCACAATCGGGTGCGGAAATTCACTTTGGCCCCCGGTGCATATGCACCCGGTATTTGAAAAACATATTTCAAAATGTTGAAAAACTCTAAAATAAAATTTCACGGATACGTCTTCACATTATATGAGTTCACAAAGTCGTTTCACTGAAAACCGAAATGTTTTGTGCCCTGTGTAAAAAAAGACTACATGCATCATGCATATATGAAAAATAGTGTTATCTTATATTTACTTGTCAAATCACCTATTTTGATTTGAATGTCACAAACTAAATGAAACAATTATAACATGTTTATATTACTAGTAACATTGCACATGCAATGCACGTTTTCTTTACAAATAAAGTAACTATCTTTGTGATTCAAATGTCCCATCTGAATTATTTCTGTCGTAAATGAAATCTCGAACATTAAGCATACAAGTGTACTCAAATAGAAATCAGACAAGCAAAATACGAACCACTATTCCAATACAAAGTTTGCAAAGAAGAAGCCCACAACCCTGCTATTATTAGGCACAGAAAAGAAGAATGGGGTTCCATCTTCATCAGTTCCAAAAGGCCCATATGTTTCCAAGTTGGTAACAAATGTAAGAGATCCTATAACACCACTGTAACGATCAGCAATTGTTCCTGAAATCCCGGTCACAAACTCGGAAGGGTCAAGTTCGATCTGCATTAGGAAAGAACGAGGCATCAATTGTTTACTCTTGATCTGAGGCATTGATGACAGTATCAAAACCGATGTAAGATTCACTCACCATGGTAGGACTTCCTCCTGAACCGCCCACTGAATCTGTGGTGCAACTCTGCTGAGCATCATCAATGTATGAAAATGCTATTGAATCAACAACGTCACCGCTTGAAACAGTGATGCTTTCTAGGCGAATTGATGCTTCAATCATGTTTTGAGCTTTCCCACCAGTTCCACCCCAAGGCCCAATCTTTGTAAGAGGAGTCTACAAGACAGTTATGTGATATTTATGTTAAATAAATAAAATGGCCTTGAACAAAGTAACAGCCTCTCAAAAGTACTGTACATACTTTAGCTATTTCTCTCACTGGTGAACTTTTCAGAAGGGGACAGAACGCACGGATGGTAAGTTCAATAATGTTATATTCTTCACTTTCCATATGAAGCTTTTTGGATATGAAACCGGTTGCCATAGCAAACTCTTCTGTCCCACCAACAATAGCCCGCTCACCATCTTCCATAGCTACACCCATTACCTGAAGAGTTGAACCCTCAAACCTATGTCATTAGCACACAAACAGTATCATCTACCTCGCACTGTAATCAGCCGCTGCAAGTGCAAAGCAAACTGGATTTTCCTTAATCAGGTAAAGTAGTACACTAAGGTAGTGCTAATTAAACACACATGCCATGGATCGATAATACATACCTCCCAACCTCAAACACCATGCTGAAAGTGTTATGCCAGTTACCCCATCTAAAGAATAGAAAAAAATACTATATAATACAATATCTCTTAATTAGTGTATTATCTTGCATGCATATATAAATATATGGTGATATAAAATTAGTTAATGTAAGGTGTGATGAAAAGATGACAACTCGTATAATGGAGATGATTGCCCTATCTTTTGTTTGAAGAGTCCAGCCCCGAGAAGATTTTGCTAAGCTCATCCTAGGATATGTAGAACTTTGCATTCAGAAAACCAAAATAAAGAACTAGTATTACAACTTTTTGCAACCAAACCAACCTCACACTCTCTCTTTATTTAGTACTATGCCACATAAGCAAAACACATATAAAACCGTGGGGTCTTGTAGTCAGCCACACAATTGTCATCTTCTTCCTCGCGCGGAGGTCTGACCGGCTACGGCAAGCACGACGCGGAGGTGCGTGCGGGGCAGGAGTCGACGCGCGGTGGCGCGGTAGCTTGTTGTGGTGGCGCTGGTCGCCGTCGTGCTCCGACGCGCTCGAGGCGAGGGAGCTAATAATTAATCTAACATTTACTTTGAAGAAATCAAAGTATATCTTACTCTTATGGCCACCCACGTGCAGAGTTGTGAATACTATGGAAGTGAAGGCCGGAGGGCTTCCAGCAGGGGTCACTTTTTCTCTAACAGAAGGCAAGAAGCACGTGACTGGATCAACAAATTTCGATTTGTCACGGATCCAAGAGGAGAGTACTCTCGGAAGCTTCGGGGTTGTTTAGAAGATCTTGGTTTGATCTCATTGTGTGGGCTCACTGGTGCATGGAAATCGGCTCTTTGGTGGGACCAAATGGTAGTTCAGCATTAAGTGTGCGCCGTCCATCATAGATCAGTTCTACGCATGCACAACCCATTTTTCTTAATTGCATATTTCTCCATTGGCATTTGCTCTCAGAGATCTAGATATTGTAAGTTTATATGTGAAATACACAAAATATAAACAAACAAAAGCAGCATAATGAAAATGTGAACAATGAAACAACGAAACCGGTAACAACTTCACAAAATCTACAGAGAATAGAGCTTTGTGTAACAAAGACCACACATCTCTAGCCTTAACTAGTTACACAAGTCATCACTTGAAGTTAAGAGCTGTAGCCAACAGCCTAACAAGAACACTAACCATGTAATAATTTATGTTCCATGTGAGTGGACAAATCTTGTGGAAGTGTTTAATTGTTTAGCAGTAAGAAGAAGCCACATTGTTAGGGTATTGAGTCAGTTAGCTTCTGTATTTTGGACCAGTGTGGATAGATATCCCATGCAAAACTTTAAACAGGGGCAGGAATGTTGCAGGGATCAGCCCAGCAGCTCGACTGTTCACAAGTGCCCACATGTACTCTGATTCGAAATATTGCACAATTCAAAAGCAATTGGTTCCCATGCTAACAGTCTGATTTTAATTTTAATCGAGCAGGACTCGTCACTTTAAGGTGTATCAGCTATCAAGTACCAACCAAATCATATTTTCTTCAATGAGAGATAAGGTTGGCAGAAAGAGTATGGAAACAAACTGACCTTTCAGGGCTCTATTTTTGTGTCCATATCTCAACTCATAACGTGCCGCTTCTTCAAGATTTTTGCAAGGATCACATATTCGAACTGGTGAATCGCCCTGTCCACGTAAAACCATCCTCTGCTGGGTACAGCTGCTGCAGAAGAGGCCTCCACATCTTTGGCAATGACGCTACATGTTAAATGCACAAACATTAACATAGATCCTGCCCCAACCATCTCCATAATATTACAAGACATGTGAAGTTTCTTGTCCAATGGATATTTACAAACTACAAGAAGGGTGAATCCAAGCATTTAATGTACTGAAGCAAAAAAAAGAAGATAATTTTAGACCTACTGAATCCAAACTTCATGAGAGACCAGCACCAGCCATCTACACATATGATGACCAAACCGAAATTTGCAGTTGCTAAGGGATGAATGTCATTCTAGCAGGGGTAAGTTTGTCCGTGATAAGACAGCTAACATCGCAACTAGTAATGGCCAACATATGGTAGCATAGATTAAACAATTGGTTTGATTCATATGCTCGCTCTTTCTGGTGAGTTTTCAGGTAGCTGAGAGAGCTTAGGTCCCATTTGGCAGCAAGGAAAATATAAACCCCCATGAACACATTGCAGGAGTAATTTATAATGTCCCGTAGAAACGGAAGTGCAAAGGGGTATTTGTATTAGGTTGAAAATGACCGTAGGATAGCAGGTATTCCAAATCGGAAGACAAGAACAGAATTCAGAGAAGGGGCCGTGCAGGGAAGATAGGGCAATACATGGATGGAGGAGATGCATCAGAGTACGCAAGTTGGCGAAGAATCTGTGAGAAACAGGGGTGGTTCTAGGAACCCTTTCACCGTGGGTCACAGGCATCCTCCCGCGCGCTGGCCATCGGAGGAGGAGCACACGAGCAGGACGCTGCCGGCGTCTCCCTCCTCTCCCACGTCAGCCATAGACGACGAAGAATTTCAGGTGGAGGAGCGTGTGAGCAGCGGCTGGTGTCCCCTCCTCTCGTGCAGCGGCTGTTATTTCCCTCGGCTCTAGTGTGTTTGGCGTGGGCTTGCATGGTGACGACAAAGCTAGGACAACGACTATCCCCCGATATTGGTTGGATTGGAAAATTGACGTCCCCACGTATTTATTTTTTTAACGGTGAAATCATTAATACGTTGGAATTTTCATGGGCAGAAATCGTGCTTCCAAACAGACTTTTTGCAACAGGAACTAATTTTTTTAACCGCCTGTTAACTACACTGGTAGACTCAATAACCCTTTTCCCGGTCTTAGTAAGATATGCATGCAAGATTCTAAAACTTGGTAACAAGAACTCCTATATGACCCCATTTGTAGCAAATATACAGTAATCAGCTATGTAACCATTTTTTTGTTCAAAATTTGGACTTCAGAATGCATATCCGTATAACATAAACAAACATATAGTGCAATTCTTTGCTTAAGCTTGAATACGCGCAATTAACAACTAACGCTGGTAAGGAAACTAAAAGCATTTTTCACTCGATATATACAGGCCCAAGCCTAGTCCCCCCCACCAATGACATGTTACGGAAATAAAAGGTGTGAAGCTTGCAGCATGTTGTGGTCTGTTGGGCCGTGATCCGAACCGAGTACTCATAGGCTGAGATCGTGTGTCAACAACTCGCCTAACCACCTTGTAATCCAAGTTGAAAGCTCACACTTAAACCTGTTAAAACTGGGTAATTCTCTGTTTTCCATAGTACAGTGGCCCGCTGTTACAAGGACTCATCCATGATCCAAGAAATGAGTAGACTTGTTCTTAGAACACAGCAAGCAACGTGAATGAGTTATCCAAAAGTGAAGGGGATTTCCATGAAATGCAATTGAATTTGAGGTGGACACGACACGCGATTGATAAAGAAAGATTGCAGAACCATCAATAAATTTTGGAACCCAACTATTCTACCCTGCAAAATTACGGCAGAGGAGTAGATTATGCTCTAGATCATCCTTGTGAGGCGAAAAAGCGAGATTACCTTCCGAGTGAACATGGAGAACTGAGCAGAACAGCCCTGGCAGTTGGACGCATCAAGCACCCAGGTTGCCCCTCGCATGGACGGCTTTGGCGGCAACCCGATCTTTTCCAACATAGCTGCAAGTAGGTAGGAACCTCACGAGCCTACCTGCAAACAAAGAACTCTGCAGGTTAAATTTCATCACTAGACTAGACCTCATGCGAAGTTCATCAGAGTATATCTGTATTCGATTCTCGAGTAAATCAACTTAGGCTACAATGCTACAACAACTACCACTACTAATGACTACTTAGTAATTAGCAGGGGAGGACTTGTCGTGGGATGGGGGTTCAGTTTGACCCCCAATTGTTTTCGGAAAATAAGCTGCGCCCTTACCTGGGCACAAAATCCTATGGGGTTAACTAAGATCGATCTTGCGCTCACTGACACGGCAAAGGAACGATCCACGGAAACAAAACGGACCTGAGAGCGATCTATCGAATCAAGCTAGGGTTCCTTACCGGGAACAGCCAGTCCCTACTACCGCTGCTACCAACAAAGAGGGCCAGGGAGGCCCGGGCTCGGGCAGCAGGCAGCGGCGCGGCGAACAAGCAGCCTACAGCCAGGCAGGGACGCAGGGAGGCGGGGTGAACGGGAGCCAGTGAGGCCGGGGTGACGGGGGTTCAGGCACTCGGCGGCTCGCCGGCTTGCATGCCTACCAACGTGGGCGTGTGGCGGTGCCGGTGCTACCGCGGCGGAAGCGAGCGAGGCACGGGAGCGACCGAGCGAGGGGATGCGACCTAGACCTGGTAACCTGCTTGATAGAGGAGGCTGGCGAGGCTACTACAAAAGTTTGTTGAAATATTTTTTGTTTCAAAAACTCTAAGTGTTCAGGTTAAAATTAATAAAACATCATAGTTCATACTTCGTAGCATAGGCAACAGGTCCACGGACACAGAGTGGGGTTACCAGTTTACCATCCAGACAACTCACAGTGATCGAGCTGAAAAGATTACACCTTACACTAAGGTAGTTCAAACATGAAATAAAGATAGCTCAGCTTTAGGTAGATGGGATAGAGGGTGGCACGATCGGCTCGACAGTGGATCTGTAGAGATGTCGAAGCTGGGACACGACCTTGTCGATGATGGGGTGTTTCTTAGGATTGCAAGTTGTCGAGGAACCACACCTTCAATGGCAAGTTTGTTATGTAAGTTCTAGAGCGCCCAGCAAGATGCAGAAAAAGCAGCCAGATAAACTGGTCAAAATTTCGAGAATTACACTGAACAACAAAATATTGGAGAAAACCTTCCCACACAAAAAAGTCTAAAACACAGGAGAAAAAAAAAGTGGTTTGTGTCTTCCAAATGCCCACATAGGGCACAATTTTTGTCAGAAGGGCAATGACGTAGCACAAATAGGCTAGCGGCCCCTCGCAAGTTGCCATAGAAAGATTTTAATTTTGAGAGTATTTTGACCGACCAGAAGAATTTAGGGATAGGTCTATCGTACACATAAAGAATTTTACCATATAACAAGGAGAGTGTGAACTTGCCCGAGCGTTCTAGGGCCCATGTGACCTTGTCACGGTTCGTGAAGGGGCTAAGGTCTTCAATTTCAGTTTGCAACTGGTTCCACTGAACCAACTCCTCTTCTCCAGAAATACGGCGAAAGAAAAGGCTCCAACCCGTACATATATGGGCTTGAGACACTAGGGCATCAGGTCTTGTTGTATTCTCGAATAGTCTAGGGCATCAGATGGAAGAGGACTCTCCCATTTACACCAGTCTTGCCAGAAAAGAATTGTGGATCCATCCCATAGTAGGTATTTGGCCCCCAGCTTAAAGCATTTTTAAACTTTGTTAATGTTGTGCCAGAATTGCGAGCCACCCAGAACATTCTCTGCAAAGACATTATGTGCATTTTGGTAGTTTGCTCCGAGAAGCTTATTCCAGAGAGGGAGGGGCTTGTCCTCATAGAAAAGTCGCCAAATCCACTAACTAAAAGAGCAATATATAAAGCTTTTGTGTTTGTAAATCCCAAGGCCGAGGGGGCTCAGGAGCTCGCCGGCTAGCCGACCTGCAGGCCTACATGCGTGGGCATGTGGCGGTGCTACCACAACAGGAGTGGGCGAGGCACAGGACCAACCGAGCAAGGGGATGTAACCTAGACTAGACGACATGCTTGCGAGAGGAGACTGGCGAGGCTACGAGCAAAAGTTTGTTCAAATACGAATATATTGCTTAGCCCTTTAAATCATTTCGGAATTTTGAGATAGTTGGCTAGTGCATCAATTTAATATGATATCAGAGCCAAGAGGTTTCGAGTTTAAGACCCTCTCGCGCAATATTAAGAAAAGAAAAAAGATTATGCAACCTCCACCAAACGCACGCTAAGTATTAAAATAGCCTAAACGTGAGGGGAGTGTAGAAATATAAATATGTTGCCAAGCCCTTTCAATCGGTTCGAACTTTTCAGCTAGTTGGCTAGTACATCATTTCAATAGGCTTTCTCGGATATTTTGAATTATGAAAAATATACGGCCATATGCATGAACCGATGCGGAGGCATTCCTCCTTGTAAAAAAACAGATTTTAAAGGAAATGCATATGGATTCACATTGGAACGAGATAATGGGCAGGTTTTCGCAAATATGTGCAATGTATAGTTTGTTTGTTTGTTGAGGATACACAGTTTTGTCATAACTTCTAATCCCATATCGTGAGCATTCTTCTAAATCCTTGCTATAAACCATACTGTGTTTATGAGCCTGAGCTGTGCTAATTCATAAGCTTAGACATCATCCAAAATATGCATGAAAAGTCAAAAAGCTAGAAGATTTTTTTTTTGTAAATAACAGTGTTTTTTTGCGAAAGTTGTAAATAACAGTTGTCTTTGAAAATTGCTTAGAAAACGGATGATACATGGACAAGCTCAGTGCCATTGTTTGCCAGCCAACGTTTGTAGGCTTGTAGCCAAGATCGCAGCTCACGGGCATGCAAAACAACAGTGCATTGGTTTTCAACAGTATACAAAACCAAATCATCCTAAAACCGGAACTCCCCTTCTTCGAGGTCCTCGACGCCGGGATCGGAGCTCGGCTGCTCCTCCTCCTCTTGCTCCTCGCCATGGTCTTCTTCGGCCCTCAGGAAGAGCCCAAGCTGCTCCAAGAGGCTGGGAGGAGCACCAGGCCGTCTTCGTTGGCTCACAATGTACTCGACACTAATGATACCGAGCTCCGCCATGTCCACCGGGTGTACCCTGTGGCAGGTCATGGCCGACCTCTCCGTCTCCAACAACTCCTGACGGGCTTTCTCCCTTGCCCGGAACCTCTCCTCTTGTCGCCGCTTTTGTTGGGCTTCGGCGATCAGCTCGCTCATCGGTTGCCCCGGAGGTGAAGAGGGCTGGTCCGGGAGCTTCTCTGGTTCTGCATTCTGCACCACCTCCGGTGCAGGCTCCGATGGCAGGGAAGAAAAACCATTCACCTTTGGAAGAACTGCTGAAGCTGGACAGCTAAGCTTCTCTGGTTCTGCATTCTGCACCACCTCCGGTGCAGGCTCCGATGGCAGGGAAGAAAAAACATTCACCTTTGGAAGAACTGCTGAAACTGGACAGCTAAGCTTCTCTGGTTCTGCAATCCGTGCCGCCTCCTGTGCCGGCTCTGATGGTGGTTCAGGACCACGGTTCACCTTTGGAAGAACTACTGGAGCTGGACTGCTCACCTTCTCTGGTTCTGCAATCTGTACCATTTCCGGTGCCGGCTCTGATGGTAGTGCAGAATCACCATTCACCATCGGAAGAACTACCAGAGCTGGGCTGATGTCCATATCGGAATCTCTGTCGGGGCCCGATTCAGTGTCGCTGGAATCACTATCGGAGCCGCTGGCTGAGCCTGAATCAGAATCAGGATCGCTCATTGAGCTGATGTTTGGGCTGCGGCTGATTGCACCAAGATTCTCGATCACCACCGGCGAGGCGTCACCGCAGATGTCGACGTACTCCTCCTCGCGCTTTAGCGCCAAGTATTTCTGCGGCAGAGGAGATAGGGGCTTGTCGACCAGTCCGGTAGCATCGAAGACGTTGCCATATTCGAGAATTTCGAGCTGGAGCGGCGACGGCGCGATCGCCACGCCGCGACAGATATCGACGCACTCGTCGTTTTGGTGATCACCGTCACCCTCGACGAGCTTGCCGTGTGGCGCCGGAGACGGATATCTCGTCTTGAAGAACTTGTCTAGGTGCATCTTTAGCTCGAACAGGGCAGCGTCTTCCATGGAGTAGACGTCCACCTCGAGCTCGCCGCGGCGGCTATGTCCCTGCCCCTGCTTCTGCAAGAGCTTGACGGCTTGAGCGGATAGCTCCGCCGATAGCGCCGCCAGACGGATGGCCAACTGCTCCATTTCGACCGGCGTCATCTTCGGCACCTCTCTGGGCTCCGAGGGAGGAGACGTCTTCCTCCTCTTGGTCACCGTGCCGTCATCAGCCTCCGTTGACACCAAGAATCGCCCGCGCGGAGCCGGCGCCAGGCCGGGCGAGGAAGAAAGCGCCGCACCGCCCTTGACGGCCTGAGGGACCAATAAGTCGGCCTTCGCGAGGAGAGCACGGACAGCGACGAGCTCCGCCTGGAACCGCTCCCGGAGCAAACTTTGCTCCTTTCGGGGCATCTCGCCGACGGCGAAAATCTCCTTCTTCACGTCGAACGCACCACGTTCCTCGTGAGCGCGCTTCCGCCTGGGCGCGCCCGAGGGATTCACGGCGCCGCCGACGCGGAGGCCTCCGAACTCTCGGGTCATCTCGCTGTACCTCGAGGCCGTCGGCGCGACCAACATGGCCGCCGCTTTCGGAGCAGGCGTCGATTCGCCGGCGAGTGTTCGGGAGGTGGAGATGGAGGAGAGATCTGGTGTGCGTAGTGCTGCCTCGCTCGGATTGCTACTTGATGAGCAGATGCTATGCTACTACTCCAAGAATTGGATCGAATGGCAAACTTCCCATCCAGGATTGCTGGGAGCGCCGGCGGATTTCCCCGCCATGGACTCCGGTTCTCAGTCGGAAAGAACGAGCAGGCGCGTACACCACGTGCCAGCCAGCAACCGGGGAAAATCCAAATTTCTTAGCAATAAAAAGTTGCCTTTTAAAGCGTTTCTGCTTCAGATTGTTTTTTACTTCCTCTATCTACTGCAACAGGACAACATGGATACAAGAATTTTGAACAACCTCCTTGGATAACCAGGAATTAGAAAATGTGGCAATATGAAATCACGGGGCTGAGATGTCCTTGCATTCTACGGAGTACTATGCTATATATTGGAATGTAAGAACATGGAAAAAATGCAGGACCTTTACAAGAAAATAAATCGGAGATTCGTTTTTCAAAAAACAAAGACAGAATTTCTCCAGGATCCATATAGAAGTACAAAATTGCAAAGATGTCCTAGCAATTGAGCCTTTAATTAGTATTCAAGCTATTGATGTATCACCTAAATCCCGGTGAAAACATAAACACAATTCTTACACTCTTGCATGCCTCACAGTCTCTAAGAGTCCTAAGTTTAAATTATGAAGCTTCCATCCATCTTTATTTTATTGTATGCAATATAGTTGTAAATTCTACTTATTTTGATCAGGTAGTTGTCAATTTACACACAGCAATGAGTAAAATTGCATAGCACCTAAACACAAAATCTCCTCGATCCATTCAACTTTTGATTCGGTCAGAATTAATTCTCAATATATTCTGTAGGTGAAAATTAATTCGTAAGGGTAACTCATATCTGATGAGTTATATGCATGGGTCACAATGTCACATGGTCGAGGTCGACCTCGCGAGTCTTGCACTAAAGAGAAAAGCTAATGCCATACCCACACACCTCTCTTTGGCAGGTAGTACGCCTTGTCATCGATCCTGGGGCCAGAAGAAAGTATAGGGTCATGCACCAAGTGCCAGGTAACTAAGGAAATTATATACTTTCCATCATATAAACCCTTTTTCAAATGTTTAGATTTTAGTGATAATAAAATGTGAATCAAAACACATTTTGTTGGCTAAATTTTTTAAGGACAACCTTTTCCATATTCACTTTTCTGTTTCTTTAGTACCATGACGTGTAATGTGATATATTTGTAAATGAGGAAATGCGTTTTAAAAGTTTCTTTCGGTATCAATCTCAATAGTGTCATATTGAATAATAACCAAAACTACATATCGTAACCGAAAAATTATTTAGCACCACAAATCGTACCTCCTCCATTCCACCTTTAATGTGCCGATTTTTTAAGAATAACTCGGTACCTAATAATATGTAAGCATTTGGTCCCATAGGTCTCATACCAAAGAGAAAAACTAATATGATATACCCCTCCCTCCCTCCCCCCCTCCCATCGTACCTCTTTGTAATAGAATGCCTCACCATTGAGTCTGTCTCAAGGTCGAAAGGAATGAATAGGTACGCGATGCACATATTTTGAAACAAAGTGTAATCAACGCTATAGTATCGTCACATATGAATAGGTATGCGACTCTTTTGCATATTTGTGGTAGAGGAAAAGTGTTTCTCAAAGTTTTCCCGGTTGTATTATTGTTGATAACATGTTAAGTTACTATCAGTTTCCAATTTGTCAGGCCGGCAATAATAAGTAGCGTCAAGGAAATACATGGTGCCATTACGATCAATTTTCTTTCTTTACCATTAATTTACTCTATTAATATATGGTCTATGTGACCAAAAGAATAATCACAACTAATTATTTTTTCAATACAACCTAATGACGTAAATCTTACGCCATATGAATTACACACTAAGATAGTAATTCTCTGTCAAAAATATTTGTTTAGAGAGAGAGAGAGAGAGAGAGAGAGAGAGAGAGAGACGGTTGCATGGGGGTCTGGCTGAAATATGATGACAAAAGTCTTGATTGTTCTTGTTGGAACATTTACGATGGGATGTTAGTTCATCCTCATATTGTAAACCGTGAACACCACTTTTCGGATGGCATACATATGTTTTAAGTAAGATCTATTTATTCTTTTTCGCAGTTGAGACCTTGGGAAAACTTCTTATTATCCGGAGAATACATTACAACTACCCTGTATTATCTTCCTGGAACCATCGGCTCATGGTTTCAATTACGATCCTTGGAGCAATATGCAGATCCTATCATGTTCTGCCAGTCTGGTATTCCACTGTTGACGATCGATCTTGATTGAATTGATCTTGGAGCAATTAAGATGGCTCTTATATACTGCCGTCAAATAAGAAGATGGCACTTTTATAACTTTTCAGGTGGAGTTATGCGCTCCCTCTTGCAAAAGCAAAGGAAATCTTGAACAATTAAATACTCAGAGCATGCCGAGGCCAACCAGCTTATGTACCTCCAACCTGCAGCCATTCATCGTCACAAAGCAAACTTACCCAGAGCATACGAGTAAAAGGTTAAAAAAAAACGTAGTTACACAGAGTAATGATCATATATAGTTGCACAATGTAGATTGTACGGAGTAAGAAAAGGCATTCACTTCAGAAAGAAGGAAAGAAAGAAGAAATCAATCACCTAGCAGTATCCTGTCGTTCACATGTTTTCCTCCCCTAGATTTGAGAAAGTTTGGCTTGTTACTTGCATCATTTCTTCTTCTTTTTTTTTTGAGCTTAAGGTGGTCGATATCCACCGCTCGAATAGATAGAATAGAATTGACCCTGTTTATAATGAAAACCGGGTCCAAAAACCATGCAAACTGTACAAAAGAATGACACAAACAAAGCGACACGTTGCCCACACGACCCAAGTCGAACAAACGCCACAATACACACCACCCGCTCCGGGGCCGCCGCCTCGGCGTAACAACCAGATCGACCTTCGCATTGCCCGAAAAGTGATCCAGTCATGGTCGATGAACCCTCTGCCCACGCAGTCTTCATCCAGGTTGCCACCAAAACCACCCTGTTCCGGGGCCGCCGCCCCGGAGTAGCAACCAGATCGACCTTCCCATTGCCCGAAGTCGATTCAGTCAGGTCGACGAACCCTCTTCCAGCGCAGTCTTCATCCAGGTCGCCACCCAGCCCTGGCTAGACAACGGCTCTGCCTCATAGAACCGTCGTACCGTGGGAGACCGAGGCCACCGCCTCGACGTCCACCACCATCCGGGGCCGCCGCCTCCCCCGACTACGGGGCATCCTGCCCATCCATCGCGAAGCCATCGCACCGCAAGAGCCAATAACTCCAAGACAACGCCTCCAACAAGGTAGTGGCATGTCCGTCACCGTCGCACGCCCCCGACGGGGCTTAGATTTTCACCCGGAGAGTCTTGGAACCACTCGCGTCGGACCGAGTCAAGATTTCACAACGACGCGATCTAGAAGGGAACGACGCCCAAAGGCGCCGCCGTCGTTGGCACAGACCGAATTCCATGCAAGCTGGAGCTCGAAATTCTTCCCGTCCGTGAAGCTCAGGGAGCAGCCGGTTGGGAGCCTATCCCGTCGCCACCACCGACCTTCATCGCATGCTGCCGCCACCGTGGCACCTCACGCCACGGCGCCAGCCCTGCCGGCCGCGGCCCTGCCGCAGCCACCGGTCCGAGGCCGCCGCCCCGGCTTCCTCAGCCACCCCTCGAGCTCGCCCATCCCCTGCCGCGTCGAACTCACCCTCCTCGTGCCGCCCGAGCGCTGGAGCTCCGCTCCCCGAGTACACGCCACTGCCACTGCGCTCCACCCCGCATTAATCGGGAGCCGCCGCGCACCATGGCCCGCCCCAGCCCAGATCGGGCCCGGGCCGCCGCCAACAGCCTCGCCGCAGGGCGCCGCCGTGTCTCCGCGCCCCGCAGCGCTGCATCCTTGCCTGTGGAGCCGCGCCGCCATGCGGCCCGCAACGCCATCGATCTTCCTACAAACGACCGCCAGGAGGGCAGCACCCCGCCGCCGCCGTCCGCCGCCCAGGGTTGTGCCCGGCTAGCTTCATCAGGTCGGCGGCGAGGGGAGGAGGAGGGAGGAGGTGGTGGTGGTTGGGGCAAGCTAAGGTTCCGCCCGAGCCGCCTCAGAGGAGACGACTCAGGGGCAGGGGGTTTCAATATTAGCTATCTTTGCAGTAACAACTTGCATCATTTCTTTGGGTTGATATAATACTTGAGCTAAAAGCACTTTGATTATAATGTGGGTTTAATTTAGGTGGTTATTTCAACAATGTTTTTAGAGAGACATGATGCAATGCTTCTTAGATAGCACAATCGGGTGCGGAAATTCACTTTGGCCCCCGGTGCATATGCACCCGGTATTTGAAAAACATATTTCAAAATGTTGAAAAACTCTAAAATAAAATTTCACGGATACGTCTTCACATTATATGAGTTCACAAAGTCGTTTCACTGAAAACCGAAATGTTTTGTGCCCTGTGTAAAAAAAGACTACATGCATCATGCATATATGAAAAATAGTGTTATCTTATATTTACTTGTCAAATCACCTATTTTGATTTGAATGTCACAAACTAAATGAAACAATTATAACATGTTTATATTACTAGTAACATTGCACATGCAATGCACGTTTTCTTTACAAATAAAGTAACTATCTTTGTGATTCAAATGTCCCATCTGAATTATTTCTGTCGTAAATGAAATCTCGAACATTAAGCATACAAGTGTACTCAAATAGAAATCAGACAAGCAAAATACGAACCACTATTCCAATACAAAGTTTGCAAAGCTATAACAAAACATAATAAATGTAGATTTTAAGGATTAACTTAAGCATGCTATGCTAATGTTTGTCTTTGTGAATAACTGGACTCCATTCTCATTTTCATGTTTATTGTCCGTGTGTACGTGCAACACGTACACGACCCTAAAAAGCATGTCCCATCTCTTTTGTCCAACGGTTTGTTTGTTCATCTCGAATTATGAAATGTCTTTAAAGTTTGGCATGGATAGTTTGCATTCATGCAAAAGCTAGAATCTAGTCTTACAAAGATAAAATACATATTCAGATTGTTGATTTAAAAATATGTATCAAGCTTCAGAGCATACATTGAACCATGCATATTGTCGCTTGACAAAATTCTACAATAATGATCAATTGGATTCCAGCATATGTACGTACCTGCGTGCACCCAGGCATATACGAACTAATTCCTGATCGGATTAGAAGGCACGATCGTGGAGTTGTATCCCCAAAAAGACACGATCAGGAGTTCAAAAACATCCGGTTTTTGTAGTCGTATGCGCCTCTGCTTGAGCTATGCCGCTGGCAGGTGAGTGCAGCAACCCGGCAATGTGGCCACGACATGAAAGGCTTTGAGCTATGCCGCGAGCGCGTCGCCTTACAAACGGGTGGCTTGAATTTGGCCACGAGCTCTGCATTGGCAAGCATCAATGGCACCTCGGCCGGCGTCGTCGCGCGTGGTGACCTAACCGTCCGCTTCCGGTGACTTTTTAGATAAATGGATTTTATTACTTAAGAGTTTTAAGCATTACACCCGGCCTCTGCATAACAAGGATGCACACAGCCACAAGTTCACGAGTTCACGAGTACCCAAACTGAAAATAAAACAAGGCGGATTACATATCATGATGAGAAATTGTAAAGCCGCCTAAGAGGATGGTAGATCAATCCGGAGACTATGTTGCCATCCGTGCCGGGAAAATAACTCCCTGGCCGCTGCCTCCAAACGTAACGCCACCTCCAAAAACAAGTCTCGGTGCTCCACACGCTGCAGGGCCGACCAAGCTCGAAGCGTTGCTGTACATCGATGAATAACCTGCATAAAAGAAGCATTTTTGTCGTTAAAAATCTTGTCATTTCTACATAGCCACAGCGACCAAATAACGGCAATCGCTCCCACCCTACTGAATAGTTTAAACTTAGGATCAACCCCGTTTAACCAGTTGCCAAAAATGTTTGCAACAGAAGTCGGGGGATGTAAGGTAGAACCTATCTGGATGGCTGACCATATAGACCTAGCGAACTCGCATTGAAAGAATAAGTGTGTAATAGTCTCGTCGTGTTGACAGAAGACACACTTTTTACTTCCATGCCAATTGCGTTTGGCAAGGTTATCTTTCGTAAGAATTACACCTCGACGGAGATGCCACGCAAACACCTTAGTTTTTAGCGGGATCTTCATCTTCCAAATTTTGTTATTGTCCTTAATATCGACTGGTACTTCGGGTAAGATTAATGCTCTATACATGGAATCAACCGAGAATTTATCATTCTTCGTAAGATTCCATCGAAATTTATCTGGACCTTCCGACAGATGGATGGAATCCAATCGGATGAGCAAGGCATTCCAAGATGCTTGTCTTGTTCCAAGTAAACTTCTACTGAACGAAACATTTGGTGGGGAGGTACCCAACACCTTAGCAATCGTGTCGCTCTTGTTTCGTACAATCGCATACAAAGCCGGAAATTGCTCTCTAAGAGTGGATGGGCCTAGCCATTTATCCTCCCAAAAGCGAATTTCCGATCCATCCCTAATTGAGAAAGATCCTTGTGGGAAAAAGAACTTCTTCGTAGCCATCAGGCCTGCCCAGAAGTGCGAATCACCAGGCTTCCAAAGAACCTGAGATACGGCTTGATTTCCCACATACTTTCTCCTAAGGAGGGTTTGCCAAACTCCATCTTCAGAAAGAAGCTTGAAGAGCCATTTACCCAACAAAGCTTTGTTCTTAACCTCAAGGTCATGAACTCCGAGCCCTCCTTGGTTTTTAGGGCAGCAAACCACACTCCACTTAGTCAGCCGATATTTTTCTTCTCACAATCCCCTTGCCAAAAGAATCTAGATCGGAAATAATCCAATCATTTTAAGACTCCTTTAGGTAGTTGGAAGAATGAAATCATATACAGTACCATGTTTGTTAGTACCGAATTTATGAGGACCAATCTTCCACCAAGGGATAGGAGTTTGCCTTTCCAGCTATTTAGTCTTATTTGAAGTCTTTCCTCCACCTTTTTCCACTCAGCATTTGTAAGTCTCCGATAATGAATCGGAATACCCAAATAGTTGATAGGAAATTGACCTTGTTCACAGCCGAAAAGTTCAGCATACAAGGCGGTGTTTTCTTGAGCCTCGCCGAAGCAGAACAATTCACATTTATGGAAATTAATCTTAAGACCCGAAAGTTGCTCGAATGCTGACAAGTGCCGGTGTGTCAGCCGTCGGCCGCATTAGCTCGACACGTCCGTTCTCCGTGTGGCACCACCCTCATGCTAGAGATCATAGTCATCCTCTTCCTAGCTTTGAACGATTGCCTTGCCGGCGTGAGCCCGCGTCCGTGCTTTACGCGCACAGGTTATCAGCTTTGAGCTCTCGCCCGCGTAAGCGACGAAGTTGTGTGCACGTGTATACTCTGGCCACAATCTTTCGGCGAGATCGTTTCATCCGAGCTCTCGCCTACAGCTCCTTGTACATGTTCTCGATGCACTGCTTGGCCGCATCGGCCTTCTGCTTGGAGCGGCGGCCGACACAGCCTCAACTTCTCCCTCCACCTCCACTCCGATCCTGACCTTGTCCTTGTCGCGCCGCAGCTTATGGAGTCAGCCCCTGGCGGAGTCCATCGGCAAGGCACTGGAGCAGCGAGCTGGATCGATCGGATCATGGCAGCAGGGCGCCAGCTATCGTGGTCGCTCTCGTCTCTAACCAGTTTTTGGACCGATCGTGTTGCATCCGGTTTTTTAAACGATCGTCAACTGAATCTTGATCCTTGATTATTGACTATTGGACGCATTAGATTTAAAGTGTTTGGTGCCTAACTGGAAGTTTACTTCTGCTGTACTATATTTCCATTATAGCAACTTCCATTTATACTCCTGCCATCCTTTTTTCTCACCAAGGCAGTGAAAATGATTCCCCTACTAAAGTACTATGCAATGATTATTTCTCCACGCACCTTGTCTTCTTAATCACAGATTATGAAAAGATAATTCCTTTTTGGGATTTGTTTCTTATTTCCTGAATGGAATTCATGAAATCTGTCATATATTTACCATTCATTTTGTTTTTCTGCGCATGTGTTTTTATGTTTGTTCTCGTAGTCTTCTAGATACTTCGCGTTTAAATTTTGGTGGGCATCACTGCATTACTCATTAAGACTAAGGTATAGCTCCCTTTGTCCGCTACAATAGAGAAGTGTGCAACATGTTGGAGGATTGGAGGGCATGTGCAATTCTGGAAATTTGAAATCCCATCACAGGTGGTTTTTGGTTACAACTCAGTGATGAGACTTATTTTTTCAATAAAAGAATCAAAGGTATGTTCTTATGAGAGCTCCAATCACGTACTGCATGTTTTCATGTCAGCTGCCCTCCCAACTTATGCAATCGTCAGTTTGTCACCAACAGTCTCACGAACCTGCACCGCACGTTGATGCATTAACCCGAGTTTCAACATTGTATGGCATCGTTATACTTTGTACATCATGTCAATTTGTTCTTGCTTAAAAAAAATCTCCATGCAGTCCTGGACATGATTTTCATTTCAAATTAACGGGAAGCTGTCGTGTTGTTGCTTAGCGAGGTACTGAACTGATCAGAACTTCAGAATAGTCTAATTTCCAGTTTCAGCTAGAGCTCTTTTTAGTCCATACTATTTTAAATAGACACATGTGTTGTGGGAAGCTCACTTCCGTTTTTGGATCATCGGTTCAGCCACATGGGAATGGTACTACCAAGTGGATGCAACTTCATCAGTTCGCAGGTCTCGTGCTAACACGGAAAGGTATGTCAGTATGTTTCTCACTTTGCATATATCTATGTATGGGAGGTGTGGTTGTGTAATTGTTTGGTGCTTCTCTGAAAAAGCAGGAATACTAATTCACATATGGTTCCAAAGCTTCAAACTCGACCAAGATTCCTCCGTTGCATGATAGCTCCTGCAACTTTGGAACCATGACACAGTAGTAGCAGGCTGAGGTATAGCTCCTGCGTTTTGGCTGAAAGAGTCAATTGTTCAAGTTATAGTGGAGGTAATAGGCTATGTGCAACTTTCCGAACCTATTAATAATCAAAACTAGCTTATTAAGTTGAATACTGTATCTCGTTATAACATTGCACGGAAACTACCTTTAGGGCCTAAAGGTAATTTCCGTGCTGATTGGTCACACTGTTGGTTACAATAGTCTGCTGATTGGTTATTCGATCAGGTGTGATAACTTGGCTTGACTTTCAAATAATGGGCAGGTCTTGATGCAGTCCAGGAACAGGAGCAGCGCTTGTAGAACGGATACGATGAAGTACAGTGAATGGCAGTGGGCTCATCGACTCCAGATGCTGTCCCTAATCAGGATGCCGGGATGTCTTGTTCTGGACACGACCGTGATCCAGAATTCCAGATGATACAGATGTATGAAGTTTACGAGATGTTTCAAGTGGATGTGCTGTTGTATAGCTTTTGGTGTTTAGCCTGGTGGCTTTGGTTTGCTGGTACGATCTGGAACTGTTGCTCGTTATGTCGTAACCCATCCTGGTGTTGGTTGCTTTTACATGCCTCATTCAGTGATGCGGCACACATGTTACATCGTTTGCTGACTGACAATTTTTCTGCTGCAATCGTGTGATTTCTCTGCTGCAGCACCTTATTAGTTCCTTGGATTTCATCCGAATTTTGGAGCCACCTGGTAACACACAGAAAAAAAGGTGCCGCCACAGCAGCAAATGGCTCTACCGAGTTCATAAAACATACGAAAAACATGTTTCAGTGGCCTAGAATGGTTCTACTGGTTTCATATAATAATATGTTTGTTGTTTACAACCACCAGTTCGACACACAACAGCACGCGTCCCTTGAAAGCAGCAGTCTGTCTGTGACAAAGCAAAAGGGTTGGTAGATTTTCTTACAATGCAAACTAGTGCTCGTATTCTTTCCCTGTAATTTGTACATCGGATTCTTCGTTTGCAAACAATAATGTATATATTGATCTGTTTACTGAGCTTGGACACCGTTCTGTTTTTGCATGAGCAGGTGAGCTGATGGGCTGATGGGCTTCCTCAAAACGAGGGCTGCTAGCCACCTTCACGTTCCCATTCCAAGCGCGCATCTTCTCGCGAGGTTCTGTCGCGTCCATCAGTCGCAGAGAAACTTATTTTTGTTACCATTCGTACTTACAATTGTGATTTAAAGGGAGGCTTCAGAAAAAAATCACCATGGCTCCCGCAATGGCCCATCCCTGACTCCGTCCCTGTCTAGAGTTGGTTTTGGCCACACTTATAAGCTGGCCAAAATATGCTAAAACACTTCTTTAATATCACACATAGAACATTCTTTATAATCAGAATTTGTTTGGATTAGAATTAGCTATTACAAAAAAGAAATAGTTGATTTTTTACTAAACTAGATCTAGTTCTTATTTTTGATTTTGCGCGGTGTTTATTAAAATAGGGTTTCTTTAACGCTCAGTTGACTGAGAATTAAGCTAATTCTCAGTTGGCTCACGTCACATGCGATTGGTTTAGAACGATTTTCCACAGCTCCCGATCGATTCCATTGACACAGACGTCATGATGACAAAACAACTAAATACAACATGAATCCTGGCACAGAAATCCGGTGGTTATGAGGTTGACTAAGATTTAACTAGCAAAATCGATTTTTTTTCGAGGAAGACGGGGGGATTGCTCTCCACCGGTTGTTATATTCATCGAAAGAGCCTGGCGGGCTATGTTCTTACAATAGATAGAAATTGTACAGGGGGATATAGGGGAAGAGAAACGAATGAAAATACATGAAAAAATACAACTAGAAGAAGGAAAGCAAGAGCCACCAAGAGACACAAGAGGTGAGGGGTGCAGTCGAGGGATCATAATGCCAAGACTCGACAAGCAGCCTCACGCACCGCACCGGCGTGCGACTCGAACCCCAGGCACAACTCAGGAGCACCACCATCATCATCGGAGTGTCAAGCCTAGCACCTAGCACATCCTAGATAGGGAGCTCCGCCACGGAGGTCGAGACGAAAGCAGGTGGGGGAGACATACATTGCGTCGTCATCGAGCAAAGCTGAGCCGAGACGCCACCAAGAGCACAAAGCTCCCACACCGCAACAGTGACCACTCGAGGGTCTTGGACAAGCACATCCATGTGATCAAGACCACGTGAAGGCTTGCCGAAGTGAGAAAAACACACCACCGTCGGCCCCAAGCTGGCCGAACCAACACCACCAAAATGCAGCACCGCCAGCTCCCGCAGCGACAAACCAAACTTTGGGGTCTCCAAGATGACGCCTCCAAGGAGGTTGTGTTGTCAAGGGCACAACACCGTCATCCAACCCGGCGAGCCAGGTCCAGGGTTTTCACCCGGAGACCACCAAAGAACTGTAGGTGCTGCAGCTCCACAGCGACACCTCCTGCGAGGAGACGGCGTCAAAAGATGTCGCTGCCGCCGCCAACGACAAAGTCGATGCAGAGTTCTCACCCGTAGTATGAGCAACCGTACAGAAGAAGGTAGTCGGCCACCACCAGCCATCACTGTAGCCAGCCGCACCTCACGGAGACCACACATGGCCACACTCCAGCACAAGCGCCAAATCCACCGAAGCCGCCGGACGCAGCGCCAACCACCGCACTCCGCCGAGCACCATGTCGACAGAGGTGGTGGAGCGCTGCCCGAAGCCCAGAACCGCCACGGTCCCGGGCTGCAGCCTGCAGCACGCGCCGACGTGCCCCACGCACGCACCCGCGCGGCTGCCAGGGAGCGGATCCGGGCGCCCAAGATTGCTGTCGAAGATGGGAGCGCCCGGCCCTTGGGGGCCCAGATCAGGCCCGGAGGGCCGCTTCCAGCGAAGCACCACCACGCCACCCAGCCACCAGTCGCCGAGCGCCGCCGCCGCATGCCGCCCCGCCACCGGAGGAGCCCGCCCGAAGGAGGACGAGGGCGCGCCGATGAGCCGCCGTGCTCGCTTAGCCCCGTCGCCAGGGGGCCAAGCTCGCGCGGCCGACGGCGGCGCGGGCAGGGGGCTGGAGGCGGCGGACCTAGGGTTTGGGCGGGTCGCCCCCGTGTCGCCCTGGGCGAGAGCGACGAGGGGGGTGTAATCATCTCCTAGCAAATTCGATTAAAATAAGCACAACCTTTTCATAAGGTGTTTGTTGTTAAGATAGGGCCGCCCAGAAAGGCTCTCTCAAAGGTGCCGTCTCCTTCCTTCTCGCTCTTGAGAGTCAGCCGCACCTCTCGCCCAGATCCGGCCGCTCTCGCCGCCGGCGTCCGCGCTGGTCGGTGCAGAGATGGAATAGGGAGCCGGCCCGCCTTGTACAGTAGTAGCATAGCTAGTAGTTTAGGTTGTGCTTTGTCCTTCGTGGCGTTTGGCTATATGCCGTCTCTCTCTCTCCGAAGGTCAATAGCTTCGGCGCTCCGGCGCGGCGCCGAGCTCGTTGTCGATCTGCGCTTCATCAGGCTTCCATGGTGGAGGAAAGGTGGGCGCGTATCGTCGGTAGCCTTCTTCAATAAGCGCTTTGGCTTCCGATTTCTGTGGGCTGCTCTTCTTCTCCTGGCCGGCCTCGGTGGCGAGGGGGAAGAGAAGAGATGCGCGTGGCTGTCGGTGCGCAACAGTTATCCCGGCGGCGAGGCGGACACGTCGCTGGAGTGGGAGAGCTTGCTGCTAGCAGGAGCTCCATGGTGGAGATCTTCTACGCCAGGTATCGACCGCTGTTGCTCTAATAATTGTTCGTTTCGTTTGGAAGTTCTCGGATCGGAGCCTACTGGTCCTCTATGGCGCGGTGGTCGCGGGGAAGAAGATTGGAGTTCTCGATCTGTGGCTTCTTGGGGAGTTGCTGCAAGTTTCAGAGCGCATCAATGGCGGCGAGTTTGCGCCGTCGTTACCTCTAGCCGATGGGGCTGCTCTGAGCCATGGTGCTGCGCGCACCATGGTGCCTTCAACCTCCAGGCCGGCGAGCCATTGCGGAGGCCCCTTTCCAGTTCCATGGCGGCGCCCAACGTCGAGTTGTTTCCAAGTGGTTTCGTCCCCGGGGACGGCGTCGACGGCCGCCGTGTTGAGCTGATCCTCTTGCTCGGTGGAGAAGGACTTAATCGTATTTCCATTTGTCTAGCTAAGGTCCTTTTTGTAAAAGCCAAGGGCTTGTTTGTAATTTCCTTTTATCTTCTGGTCCTTGATGTAATTTGTAAGCCCACCGAATAAAGCAGTCGGGATCCTTCGGGATCCCTCCCCTTGTTCAAAAAAAAAAAAAAAAAAAAGATAGGGCCGCCCTGTCTTGTGCTCGATCGCTGTCGCGTGTCCCTTTTGCCGTTGTTTTTTTTTTTTTTTTTTTAGGAGTTTTGCCGCTGTAGCTGGTTACAGGGAAACTGAAAATATGGTCCCACATGTCATAGTCTCCCCTGTATAGTAGTATCCCGCAGCCCGACTTCATTTCCCCCACCCTTCCGATCTCACACCATGGCCACCGGCTCCGGCGACACGGCCGCCGCCGGCGAGCCCGCCGCATCCTCATCAGCGCCGCCGGAACAACCACACCATCCGGCACCCCGCATCTCCCACATAGTGCGCACCTACCTCGACCTCTCCTCCACTTCCAAGAAGCGCCGCGCCGGCGCCGGCGCCGCCCCTAAGAGCCAACCCAAGCCCACTCCGGCCGCCGGAGAAAACAAGGGGTGCGGACCATCCGGGTCCGCCCCGCTCCAGCCGTCGCGGCTGCTCCGGGAGCTGGGCGTCCGGGTCTGCCGCTACACGCACGAGGAGCGCCGCGACGTCATCACCCGCTACATGCAGAAGCGGAGCGGCCGCGGCCAGGGCGTCAACCGCGCCGCCGCTAAGGTCCCTTCCAGGCAGGCCCTGGCGGAGCGCCGCCGGAGAAGCGCCGGAGGGAAGTTCCTCAGCAAGGAGGAGGAGGCGCAGGTAGGTACAGCCTGTAATTCCGTGTCCACCTTTGTGGGATTGGCACATTGCAGGCATGGTAATGTAGTGATGCGCTTTATTGGCGAGTGTCAATCAACGGGTAGATAGCACATTGCAGGCAGGGTAATGTCTTTGCTTTTCCATCATCTAAGTTCAGCGAGTGTTAATTGATACTACTAGGTAGCAGTAGCACCAATAAACTACAGATATACTACATATAGCTTTGTTATGTGAAACTTCGGCGTTTGCGTTCGGGTTTCTAAAGTAGGGAGTATGTGATACTACGATGTATTATTTTATTAAAATGTACAAGATTTCATTGATTATACAGATGTGCGATTATATAAGTGCGCGCGTTTCTCCCAGACTGAAGATAAACCTGAAGAGAAGGCAGAAGAAGAGCCAGAACTGCCACCGGAAGTTGTTGCGAGCGCAGGAGGGGTACCTATAGTTGGAATGGATTTCGAGAATGAAGAGAAAGCATACAAGTATTATGTTAGTTATGCAGGAGATGTGGGATTCAGTGTCCGAAAAGGATTGTGGGATAAAACAGCGAAAAGTGGCAGCAGATCTAGGTTTTATGTCTGTTCCAGAGAGGGTTTTCGCTCAAAGAATGAGGCCATGAGACATTATCCGGAGACGAGGACGGGCTGCCCTGCACGGTTATCTGTCAAACTAACATCCAGTGGAAAATACCGAGTGACCGAGTTCATTCAGGATCATAATCACCAGCTTGCCGGTCCATTTGATATTGGGATGCTCAAGTCGCAAAGAGTCGTGTCCAAGGTTCAATCTGGAAATGGGAATGCCATCAACATTCCTCCAGGGTACAAGAATTACCTTCGGAACAAGTGTACAAAGCATATGAACCCAGGGGATTTCAGAGCTCTTACGGATTATTTTCGAAGTATGAAGAGTGATAATCCATCTTTTTACTATGCCATCCAGGTGGATGAAAATGACAAAGCCGCTAATGTCTTCTGGGCTGATGCAAGATCAATCACGGACTACCATTATTTCAGTGATGTGATCTGCTTTGATATGAACTACAAAGTGAATGACTACAGCAGGCCACTAGCTTTGTTTCTAGGTATGAACCACCATAGGCAAATGATCATATTTGGTGCTGCTTTCCTGTATGATGAAACTGCTGAATCTTTCAAGTGGCTTCTTGAGACCTTTAAGAGTGCCATGTGTGGGAAACAGCCAAAGACAATTTTGACAGATCGATCTCCTCATTTGAAGGAAGCACTAGCTCTCACTTGGCCTGGCACAGTTCACCATTCCTGCGTGTGGCAAATATACCAAAATGCATTTAAGTCCTTGGCGCATGTTTTCAGTATTACAGAAGAATTCACATATGATTTTAGCCACTGTGTTTTGATGTCGAGGATGTCCAAGAGTTCGTTGACACATGGAATGCGATAATCGAGAAATACAACCTTAAAGAAAATAAATTGTTAAATGAGCTTTATGGGGATCGAGAAAATTGGGCCTTGCCATATAGCAGGGAAATATTCTCCGGGGACATTAAAAGCATGGTACGAGCAGAAACCTTTGGCATCTTGATCAAAGAATACTTGGGTTGCGAAAAAGAGCTATCTCCTTTTTTGAAGTTTTTTGAAAGTTCAGTTGAGAAGAGGAGGCAAGAAGAGATACAAGCTGATTACCAAGCCAGTCAAGGGGCTCCAAGAACATCTCTGCCACTGCTCTGGCAGGCTGCAAATTTGTATACACCTATCACTTTTGAGTTATTTAGGAAAGAATATGAACAATGCATGGACTGCATGGTTTACAGCTGTGGCGAGTTTGGCTCTCTTTCTAAGTATATGATTACGGTTAAAAGCAAAACTAAAGAACAACTTGTGCAATTCGACTCATCAGATGGAACAGCTGCATGTACTTGTAAAAAATTTGAAATTGCTGGAATTTTATGCTGCCATATATTAAAGGTATATGAATTGCGGAATGTTAAAGAGATCCCCACACAGTATTTTCTTAAGAGATGGAGTAAAGGTGCAAAGTTGGGCAGTGATACAGGATCTTCTGTTCCAGAACGTTATGCAGCTCTTTGTCGTTTGTTCTATAAGATTGCTGCTAAGGCTGCCACAAACGTAGATACATTTGCGCTGGTGGCAAGCCAGTCAGATCAACTTATTGAAGGAGTTGAACGTACTTTGCAATCTACACTGGCGGATAATTCATCTGTTGTCCATTGCCTTAGGAATCAACTAACTCGTATGGCTGAGAATGATTATCCTCTTGGTAATAGCAGTGAAGCTCGAAAATCTATCGAAAGAAAAAGAGTGAAGTTGCTCGCCGTGGAAATGGTCTGGGGACCAATAAGAGGCAGAAACAAAGAAAAGGTGTCTTTCACAGTTTTTTATAGATATAACTCCTTTTATATACTTCTACGAGTAAATTTCAACGTTTCTTTTGCATGCTATGAATGTAGGTCATCCTGATGAAACAGCGGCTGGACCAAGGGATAGGGAACTGCCATCGCACCTAACAGTATGCAAGCAGAGCCAAGGACTGGTACAGTTCAGTTCCTCCCAGATCAACTAATGCAGGTGAATTCTTCAACATGAATACTCGTATTTTCATGTGGTCCTTGTGTATATGGAGTGGCTATTTATTTCAGCTTCTCCCTTCTTTCTGTATGCAACAGGGACATTATGTACTTGGCCACAACTATGGTCTTAGTTCCTTACACAACCTTCATGACGATCTGAACCAGTTTGGTCAGGTCTGTGTTCATCTCTTGGTAATAATTCGTGTTCATGTTGATTAGTTACCGGGTTTCTCAGGTTCTTGTGGCATGCAGACTTCCGTGGTTCCTACCCTGCAACAGCAGCCATTTCCCGGGAATGGTCAACTAACTCAAGTGAGTTATTTGCAGCCACTGCTTTTATAGAGAAGCTTATACTTGAAGCCTTTTTGGGGAATTTTGACGTTTATTGTCCACTTAATAATAAAGTAATAGATTAAGTTCTGGGGTCTGCACTGTTTGGTATCTGCAGTCATGTTGTGCCAGGTATTGTTCGTACCATTCTTGATGCCATAGTCACTGAAGTGATTGTACGCTCCTGCAGGCCTATCCTGGTGACATGCATGCTTTGCAATTTATGGGGACGAATCCCCAAATCGACCATGAGAACGGCGATCAGGGTGAACCGTCGATACCAGTGTGGGATTTTCTCTGATGTACGCCTTCGCATCACTTACGCACATCACTAATTAAGGCTATTACCGTTTGTATAGCAAATATACTGACTATAAGAGGGGCTGCAGAAGGAATTAGTTTGGTACCTTGTAGATGTGTGACAACTGACCCCCGCAATACAGTTGAAGGATTTCCTTCCAATGTAATGTTGCCTGCCTGTTTATTGCTAATAATTTTGTTGCTGAGTGATTGTCGTTACTATTGTTGTGCATGCTGTTTACGAAGGGCTACTGATTGTTTCAGCTTACTTAGTATTTTATAATCTGTAAGTTCATCAAATTCTTTCTGGTGTTGAAGGCTAGATTCTCTGTGTGCATTTTTGTGTGCCAGCAGATTGGCATTTCTACATTATCACTTTACGTACTGAAGGAACCACAGGCAGACTACAGTTTGAGCTTAGCAAATTGTCTGAGACCCCTTCAGAAATTTTCTGTGTTCATAACATTGTGTGGTTTATTTTTATTTCCCTCTAGCGTAATTTATCTGAATTTCAATTTCTGTTAAAAATGATTATCTGTGTTTGGGAGTTGAGGAAGGGTTCTGACCCAATCTACTTCTGTAATAATAACAAGTTTCTGATTGTGACTTCAATCCAGAAAACCTTTTGGAGCGCTACTAGTGATTTTTTTTCTTGACATTACTAAAGATTAGAGTGAGCTTTTTTCCTTGCAAATTAGAACCTCTATGTTGAATCTTGAATTGTCTATATGGATATACAACATTAAACTACCCAGAAATTTTGCGGCCAAGAATCACATACGCCAACTCAGGGATTGACCAGAAAGTTATACCAAAAAGGCCTATGGAGTTTTTTGTTTGCTGGGATTAATTGTTGTCAACAGATGAAGTGCCATAGTATATGTCAAACTTTACCGATAGATTGTAACCGACACTATTGCAATGTAGTGAATATTTTGTAGGCACGAACACAACTCATAGAAACATAGTAGAACTTTCTTATATATAGTGGACAGTAAATATTTACAGCGGGGCGGGCAGGTCTTCTTCTTTGGTCTCATACTGGATATTGAAGGTATTCATCCCAGTGTATATGCCGTCGTCATGGTTTGTAACCCTCACCTCTCCGGTGGGCAGAACGTCCTTCTGTGTGTAGGAGAATGGGACATCACACTTGGCCTGTGACGCGATGGCGCTCACCGTCACTTTCTTCGTCTTGGGCACGACCACTTCATAGACGATGTCCTGCTTCGTCTCTTTCACCTCGGTTTTACCCCAGTTATAGTCGGCGGTGAACTCATAGCTGATCTCCGTCACCACGTCCGCCACCAATGGGACCCTGGCGGTGATCGTGGTGGTCACACCCGCCTTGAAGGAGATGCTCGCGTCCCAGGTACTGGTCTCAACCTGGTTGATGGTGAGGGATATCTTGGCGGTGTTGTTCTGGGAGGTGCGGTTGAGTGCAGATGAGGTGGACATGGTTATGGTCTTCATGTCATACACCTTGGCCTTCTCTACCCCATGGTACACCACGTTGTAGATCTCCCGAGACAAGACCGGCTCCTCCACCCACAGCCTGGCCTGCTCAGTGATGTTGCTCTCGGCGGCGTTGAGACAACTCGTCTTGCCGTCGAGAGTGAGCCTCCGGCAGAAGAGCTGGTTTGCCATGCTCTTGAGACCACAGTAGTCACCGACCTTGACCACCTTGAACAATGTGTCCTTGTCGCTGGCATCATCGTCTCCATCGGGTACAATCCAGTTCGTGTCAAACCTCAGGAAGCTGTCGCTTGATTTGGACTTGAGACGGACGGTCCCGTCGTCGTTGTAGTAGGTGGTGTACATCACGGTCGAGCCAGCGACGTCGTCCGCCGAGAACTGCAGGTACACGCTCTCATCATATTCGATGGCGCTCAGGTACTTGCCGTTGTCGCCCTTGAAGGCGACGTAGCGAGGCAGCAGTAGATGATCCGACATGTCGCAGAGAAGAAAATCTTTGTGACGCTTTTCTTCTTCATCACCATGTTCCAGTATGAAGGCCTGTTTTCCTAGCCGGGGTTCGTAGATGCTGTTGTCATAGTTACGGATTTCCGAGAAATATATATGTACCTTGTGTCGTAGAGATTATTTCCAGCATCGTCCCCACGCGCTGTCGGCTCTAAGGTCGACTGCAAACAGTGTGCACAACGGCTTGCCCAGGTCCTCCTCTCGCTCGGTGGCGGTGCCAGTGATGATAACAACGTCGTCGTCGCCGACGGCTTGTTCGGCCACCCAGTACTTGTTGTTGTAGCCGCATCTGATGTGCAGGAGACGGCGCCCGTGCTTCTTGGATGGCTCGAAGTAGAAGAGCCTGGTGTGCGGGTTCGTGAAGATGGTGTCGTCGTCGTCCTGGAAAGGCGCGGCCACAAGCTCGCCGTCGCTGTTGTTTATTTGCCGGCTCGTGTAGGTTGCTAGAGCAAAGCATCTCGGCAGATTCTCCGGCACGTCGGAGAACCGAACAGCAGGAGTTGGCGTGGCCATCTCGACTCGATCGCTAGCTCGATCTTATCTGCCAAGCTTATGTACGTGTGGAGTACGAGCTGGGATCAAGAGCAAGGATATGAGGCCTATATATATACAGGAGGCCACTCAAAACTCTATGGTTTACTTGACTCAACCACCACCTACCCGGTGCTTACAGCTCGTATTTGGTTTTTCCTGACATCTATAGGAAACTTTTCTATCCATTCTAATAAAATCTTTTCCTTGCGATTCACAATGTTTATTAATATTTTGATGAAACTAGTGGTCAGCCCATGTGTATGCATATGCTAGTAACTGAACTTCGAAATAGTAAACAACAATTATGATGTATACATACCTTATATTTCACGTGATGATTTGTATGATTGTCCACGTCCATCGACACCATACTATCCTACCACCCTTGTTTACTATATATCCTACCACCCTTGTTTTCTCGCTCTCTCTAATCTCTGTATCAAGTATCAAGAAAATGCACTTTTTTGTAGGAAAGAAACGAGACATTGGTATACGATTCTAGCTAGCTCCTTTCAAAATGGTGTCCATTGTAAGAAAATTGATAAATCTGTATACAGTTCTTGTTCAATTTTGATAGATTGCAGCTAAGATGGTACTCATCTCCACCACTGACCAGCCTAACAAAATGCCACAACAAAAACGTCAGGTCTTACATGTTT
The DNA here is from genome assembly GCA_947311845.1 of Poa pratensis. Lineage (NCBI taxonomy): Eukaryota > Viridiplantae > Streptophyta > Magnoliopsida > Poales > Poaceae > Poa > Poa pratensis. The sequence goes on from CAMZMU010000127.1 coordinate 6,423,491, forward strand.
AGATCATGAAATTGAAATTTGCTGAAGGACGATCACTGGACTAATCTCCTCGCGAAGGGCGTCGGTTTGGGTTCCCGAGGTACACCGAGGGGTTGCACTTCACTGCCCGGAGGAAAAAGATTTTCGGTTGAATTTGTAGTCAGCAGGAAAGCTTGATGACATTCGCCATGACAGTTATTTTGGTGATAGAAAATGGAAAGTCAACAAAGGCTCTTTGATTCTGGCTCGAGGAAGTAAGCAAGGTAATCTTTATGTGACTAAGACCAAGCTATGCAATGAGGTGCTGAACGTTGCCGAGATTGACACTTCAGTCTGAGTTGTGGCACAAGAGGCTTGAGCATATGAGTGAGAAGGACATGCACGTCTCTTGCTCGTATGGAGTTCCTCCCTGAGTTGTGGTACAAGAGGTCCGGGTGAGGATTATATTGCCGAGGAGGATGGTGCGCCTCCATCCGCTCCGATGTAAATGCATTGTGTGGAAACACCGTGACGCCGTCGTGTGGATTGAAGTTGCGCAGGCGCCGGCCTTAATGCGATGTGCCGGCAGGCGCACCACCATCTTGTCTCTTCGCCTCCCGTCCCATCGCATCGTCTGGGGACATGAATTTGACATATGCTCCGTCCCACTTGAAATGTCAAAAGCATGTCCAAAAAATCTGAAACAGAAATTCCATGCATAGGTCTCGCAAAACATGTGCCCTGCACATGAGTTTCATGACGAAATTATTATTTACATTACCTCCATAAAAAAGAGAAAGTTTCGGTCCTACATAACAGTAATATGTGACATATTTTGTTTTCTTTAAACATTTATAAATGGTTTTTCAAACCGGGAGCATATGCACCACCCCGGTTCAACTGCTACTTACCCCTCTGGGTTATCCATTAGAGCTGGTGAACTGGATCCTCTCCTGTAATACACCAAGCTCGACCACATGTGGGGCGGCTCGACTAGATACACCTCCAACTGTGAGGCCAAGGCTGCCTGTAATGCCCTGCTTGCAGAACCTTTGGTCCTTTGAGATTGCTAAACAAACAACCATAATGCAATGTAGACAGGAGCAGTCTCTAGAGAAGTATTGCATTTCCATGTGTCCGTAGTTCAGCATAAAGCGCTAAGGAATAACAAAGGGAAAGAAAGAGGCGATTATTGTTTATGGAGCTGCAAGATTTTCCCCTGTTGTTCCTTGCATACTCCATTTTTGCTGGAAAGTAGGAATAATGCTATTGGCGGGAAGGATAAGATAATTCCTATCATATTTAAGATCTACTAGATTTTTTTTACCCTTTTGGCATTTCTGCCCATGCTTATAATTCTCATATGACAAGAAATAGTTTAGTTATTGTTTTATACTCCCACCTTACCAGTATATGAAACGATTTGGCAGGCTAATGTATTTTATCAAAAGGCATTATATAATAGAACAGAGGAAGTATCATGTAGCATTTCTAATAAGACGGGAAGGATACTAAAAAAAGCAAATATACCTGCAAGGAAATGACGAGCAGGTGGACACATCAAGAGTTTAATGAAAATGTACGATGTTTCGAAGCAAAAGATATATTGAGAAAATAACAGTAGCAGTGTGGGGAAATCCTACCAATTTCAGCGACAAAATGATCAACACTGACTGACATCTCCCAGACCTGACTTTATATGATGTGAATCAGCCAGAGACAAATAACCAGAGAAGTGAGGGTCTAACAGTCCAAGGACCAGATAGCTCATACCAATTTGAACAGATTTCACGGAATGCATGACAACAGAGAAAATTGCGAAGTTCATGATAGAAGCGATGGCTACTAAAATCAAATCACCAGTGTCCCTCCAACATATCATGCGAGAATAGTGGCCAAAAACATAAAGCACACTGTATCAGGTATGAAATCCAGCTACTGCAATAGATCACAAAACTCATTATAAAAGCGAGTGACAACGGCTCAACGAGGCCTTCAGTAACAATTATGCAAATTAAAAGATGCAAACTATTCGAAGATGAACTCTCGAGAAGTATATAACAGCACACACGTGTTAATTATTACAATCCAGTTCAAACCAAAAATATAACGTCAGTTGAGGGAAGCAGAATAGGTGACAAAACAATAGAACAAGATGCAAATTATACACTTAGCAATTATTCACAGTCAACAATGAATAAAACGAAGAAAAATATAAAAGAAGAACTGATACAAATGGCTACGAAATAGTCGCTCATGGACCGTCGGTGGTGGGGGCACGCAGCCAAGCTCCACGTATAAGACAATGAGTAAAGCAGGGACTCAGGGGATCAGCAATGGCGGAGTAGGAGACATAGTTGAACCGTAAGATAGGCATTAGGCGCTCCACCTCGTGACAGGCGGCGGAGAGAGGTGTTCTGAAGGTGGTCCTGTTATTTGAAATAAACAAATGAAGGAATTTCGAAATAGATAAAAGCTGGAAAGTACAAAGGAATGTACAAAGTATATATTACGAAAGGTTATCTTTGAGAGTGCAAAGGTTATCTTTGAGAGTGCAAAGGTGGCTGGCGGAGAGACATAGTTTCCATTTATTCGTAGTTGGGTATCTGACTCATACTTCATCTGAATTCCTTCCAGCGGATTATTTCCATTATGCTGGCGGAGAGACATAGTTTCCATTTATTCATAGTTTCCATTATGCTTGCCATAATCTCAGTCCGCACAAGTGCATGAGGGATGGAAAGGGGCAGAGGTGGAGTTGGCACTAGATACATGCTGGCGTGCAGGCCCTTGTATTTTTTTTCTGGGTAGATTATTTGTTGGTTTGATGATTTTGACTGCGACTAGAATCAATGTGATGGCATGTTATGTCAAAAAGAAAATGCTGTCTTGCCTTGGCAACAGGGTTGGCAGTAGTTAAGAGGTGTGTAATTTTTTTTTCAATGTTCACCGGGGGAAGAGGTTCCCCGCCTGAATTTTCATTCGATAAAAAGGCTCAAGTTTACAGCAGATACATACGAGAAGAGAGAATACAGGTTTGTCTGCTTCAGCTTTATAGCTGACCGTCTCTCATCCTCTCCCCAACAATTTATAGAGCAATATATTCCCTAGCAGATCAAAATATGAACAAAAGACTTGTGGAGATGTTAAATGAGAACTAGACATTATCAATAATATAGGAGCTAACCATCTATAGGATAATTCTCTGGAATTGCAGGCTGGACGCCCTCAATAGCTAGCCAGTGAGCTACAACTGCTGTGTCGAGAGGAGTTTTCGGTAGAGGAGCTTCGATAATCTGCATACAGCAGTACATCAGCTACAACTGATAGTCAAAATAAAGTTCCAAATTTATTTGACTCAATCATCGATGATGCCCTTACCTCTTTGAAGTCTACCTCCCGGTCATCAATATAGAAGAGATCCTTATGGCCCACACCTCTCTTAAACCGCAAGGGGTCACCAGAAGCAAATCCATATACAGGCTGAGTGTAAATCCAAAGCAATAAAAGCACATGGCGTCAGTTGGGCTGTTTGAAAACTTCTATACTTGTTACTCATGCTCGCGTCAGCTACACTGTTAGAAAAAATACTAAACAAGATTCTAGAAAGGAATCAAGGGTAAATGTACCAAGATAATTTAACTACCCAAGTCACGTATTCAAGTGATACTATATCTAGTTATCTACAAAACTCTGCATTCTTATCATCCTAAGTATTTATTGCTGGAAGGCAAAGCACCTCAACATTCCTCAGGCTGAGAGCACTGTCAACTTCGTCGGCAGTCAGAACTGCCCTCTTTGCATGCTGCATACACTTGATGGCCTCCTGGAACAATGCACAGAACACTGAAATTAAGTATAATATGATTATACCAAGGAGCAAATGATATGTCTTGAACATGTCAGTTACCATTAAAGATAGAACAGAAAGGTCATTTTTCAGGGTTCCATAAAAACTTCTCAAGTGGTGAAATTAGTTATTGCAGAAAGGAGGCGAACTATATAATCCAATATAACTAAACAGCTAGTTCCCCACTGCTGCAATTTCTCCAGCGTCCTCACTATCTTCACAGTTCATTTTTTATCGCCTTTCACTAAAGACCATTGGATTTGGTGGCACAATGCACACAGCTAGTTTACCTCCAACTGTTCTATCCTGCACTTACCCAATCCCCACTCGTCCTCCTGCCTAAATTGCTCCTCCAGCCTCCTATTTCCTATTTTCACCCATGCCAACCTTATGCAATTCATCTTCAGGTTAGCCCATTTTTTGCTGTCTTCCAACTACTTTTTACTCTGCTAGCGAATTCAGCGCAAAGATGATTTAAGCTGTAGATTGTCTTACGATGATGCAATTCAAAGTATCTCCCACGGGTACCACGACGCTGACACGCCATAGGCCGATCTCCCCACATCACATTCAAATCCAAATTCCGTAAAATCTCTTAAGAATAATCACAAGGGCGAGGGCAGGGGCGCATGGCGGCGGACCTGCATGATCTCCCGGAGGCGGTACTCGGCGTCGGAGGCGACGGCGGCGGAGACATCGGCGGTGAGGGTGGAGATGCCGACGCTCTGCGCAACCACCTCGATCGTCTCCTTGGGAACGATGCTCATCCCTCCCCCCTCCTCGCTGCCCAGGTTTCCGTAAACCCTAGCCTCGGATCCCGCGGGAGCAAGCCCCGGGGGGAGGGAGGGGACACCGGCGGGACGCGGAGGTCGGGGCGGGGACGCTGGTTCGCGGGGCTCGCCGGCGACGGTCAGGAGGGGAGAGGGTTAAGAGACCCTGGCTGCTGACTGGGCATGGTGACATGGAGAGAGCGCTGACATGGGGTCCGAGCTAGGGTCAGGTACTCCAGCCCTCGAATCCAAGAGCATCGCATAAAATTCCATGAAAAAATTATGACATGTATGCGGTGTACATCAACTATGTCCCGAAATTTCCCAAAACGAAAACTATGACCCAAAATTACAAATTCAAAAACCACCTCTACATATAAACCAACACAATCTGGCCATGAGGGCATGTCTAATGTTTAATTTGATGGAGGCCACAAGATAGGCCCCGCCATATGTGTTATAGTGATGACGATGTTGGATTAAGAATCTCGAAGAAGATGATATTGGATCATATTCGGAGAAGTGGCTTTTCTTTGTTTTGTCTCTGTGTTGGCGACGTTGTGAATCTTTTCGTCCCTGCCTCCTTCACGAAAGTTGCTCCTTTTCCCTAGATGAAGGTACCGGCACATGGTACGGCGGCGCGGTAGTGTCACCACCAGTGGTTATGTCACTCCTGATTTGGAATACCTCCAATTAGGGAGTAGGTTGTTTTCATCTAAATTCTCCATTTATAGCTTCAATTCCTTCCTAATATGTGCTGTTATTGAAACTCTTATAGAAAAACATGTTTATTTTTTCTAAATAATAAATATGTTATTTTAATGTAGAGATGAGACAGATAGCGAAAAGAATTAAAAACACCTAAAAATCTCTATATAAACTTGAGACATCAATACCGGTGATCGGTGGGGTTTATATAAAAGGGAGGACAAGATATGTGGGAGGAGTGAATCTTGCGATTTCCTACCTTGAAATGGCACAACACAAGTACAAAACAGGAAAGAAGGATAAAAAGGTAAGTGCTCGACATGGCTTATTGGTAAAAAGTATTAAATGTAATCGGGTGGGGCAACCCGAAAAACAGGCTAGAATTACAATATATAGGTGCCACAAGATTAATATGGATGGAATACGTACCTTTGTTAGGATGGTATGGGATTTTGGTGTAACGGTGTACTCTTCCCTGCCCGGAATGTCCGACATGACACCTATATGCACATTCTCCCACTTCTATATACCCAACATGTGGCCCTCATGTCATTTGGTCACTCTCACGGGTAGATGTAGACCGATGGTCACGACACTTATAGTTATAGGAGTAACAAGTTTAAGGTGCAGAGTGGCGGAAGCATGTCCCTACCTTTGTCTCCACTAGCCTATTGGATACCCCCTCCCCCTCCGCATCACAACGATCGTGAGGAGGCTACAAATAGGATGAAGGAGGAAAGAAACGAAGGGGAACATCTCAGATCCGAACTCTCCCCCGTCCTACCCCCTCCCCACCTCAGAAACCCTAGACTATACTCCCTTCTCATGCCGCCGCCGCATAGGAGATGCCAAAAATAACCCCTTTGGAGATGACGGCACATGCGTTATGTGTCGTTGCCAGTGTTCAAGATCCTCCGCCGCCGAGCCAGATCGGATCGAGGAAGGCCGAGACATTTCATAGAAAGCTCATGGCCAAGTTCAACGAAACATTACATCGGAACTCACTTTCGTCTTTTGTTTTAATGTCAATTCTATTTTTAACATGTTATCTATTTGGTGTCCTGATTCACTTTTCGCTTCTGCCGCAGTTGCATTCGAGATGCAAAACCACCCTTTGTGCGAGATCGAATTCAATATAAAAAAGGAAGAACAAGTTTGTAAAAGTTGAGCTACATCCAATTAAAGAAGGATGAACAACTTTGTAGAAGTCGAGCGAGATCCGGTTGACGGGGGATGAACAACTATGTAGAAGCCGATCCAGATCTGGCCAAGGGAGGATGATCAACTTGTAGAAGCCGAGTGAGATCCGGTTGACAAGGATGAACAACTCCGTAGAAGCCAATCCAGATCTGCCTGAGGGAGGATTGACAACTCTGTAGATGCTGAGCGAGATCCGATCGACGATACGTAGAAGCCGATCCAGATCTGGCGGCCGAGGGAGGATGAACAATTGCGTAGAAGTTGAGCGAGGTCCAGCCAAAAAAGGACGGAAGAAGCCGAGCGAGGTCCAACCGAGAAAGGACTGAAGAAACCGAGCAAGATCCAGCCGAGAAAGGTCTAAAGAAGCCGAGCGAGATCCGGCCGAGAAAGGATGGAAGAAGCCGAGCGAGATCCAACCGAGAAAGGTCTAAAGAAGCCGAGCGAGATCCAGCTGAGAAAGGATGGAAGAAGCCGAGCGAGATCCAGCCAAGAAAGGACGGAAGAAGCCGAGCGAGATCCAGCCAAGAAAGGACGGAAGAAGCCGAGCGAGATCCAGCTAAGAAAGGACGGAATAAGCCGAGCGAGATCCAGCTGAGAAAGGACTGAAAAAGCCGAGCCAGATCCGTTCAAAGGAGGATGAACAACTCTGTAAAGAAACTGACAACCATGGAAATTTCCGGACTTCTTGAAGGTGATGTGATGTGATGACAATTTACATGTTTTCCCTCATAACTTCAATATTACTTATTTTTATTTCTATACTGGGCCTATGTTTTAGCATGCCATATGTTCTTTCCCAAGTTTTTTCTCAATGCTTGAAACAAGAACATTTATAAATTTTTGACCAGCTAAATCTGAAAAAAGATAGATTTCCATTTTTTTTACCATAGGTAACTTTGACCGACTCAACATTTTGGTCCCACCCCGAGTCCACCAGAGAGCATGTCAACCATCCAATCAAGCACTCAAGCACGGTAGAAAAAAATTCACAGCAGGCGGAGCCACCGAGGAAGCCCAGTGACGAATGAACCCATGATCAATGGTGCGTGCGTGCAGAGGGAGGGAGGGCAGGACGGTCATTTCGCACCGCCCACTTTCGCTGTTCCGCATTGGCGCGCACATCCCCCGCCGTCCCCAAAATCCCCAAAACCCCACCACCCACCGTATCCACCCAGCATTTCCCACCCTTCACCCACCGTCAGGCGGGCCCGAACACAGACCGGACCCACTGTCGGTGGCACAGATGCTGCGTGAGCAAATGCGCGTAGGAAAACGAAACGAGTTCCTCGCCAGCACTTCCGTTACCTCTCCCCAGTGGGCCCCACCACCCCGCCGTCACGCCCCACGGCAAGGCCCGCCCCCGCCGGATAGAAATAGGAAGGAGGAGACCAGAGTCAGCCAGCGCCACCGTCCTCCCAAATCAAAATTTCAAATCCATCCGTCCCTCCGTCCATCCATTCCTCCCAAAACCCTAGCCCCTCCCCCTCCGCCCCTCTCCCTCGCCGCCGCCGCCGCCGAGATGCCGGACCTGCCGTGCGACGGGGACGGGGTGTGCATGGTGTGCCGGGCCGCGTCCCCGCCGGAGGTGGAGCTGCTGCTCTGCACCACCTGCGCCACGCCCTGGCACTCCCCGTGCCTCTCCAAGCCCCCGGCCCTCGCCGACGCCGCCGCGTGGTCCTGCCCCGACTGCTCCGGCGACGCCTCCGCCGCCCCGCCCCCACGCCACCGCCGGGGCGCGGGGGCGGCGGGGACCTGCTCGCCGCCATCCGCAGGATCGAGGCCGACGCCACGCTCTCCGACCTCGACAAGGCGCGCCGCCGCCAGGAGCTCCTCGGTGGCGCCGCGCACAAGGCGGCCGCCGCTGATGATGAGGAGGATGAGGAGGACGAGGAGGAGGATGAAGCGATCAGGAACTTCAGCTGCGCCTTCTGCATGAAGGTCCCCGACCGCCCCGTCACCGTAAGACGTTCATTCCCCTCCCCCGTCAGGCAAAGATAGTATTAATTCATCACTATGCTATTCTGCAATTACATAATTATTATATCTGGGTGACGAATCGTGTTTGTGTGGCTTCGTCATGATTTGTTTCTGTATGACTGTCATAATGCTTGCTTGGTTGGTTATATCCGATCATTAGATCCGCCTGGGGGGCGGTTTGTCTGGGCCACCGCTTCCATTTCTTTTGGCATGATCAATTCATCCCCATTCATGTCGTCACTTCAGTTCTGCTTATCCCAACTGATTGTAATCAATTGTGTCTGTGGTCGTTTCTAATTATTATTGTCGTCACAGCCTGCCTGTTTTAGGCTAGTCTCCTGCAAACTTCAATCTGTATGTCCAATTGATCATCCATTTTTTACACTCGGTGCACCCTCGGGCTGGCATTTGTTGTTTCAGTGTATTGCTTTTGATGCCTTTTTTTGTTTAGACACTGTTATCCTGGGTAGTGTAATCTGTAGCCTTCGACTGCTTCCATTTCTCTTAGCATAATCAGTCGATCCCCATTTTGTCGTCACTTCAGTCATGCGCCAAGATTTATTTATTCCAACTGATTTATTTATTCAGGTCGTTTCTAATTGTTGTCTGTAATCGCTGCATTATTTATTTTGGCGTGCTTGTCTGTAGCAAAGATATGAGTAAGGGGTCACAGCCTGCCTGTCTCTTTTAGGCTAATCACCTGCACACTTCAATCTTTATGTCCATTTGATCATCCTTTTTTTACACTCGGTGCAGCCTCGTTCTTCTGTTCGGAATCATGGTCCAAGCCAGTTCTTATCAGTGGTGCTTGCATTTGTTGTTTCAGTGTATTGCCTTTGATGTCTTTTTGTTTAGACAGTGTTATCCTGAGTAGTGTAATCTGTAGCCTTTGACTGAGTTTCAGTTTATTGTCTTTGATGCCTTTTTGTTTAGACAGTGTTATCCTGAGTAGTAATCTGTAGCCTTTGATGCTTTTCACTGCTTCCATTTCTCATCGCATAATCAATCGATCCCCATTCATGTTACTTCAGTTCTGCGCTAAGATTTATTTATTCGAACTGACTGAAATGCACTTTAACAGTAGTAATCAAACTGTGTGCCCTCCTGTGTGGTCGATTCTTTTTTTATTCTTTTCAGAAATCGCTGAACCATCTATTTTTGCCTGATTGTTTGTAGTAAAGGATCATAGCCTGTCTGTCTCTTTTAGGCCAATCACCTGCAAATTTAAGAGCATGCCTGAAAATATCAGTCTGTAAGATTAGTTGATCATCCGGTTTTTTACACTTGGTCGAGCCTCGTTCTTCTGTTCTTAAATCATGGCTCAGGCATGCTATTCCAGTCCGTATGAGTGGTGCTTTCATTTTTTTAATCATATCTTGATTTTTTTTGGTAATGTTTCTAATCATGACTTCTCATGCAGACCCCATGTGGCCATAACTTCTGCTTGAAATGCTTTGCTCAGTGGGTTAAGAAAAATAGGACATGTGGAAAGTGTCGGGGACCGATCCCACCCAAGATGGCGGAACAGCCGAGGATTAATGAAGAATTAGTTGTAGCTATCCGTATGGCTAGGAATGCAAAGAATGTTAACAAAGCTGGCTCGGCAAATGCATATCAGTACATTCGAAATGATGCTAGACCCGACAAGGCTTATACAACTGACAGGGCAAAGAAGGCTGGGAAAGCGAATGCTTCAAGTGGTCAAATTTTTGTGACTATCGCACCTGATCATTTTGGCCCCATTACTGCAGAATATGACCCCAAAAGGAATGTTGGCGTTTTAGTTGGCGATAAATGGGAAGACCGCCTTGAATGCAGGCAATGGGGTGCGCATTTTCCTCATGTAGCTGGTATTGCTGGCCAGGCTGAACACGGTGCTCAGTCAGTAGCACTCTCAGGAGGTTACATAGATGATGAGGACCATGGGGAGTGGTTTCTGTATACCGGAAGGTTTGCTACTTTAACCGCTTGCTGTCCTTGTACTTTTCTAATCCTAGATATGAGCACTCATTATTTCTGTAAAATAATTTGTGCTGACAGTGGTGGAAGGGATCTAAGTGGGAACAAGCGAACAAACAAGGACCAATCTAAAGATCAGAAGTTTACAAAGATGAATGCTGCTTTGCGTCGTAGTTGCTTGAAAGGCTACCCTGTCAGGGTTGTACGGTATGTTTTTTTCTGCTATGCTTTTCCCTGAAATATTGTGGTATAATGCTGTTAGCTTTACAGTTTTAATGATGCTCCTTGTTAATCGTCTTACCTTGATTTATTTTTCATTGTTTGTTACGTACTGTTGCAAATGTGGAGCTCATCTGCTATTCCGCTGACAATTTTTGTCCTTTATATCCTCTTGCTTATGAAATTATGATTGACTACATTGTCTTGAAAAGGTCCCACAAAGAGAAGCGTTCTTCATATGCTCCTGAATCTGGTGTGCGCTATGATGGATGTTACAGAATTGAGAAATGTTGGAGGAAGATCAGTGTTCAGGTATTTTTATATCTTTTCCGCAAGCTGAACATATGCTCTCTACTTTGAGGCACATATTTTTTAATGGAAGATTGATGTATACTATTCTGGTTTCTGCCTTAGGGTACATACAAGGTCTGCAGGTACCTCTTTGTGCGCTGTGACAATGAACCAGCTCCTTGGACCAGGTTTGAAAAATTGCTTACCTGGTGATATGCTTGTGTTAAAAAACAACATGCGTTGGGTGCACTGATGCTGTGCTTTTTTGTTTCAAGTGATCTTCATGGTGACCGTCCAAGACCACTGCCCAAGATTGAGGAGCTGCAAGGTGCAACTGACATAACTAATAGAAAAGAATCTCCTTCATGGGACTACGATGTATGTACACGCGTATTCTCTTCTGTCATTATCGCCATACTATTGTACGACTGATCTATGTTTGATTGTAACAGAAGAAAGAAGGCTGGAAGTGGGTGAAGCCTGCACCAATCAGCAAGAAGCCCTTCCAATCCGGGAATCCTGAAACTGACAAGGAAATGAGGAAAAGGCAAAGGCATGCTCATTTGTCTGCGGATGAAAAGCTGGTGAAAGGTAGTTTTTGCGCTCTGTGTTCTTTCCTTACAGCATCTTGTATTGGCTTTAAGAGAACTGGAATGTATGTATCCCAAGCCATTCTCTTAACACTTGCTTCTGTTCACCTGTTTATGCAGAGTTTGGCTGTTCCATTTGCCGGAAGGTGATAAAAGAGCCGCTCACCACTCCCTGTGCTCACAACTTCTGCAAAACCTGCCTGCTTGGGGCATTTGATGGCCAGGCTTCCATCAGGGAAAGAAGCAGGGGTGGCCGCACTCTACGGGCACAGAAGATTGTGAAGAAGTGCCCTTCTTGCCCAACTGACATCTGCGACTTCCTGGAGAACCCGCAGGTACGATTAACACAAGTCCGTTGAAGCATATGCTGCAGCATCTAAGCATGCGTTTGCTGATGCCTCTTGATATTTTTATTACAGATCAACCGAGAGCTGATGGGCCTGATCGAGTCTCTGCGAAGCAAGGCTGCCGAGGAAAAAAAAGAAGTGGAGGAGGAAGCTGGCGAGGAAAATGAGGATGCTCTGGAGGAGGAAGCTGGCGAGGAAAATGAGGATGCTCTGGCGGAGGAGGAAGATGATGACAGCAGCCTGAATGAGGAAGAGAATGATGGTGCTGAGAACAACGAGAGTGGAGAACAGGACGCTGATGCTCCCGTTGTAAAGATCGTGGTTGAAAGCAAGGGAGAAGTTAAGAAGGCTCTGAATCTCAAAGAAGATGCTGACGATGAAGGCAAAGTTGCGAAGAAGACCAAGACCGCCGCTGCTGTGGCCGTTGAGATTACAGCTGAAGAGGAGGATGCCGTGAAGCAAGAAACCAAGGAGAAGGGTGCCCAGCAGGTTCTGAAGAAGCGCAAGGGGGCGGCGCTGCAGCTGGCGGCGGTAAAAGGAAGAAGACTATCTCTGCTGGTGCTGAAGAGAAGAAGGCTGCTGCTGAGAGCCCCCGCCGGCTGATGAAGAGCAGTGGGCTGGCGGACGGTGGCGGGAGCCCTGCTAGCAGGACCAGGAGCAGGGCCAAGGCGGGCGGGCACAACTGACGGCTGCCGGAACCGGAGGAGCTCTCGGCTTGAGCCTAATGCCCCGCAGGCGTCTCCGATTTCTTGGCTCGTCGCGCATGATATGTAATAATCTATATATAGTTAAGACTGCTAGATTATATAGTTATAAGACTGCTTGCTCTGTTCCCTTGATGGGAGTAACTAGGAACCGCAGGCACACTATCAGATGCTTGCTTGCTTCGTCGCCTGTCTATTTTGTGGAGTAACTAGCTATATATAATGCGTTCTCTCGGGGAAAGCTGATGTTTCACTTGTTTATTTGGTGGCTTGCATCTGGAAGATTGATTTTGTAACTTGCACTCTGATTCCAGTATTATGAGGAAGGGGCTACATGCATGCAGTGTATCTCAATGCCTCTACTGTTGTGTTGCAGAGCTAGCAGAAAAGGCTTGTTGGGCATACTTCTCGATGCTTCGTCAGTTGATCTTCTCACCTATTCATGGAATGAGTCCTCACTGCCTCGCCCTCGTTCCGGGGCTGCTTCTTTTAAACATGGGGAGGCGTGTGGAGGTGCCAGAGCACTTTCCGATACTAGATTGTATTTCCCTTTTTCTGTCAGGGATTTTCTTGTAATGTTGGTGTTTCATTGATATAGAGCTTCGGCTCATCTATACTTCTTATAAAGCAAAACCCCACTAAGTGTAGTTAATATTTTTCTATCTCTACATGCAAGCTATACACATCATCCACTTTCTTAGCCAATCAATTGTCCATGGCATCTCCATTAATATTTATTAATCTTTACATGAAAACTCTACATTATTCATTTCTTTAACCATCTAATTATCCATATTAATAATTTATAGTACACACTCTTCATGTCGATTAAATTTAGTATTCGACTATGACAAGTTGAATTTTGCATACTATTTTAGAAAATTTATTATACCGTACATATTATACATTTTTATTTACACAATATAATTTATAAAGGGATTCCCGCTGCAACGCGCGGGGTATTTTTCTAGTTCTTAAAAAAGATACTGACAAAACAATAGCTAGTATTTTGAATTTATAAAAATACCCCCTAAATACTAGAACCACAACACCAATACGATTCATACGAAGAAAAACCCGTAGAAATGTAAAATATAGATTGATATTTACTTGACCAATCTGCTGGTATGAACATACTGAATGTTGATAATGCACACGAAGAATCTACCCAATGTCCACTCAACGCTTGAATAAGTTGATGAGCTGATCAGATTATAAAATATTAAGTAGGCTGAAACAAACGGTAGCCCTTGTTAAACATCATTCACAACGTCATCATCTTTTTAAGAAAAAGAAATGTAACTCACCAACAAAATTTGCAATAAACAGGCAACATTACATTACGAGGAATTCCTTTAACGGTATTGCAGGATCAGGTTGTTACACCCACAAAAAAAGAGATGCTCGTATCTACCAGGTATCAAACTAATTCCTCATGTTGCCCCTCTCTTGTAGTCAGTCTACTTGCTGTACAAAAATATACAAACGACAATAGCCTTAGTGATGAGTGAGGCGTACATCACAGAAAATCCCACACCGGTATTGACGGTTCACCCTGGTCATCGTTCTCGTGGTCGATTTGGGGATTCGTCCCCATAAATTGCAGTGCATGCATGTCACCAGGGTAGGCCTGCAGGAGCGTACAATCGCTTCAGTAACTATGGTATGAACAATGCCTGCACAACATGACTGCAGATACCGTAGCGTACAGTCCAGACTTGAGAATTTAAGCTACTACTGTAATTTATTAAGTGGACAAGAAAGGTCAAAGGCCTCAAAAAGGCATCGAGCATAAGCTGCTGTATAAAGCAGTGGTTTCAAATAACTCACTTGGGTTAGTTGACCATTCCCGGGGAATGGATGCTGTTGCAGGGTAGAAACTGCAGAAGCCTGCAGTATGCCACAAGAATCTGAGAAACTTGATAACTAATCAACATGACCACAAATTATTCCCAAGAGATGAACACAGACCTGAGGTCCAAACTGGTTCAGATCGTCATGAAGGTCGTGTGTGGTACTAAGACCAAAGTTATGGCCAAGTACATAATGTCCCTGCTGCAGAAAGAAAGAAGGGAGAAGCTAAAACAGAAAGCAACTCTACATGAAAATACTAGGTATTCATGCTGAAGAATTCACCTGCATTAGTTGGTCTGGGAGGAACTGATCCGTATCAGTCCTTGGCTCTGCTTGCATACTGTCAGGTGCAATGGTCAGTTCCACATCCCTTGGTCCAGCCGCTGCTTCATCAGGATGGCCTGTGTTCATAGCATATAAAAGGAAATGTTTAATTTATACTAGTACAAGTATATAAAAGGAGTGTTCATATTATCTACAGAGAAACTGGGAGACACCTTTTCTTCGTTTCTGCCTTTTATTGGTCCCCAGACCATTTCCACGGCGAGCAATTTCACTCTTCTTCTTTCCCATAGATTTTCGAGCTTCACTGCTATTACCAAGAGGATAATCATTCTGAACCATATGAGTTAATTGATGGTTCCTAATCGAATGGACAACAGATGAGTTATCAGCCAGCGCAGATTGCAAAGTACGTTCAACTCCTCCAATAAGTTGATCCGACTGGCTTGCCACCAGTGCAAATGTCTCTGCGTTTGCAGCAGCCTTAGCAGCAATTTTATAGAACAAACGACAAAGAGCTGCATAACGTTCTGGAACAGAAGATCCTGTATCACTGTCAAAATTAAATCCATCATCAGTACTCCTCGACTTTGCATCTTTACTCCATCTCTTAAGAAAATACTGTGGGGGGATCTCTTTAACATTCCTCAATTCATATACCTTTAATATATGGCAGCATAAAATTCCAGCAGTTTCCAATTTTTTACAAGTACATGCAGCTGTGCCATCTGATGAGTCGAACTGCACTTCTTTAGTTTTGCTGTTAATCGTAATCATATAGACAGAAAGAGAGCCAAACTCGCCACAACCGTAAGCCATACAGTCCATGGATTTTTCATATTCTTTCCTAAATAACTCAAGAGTTGTTGGTGTATACAAATTTGCAGCCTGCCAGAGCAGTGGCAGAGGTGTTGTTGGTGCCCGTTGACTGGCTTGGTAATCAGCTTGTATCTCTTCTTGCCTCCTCTTCTCAGCTGAACTTTGAAAAAACTTCAAAAAATGAGATAGCTCTTTGTCGCAACCCAAGTATTCTTTGATCCGGATGCCAAAGGTTTCTGCTCGTACCATGCTTTTAATGTCCCCCGAGAATATTTGCCGGCCATATGGCAAGGCCCAATTTTCTCGATCTCCATAAAGCTCATTTAACAATTCGTTTTCTTTAAGGTTGTATTTATCGATTATCACATTCCACGTGTCAATGAACTCTTGGCCATCCTCGACATCAAATACACAGTGGCTAAAATCATATGTGAATTCTTCCGAAATACTGACAACATGCGCCAAGGACTTAACTGCATTTTTGTATATTTGCCACACGCAGGACTGGTGAACTGTACCAGGCCAAGTGAGAGCTAGGGCCTCCTTCAAATCAGCAGATCGATCTGACAAAATTGTTTTTGGCTGTTTCCCACACATGGCACTCTTGAAGGTCTCAAGAAGCCACTTGAAAGATTCAGCAGTTTCATCATAGAGGAAAGCAGCACCAAATATGACCATTTGCCTATGATGGTTCATACCTAAAAACAAAGCTAGTGGCCTGCCGTAGTCATTCACTTTGTAGGTCATATCAAAGCATATTACATCGCTGAAATAATGGTAGTCCGAGATTGATCTTGCATCAGCCCAGAAGACATTAGCGGGTTTGTCATTTTCATCCACCTGGATGGCATAATAAAAAGATGGATTATCGCTCTTCATACTTCGAAAATAATCCGTAAGAGCTCTGAAATCCCCTGCATTCATATGCTTTGTAGACTTGGTCCGAAGGTAATTCTTGTACCCTGGAGGAATGTTGATGGCATTTCCATTTCCAGACTGAACCTTCGACAAGGCTCTTTGCGACTTGAGCATCCCAATATCAAATGGACCTGCGAGCTGGTGATTATGATCCTGAACGAACTCGGTCACTCTGTATTTTCCACTGGATGTTAATTTGACAGATAACCGTGCAGGGCAACCCGTCCTCGTCTCCGGATAGTGTCTCATGGCCTCATTCTTCGAGCGAAAACCCTCTCTGGAACAGACATAAAACCTTGATCTGCTGCCACTTTTCGCTGTTTTATCCCACAATCCCTTTCGGACACTAAATCCCACATCTCCTGCATAGCTAACATAATACTTGTATGCTCTCTCCTCATTCTCGAAATCCATTCCAACTATAGGTACTCCTCCCGCGTTTGCAACAACCTCCGGTGGCAGTTCGGGCTCTTCTTCTGCCTTCTCTTCAGGTTTATCTGCAGTCTGGGAGAAACACGCGCACTTATATTATCAATTGATACTCGCATCGCCTGCAATGTGCAATCCCAAGAATGTGGGCACGAGAGAACATCAGAACAGGCTGTACCTGCGCCTCCTCCTCCTTGCTGAGGAACTTGCCGCCGGCGCCTCTGCGGCGGCGCTCCGCCAGGGCCTGCCTGGAAGGGACCTTAGCGGCGGCGCGGTTGACGCCCTGGCCGCGGCCGCTCCGCTTCTGCATGTAGCGGGTGATGACGTCGCGGCGCTCCTCGTGCGTGTAGCGGCAGACCCGGACGCCCAGCTCCCGGAGCAGCCGCGACGGTTGGAGCGAGGCGGAACCGGAGGGGCCGCACCCCTTGTTCTCCCCGGCGGCGGGAGTGGGCTTGGGCTGGCTCTTAGGGGCGGCGCCGGCGCGGCGCTTCTTGGGAGTGGAGGAGAGGTCGAGGTAGGTGCGCACGATGTGAGAGGTACGGGGCGTCGGCTGGTGTGGTTGGACTGGCGGCGCTGATGAGGACGCGGCGGGTTCGCCGGTGCCGGTGGCCATGGTGTGAGATCGGAAGGGTGGGGAAATGCGTATTTTTTTAACAAATCTGGCCGTTTTCACAAACGTAGTGAGTTCGTGCTGAAATAGTAAACCGATTTAAATGTGCTGCTACAAAATATCAGTCTGTTTCCACAATATAACCCGTTTTGACTACGAAAACCTGGAGGCCGAGTTACATGGAGCTTGTTTTTTCAAAAATTCGAAATCGACAGTTTTAAATTTCCAAAAATCACGAAAAAACCCAGATGTAGATACTATCTAATCCACAATCGTGCAAAGTTCAGCTCCAAATTAGTTGTATTTTGGTCTACACAAAAAAGACAAATTCGTGGATCTGGGTGGTGAACAGTACACAGTTTCAAGTTTTTAAAAAATTCCCGATTTGTCTTTTTTGTATACGCCAAAATACAAGATATTTGGAATTGAAACTTTGCATGATTATAGATCTAGACAATATCTACATCCAGGAAGTTTTTCGTGATTTTTGGAAACTTAAAAATGTGGATTTCGAATTTTTGGAAAAACGAGCTCCATGTAACTCGGCCTCAAAAATCTACTCTCGTTTTGACTACTCCTTTCATCTTGGTTTATTAGACATATTTAGATTTTCTCTGTGACCTAGGAAAGGTAGGATTGACCGAGTTAATTACTCCTAAATCATGTAATTAATTATGAAAGACCAATAATACCCAATCGGAGTATTGGCCTAATTAAATAGAGCATTGGCTAAATATTGGGGTGTGTAAGTGACTGAGAGCATTTCTAGGAGATCATTAAGGCTAACTGTGTCTAACTCTTGAGAAAATCCGATTTGATATTGTGTCTAATAAACCGAGATGGAAAGAGTACTTAACAAGTAGCCAAAAGGACTTATATTACAAATAAACTGACTCGGATCTATTGTTACGAAATAGTAATTGAACAATATTGTTTTCTTTTGTAACAAATAAATGTACTGTTACAAATAGTACCGACTCAGAGAGTAATAAACTGACTCAAATTTATTGTTACAAATAATGTAGTGTTACAAATAATGTATTATTACATTTATTCTCAGATGTACTGTTTTCTTTTGTAACAAATAAATGTAACTGTGTGGCATATAACAATATTACAAATAATATGACATTTAGGTCCAATCAACTACATCAACAGAGTACTCAATATTACAATAGTGATCAAATAATGCAACAATTCCTAAATAAAACATCTCGGTGCAACATAAATTCATCATGACAAACAAACCCACAACATGAATTAGAATCAACCTTGCATATTCAAGCACAAGTGCTAATCAAAACCAACTCTTGTAATATCCCACGTTGTATTTGTTCAAGAATTTCTTAGTTTCATTCACCTCATTCCTCCTCTCCTCTTCCCTTTCCCTTGTTTGTTCTTCCTTCTTTCTCTTTTTTTTGAACTTTATGACAGTAGGAAAGGCTCCTACTGCGTCAATATATTAAAAACAGGGGGCATAATTTACATATGTACAACTCGGCCAGGTGCTAGATTATTACAAAGAAGCAACAATTTTTTATATGAATGAATGTTTATCCTCCTTGGTCCGATGAACCAGAAGCAAGAAGTCCTCTTTAAACCGCGCAGTCCAGGAGCTGATAGTTGGAGCAATTCCTTTGAAGCAGAGATCATTCCTTTCTTTCCAGATGCTCCATGCTGCAACTGACAAAACCTCCATGAACATGGGGTTCTTCCACTTCGATTTCCCCCAAGAGATGAAGGCAAATCTGTCACTTGGACCCGTATGTTGCATAGAAATGCCAAGCTTGGACCAACAAGCAGTACTAAACGGACAAGTAAAGAACAAGTGCTCAAGCGTCTCTTCTTCCCCAGATTACAAAGTTTGTAGAGAAAGTCATCCGTGACATTGTAGCATCTTCTCTTGAGCATGTTTTTAGTGTTCAATCTGTCCGAAAGAAGTAGCCAGCAGATTTTTTATTTTGGGAACATTCTTGGATTTCCAGAGCCAAGAAAATGCAACATCAGGTTTAATTTCCCTGATGCTCCATTCGGATGTTCATATTGGGGCGTTAGACATTATATTGGGCTGAATATCTAATATCCAGGATATTGATATTGAGATTGAATATCAATATTTTCTGTTTGGATGTGTTATATATTCAGACCTAGACAAGATATTGAAGTTGAATGTCAAATGCTGTTTGGATGTTATAAAAGCAGTTTTTCGAGACATTGATCATTGTACTGTTATATTCATGCCAAAATATGCAAAACAACCACATATTATGGTACTACAAACAACAGCTAGACAAATACATAAAATTCTTAAATATTTCAACAACAACATTATATCAAATTCAAAACATAATCCATCATAAACGACCATTTCAAATTCAAAGCATAATCCATCACATGTTCTACACTTTACTCCAATGATCAGTACATGTGCTCAACTCGTCTCAAAGAAGAAAAACAAGGTAGAAAATGTGCTTGGACAAGTAAATCAACATGATGCTAAATACAAAGACTAGCTAGCTATGCAGTAATTGCCTTGGACCCTTGGTGGCTAACCAAGGACATGCAACGGGGCTGTCGAAGGGGATCAATTGCCGGCAGCGCAAGTGCTTGATGCCGCGACGGAGAGAGAGGATCCCGAGCAGGTGAGGACCGGAGGAGCTCCTACAGTCCTGCTGCTGGACGGCCGGCGGCAGCCGCTACCGGTATACGCGCCGGATCCCGTATTCCCTGCGGGCGGCCTCCGCGTTGGTGGTGGCAGGCGGTGGCCGGCGGTATGGATCCTTACCTCGGGGAAGTTGCAGCGCCGGATTCGCGAGCGCCGGCCGTCAGAGCTCCTCCTAGTCCTTCCAATTTGTCCCTCCAATCAAACAAGATGGGATGAGAAGGGATGGAGGGAGGAAGGACGGGAGAAGGCGAGGGCGCCGGAAGGACGAGCGAGGGAAGGAGAGGGGCGCCGGGAGGAGAGGGGCGACGGAAGGAGGAGCGAGGGCAGGGCGCGACCTGCTGCGCCACCACCGCTTGAGTCGCGCAGGAGCGAGGAAACGAAAGGAGTGACGGGAGGATAGGGTCGCGAGGAGAGAGGCGAGGCGAATATCAACCCAATGTCGAGGGGTTCGCCTAGACATTTGCTGGCTGCTTTTTTTCACTACGGTGCCCTCGCTCGATATCGTAAGCGAATACACGAGCTGAATATCGAGCCCATCTAAACAGCACGAATTCAGATATTCGGGACGGGAGGCTTCCGAATATCTAATATCCAGCTCCAATGCGAACATCCAAACACAGCATAATTGGTAAAATTGCTTGTCAGTGTATCTGTACGAACCCCAAATATATGTCCGCTTATCAGGAAATTGGTCATCTAGGATAATGTGTGCTATTGTCACCTGTAGTTGTCGGACCTCCTCCAGGGCTTCAGGTGAGAGAGGCAGACTAAAGTTGGAACTTAGAGTCGCAACAGTCAAGAAGCTCTGAGCAGAGACATCTTCAGTTAGGGCCTAAGAGAAGGCTCGAGGAAAGGCCTCCAGGGCCCTTTCATCTCCCCATAAATCCTTCCAGAAGAGAACTGAATTCCCAGACACGATGTTGCAGGTAGTCACTCCTCTGAATGTGGGGACCAATTTCATAACATCTCTCCACCAGAATGAGCCACAAGGATCAGAGGCATGGGGCACTTTATTATCATAGTAAGAATTCCAAACAAGCTGTACCCAAGGGATATCTTCTCTGTTATAAAATTTGTGCAGAAATTTTAACAGCAATGCCTCATTCTGAATCTTAAGGTTTAGAACACCAACTCCACCCTTGTTCTTAGGCTGGTAGACCCTATCCCAGGCAATAAGTGAATTGCAATGCTCCCCATTCTCTGTTTTTTTGTTCCACAAGCAATGACTCCTGATCTTATCCACATGCTCACGGAATTTTAGGATGCATCTTAAGAGAACACATTGAGAACGTGGCAATGGAGGTCAGCAGAGAATTGATCACCTCTACCCGAAGCATTGTTTGTTCTTCCTTCCTTCTCTTAGCTTGTACCTCCCTCTACTTTCAGGCCACCTCTAAATCCACCTCCAAGCGTTGTCTCTTCACAACTTTTTAAACTTGCTTCCTCTTGTGCTCCCTAATCAATATTATTTTTTCTTGCCTTTTTCTTCATCAAAAACCATCCATGACTCTTCCAAAGTGTCGGGCCCTAAAGGGGCCACCACCGAGTCATGTCTTGGCAATGAACACATTAAACCATTAGAGGAGCCTTGGGTCTGATTTTGTCTAATTTCCATAGCGTTGTTGGCGATGGACGTGGACGCACAAGACGTGTCCACGTCTCAGCCGGCCATGGCCCCGATAGAATCCCAACATATGGTGAAAGAAGGTGGTCATCATACACCTCAGACCCATCAATCCATTGGAAAAAGTAGCATGTACAATATGATGTCAATTTGTAAGTGAATGGGACATCAGTTACAAATAAAATTTCGAATTGACTATAAGGAAAAGAAATAAGAAAACCTACGGGAGAATCGCTGCACATGTTGAATGCACGAGCAGCCGTAGCAGGGTGCATAGATTGTGAGATTGCATAAGGGGTTGCCGCAAGACAATTCGGAACCGGGTATCTTTGTGGTACCAGAGCATCTTTGCATGATACATTGGGATACTTGCCTTGGTTGTTTTTACTAACATCATATTACGTCCAAGTTTCTTATAAATACCAACGAAATCTAGCAACAAAAATGGAACAAACTATACGAGAGAGTCTAAAAGTATGAAACTAACCACACACCCAAAGCTAGACATACATATATGCAAAAACTGAAATATAAGAAACTATACAAAATATGTGGTACAATAATATATTCTACAACCATCCACATACATTTATAATGCTTAATTATAATACTTAAACTAACCACACCCTAAGCTCCACATACATATATGGGACTAGTGCCTCCTACAAAGTTAGCCACCATGTACACAAAGTACAAAATTATTTTGCACTCTACAAACTAAAACATTAGTGCATCCTAAAAACTCAGCCACCATATCTTTGGCCACACCATATCTATTCTAAATTTAGCCACAAAGTATTATGCGTCTAGTCTCTCCTATCAATTTAGCCACCTCATACAATTCTAAAAGTACTTACATGTTCCAAAAGAACTATTAGTAACAAACTAGTTCACACATACATTAAATATTTCAACAAAAGAATACACCACAATTTTTGGTTCTAGAAATTGAACCAAATTGACATGGAATATCATAATAAAATGGATGGAAATAAATTGATTTGAGAGAGAATACCTCCAAGAAGAGTTGCCATGGTCTAACTTGAAGAAATTCGCGAGTTTTGAGTGGATTTAAAGTTTGGGGCTAAAAACTGGAGAGAAAGGGGTCGTGGGCGGCGGCGGGGGAGGAATAGAGTGGGTGGGAGGGGAAAGAGTACGACTAAAGTTTTATGTCCAAGGTCGACGCCAAACCGCGTGGTGCCGAACACCTAGAGAGCGGTTCAGTTAACGTTCCGTGGTTGGTGCCAGACCGCCTGGCGCCGAACCTACCATGTTAGAATTTTCATGGGGCCCAACAACAAACTTCGGCGATATGTTGAATTGGCGTTGACCTGCACTATGTCGGCTCCATCGGGGTTGGCGTCGACCCGAGGGGCTAGATTTTAAAATAGTTTTCGAGAGTGGCCATATGCTCCATTAGTTCACGAAAACGGCCAGATTTGGCAAAAATATGGGAAACACGGCTGGGCAACCAAACTCGTCGGCATAGTAGACATGAAGAGATTATAAAAATAAAAATAAAATAGTGGGAAGCCGTGACATGTGGGCCCATATTTTCAGTGCCCCGGGAACTAGTTACAATGGCAAAACATGATATATTCTTTTGCGGCCAAAACATGAGTTCAAAGAACCACCCAAGGCCTTGTAAACAAGTCCATCTAAAACAAGACCTTGTAAACAAGAGGTACATTTTCATCCATAAAATGATTAGGGATTACAGGGCATTTGGTCTTTGGTGAAATTGTTCCTTTCACCAGATCCACATAATTTTTTTTCCACCCAATACTATTGTACTCCCTCCATCCCATTTTCTAAGGCGCCTAAGCACCTCTAATTTTCCCAAAATACAAGGCGTGCAAGCCTTTTTGTTGCGTTTCTTCCAACTCTACCCCGCCTGCATGCAGCCAAGGCTACGATCGTCTCTCTCCGCAAAATACTTTATGGGCGATAGTTTCCTAAAGTGGATGGTACAGGTTCATCACGAAGCCAGCCGGGAGAAATTTCTCGAGCGGAAATCAATATTTGCTTTTTCGTGCCAAAGAGCTTAGGCGCCTTATAAAATGGGACGGAGGGAGTATGATGTAGTGTTTTTAGACGACACAAATATGAGACGGTTGGTGCGGGATATAGTGGTATTATCACATCCAAACCGGTTTAGTAAACATATTTTGAATATTTTTTGGTATTCGGGGTAATGCCCTTCAATGCCCTAGAATACGCTTTTAAACAAGGCCTAAGTGCATCACAATGAGAGTTGGAGGCAGAATCCAGGTAGGAAAACATGTAGCCGCCATGCCCAAGCAGGAGACCTCTGATGACTCCATTGATTAGGAAGAGTCATAGGCCAAGTACGAGTAGGAGAGCGTGCAATCGCCGCCGCCGTAACTTGGCTTTGACCACTACCTCGAGTGGTCGGGAATGGATGCAACAGTAGTAGTATGCGGTATCTAAATTTGTGGTTTGTCCAATTAGACTAATTTAAATTAATTAGCTATGTTTAAACTATGTCTAATTAGAAGAACTATGTTTGTACTTCCATGCTTAATTTATTAATGTTTGAAGCATGCTTTTATTATATGTGTTATTTTTTTTCTTAAATGGGAAAAATGAATAGCGGGTTAGTATATTTTCCGGTGCCCGTATATATATATATATATATATATATATATATATATTGAAATGGTAAAATTGAAAAACGGGTTGGTCCGTTTGCCGGTTCCCTTGGGCGAACCCTCCCGCGTCCAACGATAAGATAAAATTTTCACACGTCCCCAAAGAATCAAAATTGGGAAAAGTTATAAAGAGGCGTCACCCTGGAACCTCGACATGCGACTGCTAATTTGCATATGGTTTTCCCTATAGGGGAGAGCACATGCATGCATATTCTAGTGTGCCACCTCATTGGTGATGTAGTTGCATTAATTGCCAAATTCAAAATTGGATCCCATGTTAATATGTTTCGTCCAAATTTTTCCCACACCAGTTACCAGATTAATTTCGAACATTACCACAATAATTGTTCATGATTATCAGATAATGTTTTATATGTTTCTGGACATTTTGTAGTGATATACATAGCGAGAGAGGAATAGTCAAGAATTGGGAAGACCTAAGTGATGATATAATTCCATACAAAGTAGTATAATACATTCTTAAATGGATGACAGATGACGTACAAATAACCTGATAACCAAATTATTATAACTAGATGATGCCATGAAACTAGTACTATGAGGAATAAAATGCAGAAGTGATTATAAGGAAAGTAAGGAATTTTATTATATTAGATGGGTGTTTCTTTTTTCTTTTTGCATCTGCTGAATATGCCCATTGGGTGGGAAAATACTACTCATCTATTCAGCTAGTACTGATCTTTCTGGACCGTCAGATCTCCTTAGCTTAATGCTCCATATTTGTTTGTCCGTGCAGTAAAAAACCTCGCCGGGTGAAACCCCATGCATAATCTAGAGTTCCTGCATGATAGGATAGTGTCGACGTTCACACGGCAAAAGGTGGTGTGAGCGGTTGCTCTTCTCGAAAGTGTTGTCTTGAAGTGTGGCAGACATTTTAAGCTCCGACTAGTCAATTGGTTCGCGGCAGTAGATCACGTTGTGGCGAGAAAAGTTCTACTATGTCGCTGACATTAGGTTTTTTATTTTCGTTTAGCCGATTTGTTCGACATCAATTCTTGGTTTTGATTACATTGTTGTCCGTGATATATAATGTATGACCATGTGTGCATCAATCCGTACAAAGGCCAGATGTTCATACTCATTCTAGAAAAAAGAAGGTAAACCACGGCTTCATTTCAGTGTAAACCGGGACCCTATATTCAAGTGCCGAAAGAAGCACCAGACTGTATTACCCGGCGTTACAAGCTTGGGAAGAACAAAAATACTAGAGACGGTAACAAGCATTAGAAAACAACATGAAGCACTTGGCTGATAGCATGCATGGTGTAGTTACACTACTCTGCAATACTGCTAGTTCCCACTACGCACATCAAGAGCAACTTACTAGACCCGAACATAAGATTTATCCCTCACAATTAAACACCGCTAAAAAATGCACATAAGAAATGTTCACCAGCACTCAATATATCAATCATTGAGTACATCATCTTCAAGTTCAGCCAGGTCATCAAGGTTCAGGCCTTCAAGATACTCGTCCATATTTTCAGACATGGAAGTGAACCAATCAGGAAAATAGAATTTTTCCCTCGGAAGCTGAGATTCATGGACGTTGTTGGTGTAGCTGGCTAAGACTAGCCATAGTGGGGAGTATCATACAGTAGTATCATGCATATGATACTAGTCTATGTTATTAGTTTCATAGTGGTTGTAACATACTCCCTCCGTATCAAAATATAAGACTTTGTAGCTATCTACCACATATATGTATCTAGACATGTTTTAGTGCAAAATTCATGTGAACTTTGCACTAAAACATGTCTATATACATGTGTGTGGTAGATAGCTATAAAGTCTTATATTTTAATACGGAGGGAGTATTTGTTATATCATGTACTAGTGTATTTATGAGCCATGCTTCGGTTCTTCGCCCTAAACGTATAACCGTACAAAGCCCGTATAGCCTATCGAACTAAGCTGTTTTTTTACCGTGGAGCCGAGCCGATCTGGAAAGAGCCGAGCCGACCTGGAGACTTGCCCGCACTCGATTGTAAACAAGTCTCGGAAAAAGAAAGCAAAATAGGTGCCATTGGGATTCGAGCCTAGGCCTGCCAAATGCAGCTAATGGAGCAAAGCCGCTGTGCTACACTCGTCTCGGTGATGTACTAAACATTTTACTACATAGTATTCGAATTTTCGTGTCCTTCATAGTGAAGGGAAACGGATGGAACACCAAAAAATCCATTTGGAGCACGGGCTCTATGGTGCACTTATTTTAAATTTTTTTTAAATTGACATTTTAATGTTTCCGAAAATTTTGCAAAAAATCATATACGTTGACAATGATGTATTATACGGTTATGTAAATTTTCAACCCGAAATAGTTTGTATTCCGGTCTATACGAAAATGACAAAGTCTGACAAAATATGAAAATTTCGAATTTTGCACTCTTCACGGCTCAGGTTCAGAAATTTGTCATTTTCACACAGCCCTAATTACACAATATTTCACGCTAAAATTTTGCACACTGGTAGAAATAACCATTTTTGACATTCAGAAATATTTTCACATTTTTTCGAATCTTAAATACGTCGTTTTGAATACATACATATATGACGCAATTAACACATGTCCTAGCTATAGGGAGAAGATTTCCATCGTTCTTTGACTTATTAATCATAGAAAATGAGTACCAAATCATCCAAAATTAATTCTAAGAAATTAAAAACATGAAAATAAAATATAGATAAACCATTTTAATGAAAAACTTGATGATTATAGCACATTAATAAACACAAAAAAATACAAGACATTGTGTGCATCTTGTATGCTCTCCTCGCGGGAGCATGGGGCGAGGCGTGGTCGGCGCCTCGGCGGCGGGAGCATCGCGGCGTTGCCTTCTTTCCTTGCTATGCTTGTGGTTGTAGAGACATACATATATGACCTACTAGACATCTGGATACACCAGACCTATACAACTTGACCTAGAACTATCAATGTTACCGAACAAAGCTTTCGTTTTCTTTGCTAGAAAGAACATTTTATTTTCTTTTTTCGATTGTAATTTTTTTTAAAAATAACCTACCAATTTTTTTTGCAAAATTGGACCACCCCAATTTTTCATTTACTGGCAATGGCGCACTAGTCGTTAGTTTTCTAAAAAATAAGTAACCTTACAAACAAATGAAGAAGGCATAATCTTGTTACACCTAAGAAAGAGTTATCATTATTTCCTCCAATTATCAATATAGGAAAAAAAAAGGTGCCCACCTGAACTATAAGGGAAAACTAATCATCCTTTTCTCAAATTATCAATATAGGAAAAAACAAATAAATAAAAAATGCCCACCTGGTCATCAAGGGCTAGGGGTCCACGGCCCAACCATGAAATCTACATGAAATCAAAGACAATATAGAACCAAACCATGCAATCTAAAACTAGAAGATGTAAACCTTGTAATGTAGACGAACTACGTGCAACCCTAGAAAATTAGACCCACAACATGCATGCCTCGATCGACATCTAGACCTAAAAAGTGGACCCACATGTAACACTCATAGTCATCTAGTTGTTTATCTACCACCTTTGGGACATGCGAATCCACATGCAATAATCATAACTATGTTGCATGTTGTGGGACCCACATGATAGTTATACGTCAAATTGTATAGTGTTTTTGCTTGTGTGTCTAGATTGTCTATTTATCAACCACCTTTGAGACATGTGTACCCAAAGGCAACACCCTTAATCATTTTTACCTAGCAATTTTTCGACATGTGGACCCACATGCAACACTCATGGCCATCTAAATGCATGTCTACCAGTTTTGGGGCATGTGGACCCACATGCATGCAACACCCTAGCCATTTTGACATGGCACACCTGGGACAAGTGGACCCACATGCAACACTAATAACTATCT
The DNA here is from genome assembly GCA_947311845.1 of Poa pratensis. NCBI lineage: Eukaryota > Viridiplantae > Streptophyta > Magnoliopsida > Poales > Poaceae > Poa > Poa pratensis. The sequence goes on from CAMZMU010000127.1 coordinate 6,451,819, forward strand.
AATTGTATATCTACCGTCTTTGGAACATGTGTACCCACATGTGTTTCATGTTGTGGGACCATGTGTGGCCTACTCTTACACAGTCAATGAGAAAAGCCAATTAGTCTACCCATTTCGACGCCGTTCCAAGGGGTAGACAACGCACGATAGAGAGATCATCACGGTTTGTTGAGAGATCGTATGCGTCGGGACCCATCGAAAAGTTGAACTTGATCCTAATATTCTCGTGTAGGTGTGGAAATTACCCATTTGCCATTATTCCCAGCATTTTTGTATGGAAATTAATAAAAAAATGAAAACATTGCTAACATAGCTAGAAGTGCTACGTCAAAATAGTTAGGGGTGTTGCATGTGGGTCCACATGTTTCAAAAGTGGTAGATACATACGTATATGACATACTAGACATCTGAACCCACATACACCAGCCTTAGACAGCTTGAACTAGAACTATCATGTGAGTCCCACAATAGCAACATAGATAGGAGTATTGCATGTGGGTCCACATGTCCAAAATGTGCTAGATAGACAACTAGACGACTATGAGTGCTCCATGTGGGTCCACATGTCCCAGATGTGCTAGGGCAAGACGGGTAGGTCTGTTGCATGTGGGTTCACATGTTCTCAAGGTGGTAGATACATGCGTTTATGACTTACTAGACATTCTGGACCCACATACACCAACCCTAAACATTTTAATCTAGAACTATCATGTGGGTGGGTCCACATATCCCAGATGGTCAAAATGACTAAGGGTGTCAAAATGACAAAGTTGAACATACATATAGGACCTACTAGATATTTGGACCCACAAGCACCAACCCTAAAAAACTTGACTAGACCTATCATGTGGGTCCCACAACATGCAAACAAACAAGGAGTGTTGCATGTGGGTCCACATGTCCGAGAGGTGATATATATAAAACTAGATTACTAAGAGTGTTGCATGTGGGTCCACACGTCCTACATGCGTTAGGTCAAAATGGCTAGATACTAAAACGTGTCTAGATACGTGTTGTCCAGAATATTAGACATCTAAACCCACATGCAGCAGCCCTATACAGCTTGACGTAGAACTATCATGTGGGTCACACACCATGCAACATAGATGTGATTGTTGCATGTGGATCTAGATGTCCCAAAGGTGGTAGATAGACAACTAGATGACTGTGAGTGTTGAATGTGGGTCCAAATAACCCACATGTGTAAGGTCAAAATGGCTAGGGTGTTGCATGTGATTCCACTTGTCCCAAAGTTGGTAGATACATACGTATATGACATACTAAACATATCACAACATGCAACACATGTGGGTCCACACATGTACCAAAGACGGTAGATATACAACTAGATGGCTATGAGTGTTGCACGTGGGTGCATATGTCCTAGGTGTGCCATGTCAAAATGGCTAGGGGTGTTGCATGCATGTGGGTCCACATGCCTCAAAGGGCAGACATGCATTTAGATTACTATGAGTGTTGCATGTGGTCCCACATGTCAAAATTTTGCTAGGTAAAAATGATTAAGGGTGTTGCATTTGGGTCCACATGTCTCAAAAGTGGTTGATACATAGACATCTGGACACCCATGCAGCAACACTATACAATTCGACGTAAAACTATCATGTGTGTCGCACAACATGCAACATAGTTATGATTGTTGCATGTTGATCCACATGTCGCAAAGGTGATACATAGACAACTAAATGGCTATGACTATTGCATGTCGGTCCACTTTTTTCGAGTGGTTCGGCACATACTATCACAGTTTATTAACGAACCATGATGACTTGTCTCGCGTGCGTCCACTCGTTGTACCCGAATGGGGTAGACCAATTAGGTGTTCTCATTGACTATGTAATCGTGTGAGGGTAGGCCATACAAACACGTTGGAACTTGAATGGAGTTTCAGTTGTCGTAAGATTCTTTGCATATGCCAAAATACTTTTTTCACATATTTATTGAGTAAAATATTAATAATATGTTGTACTTGTCACAAAATAAAAGAATTTGTCAAAGATGCATAATTTGGTCATACTATAGTAGGAAAAAATAATGGGTCATTTTAAGGAGGTCGAATAAATCACTTGCTATAATTGTCAAGTTTTTCATGAAAATGGGATCATATATATTTTAATTTTATGTTGGTAATTTTTTTTAGAATTAATTTTGAAAATTTTGGTGCCAGAGTTAAAAAGGTGGACATCTTCTCCGTATAGATAGGATATATACTACTTATGTTCTCTACACAAAGCAGGACCGAATACGCACCCTGGAGCCCGACGCACACACCAGCAGCACTGCACACACACCCGCGTCACGCGCCACGAGTTCCTTGTCGTGTCACTGATCTTAGTCGTTGTCGCGTGCCATCCAAAGTCTGAAGCTTTTCTGCATAAATTCAGTTAACGTCGCGTTGTAAGATTATATAAGATCTGACTCTACTTTCACAAATGAAGGCGTAGCCCAGTGGCGCTTCTGCTTGTGCATCTCTAATGAGAGTCAGGTTCGAGTCCTGGTTGTAACACCTTTTTCTTATTTTTTCCTGATATCCGGCTCGGCTCCTATTTTTTCCTGATATCCGGCTCGGCTCCATATTTCCCAGACTCGGCTCAAGCCGAATTGAGTAGGCTTAGAAAACGTATTTATACGTTTAACGCGAAGGGGTATCGTGCAATCTCAGCCATCGATGTGTTTAGAGGAGAAGGACCAAAGCGGAAGTGTGTATTTATTAGGTTGCACACACATTTTGTTTTGGAATCCGTTATGTTACGGTATCTACCTATAAGAGCAAGTACAATAAGGTCTAGTCAGCGGGCTATAAGGATTTTAATAATATATTTGTGCTTACGTGGAAGAGAGAGAATATGAGAGAGAGTGGAAGGTGGGCCAACTATTAATAAAGTAGTCCATATTTATAACCAACTATTATACTTGTTGGCTATTAGGTTGACTATAGATGACATGGCACCATCTTATAGCCAACAGCCGGCTATACTATTGTAGTTGCTCTGATACTATTATCATCTCTCTCCTCATTAACTGCGGTGACACGTTATTTTTTTGCCAACGTGGCATGCGTGATACTACCTATGTTACTCCCACTATGGCTAGTCTAAGAGCTGAACGATCGATGCTGACAGAAAGGTAAAAGACGACATTAATGGATTAAAAAAAACAACGGCTTCAGATACCATCTCTTCTCTCTCGACCTGGAGGTCGTACTTGTAGATTTCCGAACTTTTCACATAGTAGATGCAGTTGGCGATGACAGATGGGAATTTTTCAGCAGATACACAGACGCACCTACGGTCACCGACGAAGATGGCACGGTCGCCGATGCTCTTCACAGGCTCGGCCTCCTCACCGTAGGTCCGTAGGTGGTTACATTGAAAACCTTCAATTGGTGTTGTAGCATAACGACAACCAACAGTTGTCTACCAGATTTCACTAAGAAACAGCTGTTGGCATGTCCCTGCCAATCCCAATCATATTCGGGAGTGCCAATAACAGGATGAATGTCGAACAATTTCGAATATCTTGTTTGGCAAATCGCTGGGAGTCGGCACCACAATTCTATCCTCAACGTTGGCGCAGGCACCCCGGCCCGGCGACGAGCAGCCGCATGAAAATATAAGCATACTTGTTACTATCCCCGCTGAAAACATTGCTGTCAACAGCAGCAGTGTACCGCTCGTCATCGGAGAGCAACACGATGCTTGGAAAAGGATCTCCGCAGAGAGCGGCAGCAGAAATGTCTATGTTTGAAGGCACAGAAGCAACAAAGACAATCATGTGGCCCGTGAAAGGCTTGATTTCTTGAAACTGGACTTCGAAAAGGCCTACGACCATGTGAAGTGGCCCTTCTTGCGTGAGGTGCTCCTCCGCAAAGGCTTTGACCCAGGTTGGGTTCATCGTGTCATGGAGTTGGTCTCGGGGGGCCAGACCGCCATTACCATTAACGGGGAAGTGGGCAACTTCTTCCGCAATGGCCGGGGTGCGCTAGGGCGACCCCCTCTCACCACTACTCTTTGACTTCGTGGTGGAGGCGCTTGCCGCCATTTTGGACGCGGCAAAGGGAGCGGGCCATATTTCTGGGCTCATTCCTCACGTGATACCTGGGGGGGGGGGTATCACATCTGCAATATGCGGACGATACGATCATTATGATCCAGCCGGACGACTTGGCAATCGCCAACCTAAAATTCATCCTCCTCTGTTTTGAGAGTATGTCTGGTCTGCGAATTAATTTTCACAAGAGTGAGGTCATGGTTTTGGGGAACCCGGACCTAGGTCACCAACGAATAGCAAACATGCTAAACTGCAAATTAGGGGTGTTCCCCTTTACCTACTTAGGTTTACCTATTAGTGACAGAGCGCTGACGGCGGGGGATTGGGGTTCTCTTCCGATGAAAGTGGCTAAGCGGGCCGACCCCTAGATGGGGAATATGATGTCAGCTGCGGCTCGTCTCACGCTGATCAACGCCTGCCTCTCCAGCCTTCCGCTCCATGCCATGGGCGTCTGCCTGCTGGGCGACGGGGTTCATGGGGCGATGAACAAACACCGCGCGCGATTCTTCTGGGGGAACTCGCGCACGAGGCGCCGCTACCACTGGGTGAGATGGGCTGACATGTGTCTACCCAAGGCCCTCGGGGGATTGGGGATCATGGACACAAAGCGCATGAACATGTGCCTTATGGCCAAATGGATTTGGAAGCTGTATGCTGGAGAACAAGGTTTGTGGGCCGAGATTCTCCGGAACAAGTACCTTAGGGATAAGGACTTATTGGTGGACTCCCACACCTATGGCTCACAATTTTGGAAATCTATCCAAAAGGTGAAGGATGTGTTCCGCTTGGGGGCGAAACACGATATCGGTAATGGACTTTCCACCAGGCAATGGTTAGACTGGTGGATAGGCCCGGGTCCTCTTTCGGAGAGCTTCCCGGAGATTTTTACCATTACCGCGGATCCGGAGATCACTATTGCCGACGCCCTACAGCCAGGCGGTTGGGACATTCCCTGTAGACGCGCGTTTGGCCATGTAGAACAAAACCAATTGATTAATCTGTTGAGAACAATTGAGGGTACGCGGCTAACCCCGACTCCCGACCGTATAATTTGGGCCCTGGAACCTCCGGGGAGGTTCTCGGTCAGGTCCTTATACCGCAAGCTGTGCGAGGGAACCCCCGTAGACATTTCTGCGAGATATGGAGGATTGCGGTCCCCCGTAAGATCAGAGTGTTCCTTTGGCAACTTATAAGGAAGAGACTGCCGTCAAACGACAACATTCACCGCCGAAACGGCCCTTCCTCAGGCAGATGTGCCTTATGTGGGGAGTTTGAGGACACCAACCACATTTTCTTCGCATGTCCTCTCGCCAAGTTCATGTGGAGTGCAGTGCGGGAGTTGTTTCAGTGCAACTGGAACCCACCTGCTTCCCGGATGTTTACCGAGAGATGTGTAGACACACGGGACAAGCGAAACGTGTTTTGTGGACGTGTTGCGCAGCGCTAGTCTGGTCTCTGTGGACGACTAGGAACAAATTCACCATTGAGGGGTCTTCCCCGGTCAACCTGCTGACGGCCTCTATAAACTTTCTATGTATCTACAGGTGTGGAAGCCAGTGGCTAGGAGACAGGATCGCGAGACGGTGGAGCTGACGATTAGCAGGATCCGTCAGCTCTACTCACAGGTGTGGGAGGCGCCTACACCCTGACTCCCGCCATCCCTGCTTGTATCCCCTCTTTGTTGCCTTTCGTGGGTTCTTTCCAGTCTTGTGGGGCTGGACCCTCCCCTAGGAGTTGTAGCTATGTGAACGTCCATGTGCTACGTTTGCGCCTGTTGCGCTGCTATTTTCGAGCCTGCGTGCTCGTGCTGCCGGTTCACGGCTTGTAAGAACTATGTGGATACCGTGGCTTCATTAATTTAAAGCCGGGCTCATCTTGAGCCTAGGGTCTTGAAAGGCTTGAGGATGCGGGCGGCATGAGGTGGCTCCTTGTCGGCGAGGACGAAGAAGCTGCCGTGTGTAGTGGCAACAACGTAGAACCGGCGGAGCAGAGGCAGGTCCTTGCGAACGACGCGGCCGGTGGCAGTGTTCACCAGGAGGCGCGCATCGCTCTGGAAGACCTCGTCGATGATGATCCAGTGGACGGGACGGAAGTGGAGGTGGGAGGAGCTGGTGGGGTCGTCGGTGGTGGAGCGCCAGCCAGGGCAGACGGCGCGGAAGTCCATGTAGCAGCCGAGGTCGTTGGTGGAGAGGAGGCAGTCTGCGATGCGGCGGACAAGCTCGGACGGTAGGGAGGACCAGTCTGCCATAGCCGGCGAGATGGGGAGGTTTATAGTGGGAGAAGCTAGATTTCTGTTGTTTCTTCCTTCTGGCACGGGAAAGAAGCGTGGATAGATGAATGGGTTAAGTAGGGGTGTGTGAAGTCAGAGCGGCCGGGCTGCATTTGATGCGTTGCAATGGAATGCATACGTTTCTTAAGAATTTGTGCGTGGAAATCGATGTGCTTTGGGAGTTGAAGGCGTAAATGCCAACCATCAAGCTAGATAGTTCATGGGAAATGACAGCTGCGGCGCCGCTTCGGTTTTCTTACTCTGAGGTCGTAGGATTGAATGGCCTCTCCGCTGATCAATTAAATTTAGCCACCCACTTGTTTTCTTTGCATAGTTGTGCCAATTTATAGCAACGCACCGAGATAGGATGCGGTGCTTTTGGGCGGCGGATCACGGGAGCCCGAGTCCAAGTTCGTCACAGGAGGCGCGTGGTGGCCAGATCTTTCTCCGGCATTGTTCGTGCTAGATGCGGAAGATGGTGGCGTCACAACCTCACAGTTCGTGGTGATCTAGACGTCCGCGGGTTCGGGGAGGCGCGCTGCTGGTGATGGCGGCGTACATTAGTAGTCTTGAGGCTTGGCGAGACGGGCTACGATAGCCTGATCATTCGTGGCCGCCAGCATGTACAAAATCCTACAGGTGTGGCTCGTTCTATGAAAACCCTGTGGAGATCACGATGCTTTACAAAATCTGATTTTTTTTAAGTGTAAGAACATGGCGCGTGTGTTTAGAGTATAGCCATAACGGGCCGGGCCTGGCTGGCCTGTGCGTATTGCTGAAGTCGAGCCAAATATTGGTCTGGGCTGGGCTAGGTGAGAGAGAGCCCAAGACTTGCTGACAGAGCAGACCTAGGTTTCAGAGTGTGAAACAGTGCATGAGCCGGTGCGTCGATCGCCTTCGGACTGCACTTCGGTTTTCAGCGGGAAGCCGTCTCCGATTTGAACCCGCAGTGGGCCGGCGACCGAGCTACATATACCCACGCTCAGTGCCCAACACCGCCGTGTCTCAGCTACTCGGTTCCCACCGTCACAGCAGCACAACGGAACCAATGGCGAAGAAGGAATCCGGAAGAGACACCGGCGAGGCGACGCTCCCGGTCCGGCGCCGGATCGAGGCGACCACGATCTGCTTCAACGAGGAGGCCGCACCAGCCGGCGAGTTCGCTGTGAGCTTAGCGTGCACCGCCGCGTGCACCGCCAGAGGGGACCTGGAGTTCCGCAGGCGCGACGGCGAGCGCTTGCTCCGGCGCACGCGCGCCGCTAGGACGGACACCGCGACGAAGACGTTCCCATTCGCCGAGATCGCGAGCGCCGACGCTTGCCGCGTCGCCCTCCGCAGGATGCTGGAGGCGCTCCCGCAGCTCCGGTCGCTCCACCTGTCCCCGGACGAGTGGGATGCCGTCGTGCCCGAGGACGTCGTGCCGGAGATCGTCCGCGCAGCGTGCCGAGGCGATGGCAAGGGCTTCTTATTCTGCCTCACGATGGCCGTGTGCCGCCGGGTGGTACACGACGAGAGGGCACTCCTGATGGCGTGGAAGGAGAGGCTTCCCGGCGAGCAGAACGACTGCGCGATCTGCTTCGATGGGCTGGAGGGTGGAGATACCGCAGTGGAGCTGCCGGTTTTGCGAGCACGCGTTCCACGACCGGTGCATTTCCAAGTTGTTCTTCCAGGCGACGACGTGCCCGATGTGCCGGTCCGACGTCAGGCTCTCGGCCCTGCCAGAGTTCCTTGAACTGTGCTCTAGGTGACCAAGCCTCTCAGCGACGGGCCTCCGCTATGGCCCAAGCCTCTCGGTGACGCTATGGCCCAAGCCTCCTGCCAGAGTTCCTTGAACTACGCTATGGCCCAAGCCTCTCGGCGACGGGCCTCCGCTTCGCTCCGAAGTTAGCCTCTCACTGTATATCTTCATATGAATTTGGAACACATCAAAATAACACTCCAACATGAGACAAATTCCATCTTGTAGCATGAACGAGAACCTTCATCCTGAAACAACAAAGAAAACACCTTCAGCGCCAAATAGCCTCTTAGGCTAGACTGTGATACCAACTACAACAGGAACTTGCTTTGTCATCATATCAGCAGGATTATCATGAGTAATTATCTTGCATACCTTCAGCTTACCTTTGCAATAACATCATGCACATAATGGTATTTGACGTCAACGTGCTTTGTTCTCCATGGAACATTTGATCCTTAGTAAGGTAAATGACACTCTGACTATCACAAAATAGATTAATGCAAGCATCGTCTCCACAAAGCTCAGCAAACAAATCTTTCAGCCAAACTGATTCTTTACATGATTCAGCAATAGCCATGTACTCTTTTTCAGTGGTAGACTGGGCAACAACGGATTGCAACGTTGCCCTCCAACTCACGGCACAACCACCAAGCGTGAACACATAACCTGTGAGGGATCTCCTCTTATCCAAATCGGCAGCAAAATCTGAATCCACATAGCCTGCCTCATCAGTCTTGCCGAACTTGAGGCAAGCATTGGATGTGCCACGAAGGTACCTGAAAATCCACTGAACAGCCTTCCAATGTTCTTTACCAGGATTAGCCATATATCTACTAACCAAACTCATAGCATATGATAAATCTGGACGTGAGCAAACCATGGCATACATTAAAGAACCAACAGCACTAGAATATGGAACTCTAGACATGTACTCAAAATCCTCATCCGTACTAGGACATTGTTCAGCTGACAATTTAAAGTGAGGAGCAATAGGAGTACTAACAGACTTTGCATCATGCATGTTAAAACGATGAAGAACTTTCTTAATGTAATTTTGCTGACTAAGAAACAACAAACCAGAATTTCTGTCACGGGTAATCTCCATACCTAGAATTTTCTTAGCAGCACCAAGATCCTTCATCTCAAACTCGCTACTCAACTGTGACTTGAGAGCAGCGATATCTTTCTTGCTCTTGGCAGCAATCAACATATCATCAACATATAATAACAGGTATATAGGTGATCCATTAACAAACTTAATGTACACACAGCTATCAAATTCAGACCTCTTAAAGCCATGTGACAACATAAAAGAATCAAACCTTTTATACCACTGACGAGGAGATTGTTTCAAACCGTATAAGGACCTTTTCAACTTACACACAAGATCCTCCTTACCAGGCACTATGAACCCTTCTGGCTGGTCCATGTATATCTCCTCCTCCAACTCTCCATGCAGAAACGCAGTCTTTACATCTAACTGCTCAAGCTCAAGATCACGCATAGCAACAATACCAAAAATGTACGAATTGAACTATGCTTAACAACTGGAGAGAAAACATCATTATAATCAACACCTGGAATTTGACTGAAGCCTTTTGCAACTAACCTTGCCTTAAACCTCGGAGGCTCGCTAGGAGATAAACCCTCCTTTCTCTTGAAGATCCACTTACAGCGGACTGCCTTCTTTTTCTTAGGCAAGCGCACAACTTCCCATGTGCCATTCTTATCGAGTGACTGCATCTCTTCTTGCATAGCAGCAAGCCACTTCTCGCGGTCACCGGAACCAATAGCTTCAGTATAGTGGACGGCTCATGTCCGTGCTCCACCTGTTCTGCACAACTCAGAGCATAATCAACAATGTTACACTCTTCAATTAAACGTGGTCGAGGACCACAATTCCTCCTGTTCCTACGAGCAGCAATAGACTGTTGTGGCTGCAAAACAGGGGGTGAGTTCTGAACATTATTATTATCAGAATCAGATCATCAGAATCATCAGAATCATCTGCAGCACCATCATTGTCAACAGTGACATTTTCCTTTTCAACAGAGTGCTCCACCTCGACACGAACCTGCTCCTCAGAAAAATCTGGCAAAACATCTGAGGACAACTTATCAAAGTACATAACAGATTCATTGAAAACAACACTCCTGCTCATAAATGCCTTGTTAGTTTCGGGATTCCATAACTTGTATCCTTTTACACCCGAACCATAACCAATGAACACACACTTAATAGCTCTCGGCTCTAACTTTCCATTATCAACATGAGCATAAGCAGTGCAGCCGAAAACTTTAAGTGTGAATAATCAGCAGGAGTACCTGACCATACCTCAATGGGAGTTTTCTTGTCGAGGGGAATAGATGGTGACCTGTTTATCAAGTAGCAGGCGGTGGCAGCCGCCTCAGCCCAAAAACGCTTACTCATGCGAGCGTTGGAGATCATGCAGCGAGCCTTGGAGATGATGGTCCTGTTCATCCGCTCCGCTACACCATTCTGCTGAGGCGTGTACGGGATGGTGAGGTGCCTGACAATGCCTTCTTTCCTGCAATAATCATTAAAGGCATTCGAACAAAATTCGCCACCATTGTCAGTACGAAGTAATTTCACCTTCCTTTCTGTTTGCCTTTCAATCATAGCTTTCCACTCTTTAAAAGCAGCAAACGTATCATCCTTATTTTTCATGAAATAAGGCCAAACTCTTCTAGAGTAATCATCAATAATGGTAAGCATATAACGAGCACCACCATAAGAGGGCTTACGAGATGGCCCCCAAACATCAGCATGTACATAATCAAGTGTACCTTTGGTGGTGTGAACGAAGCATTAAACTTAACTCTTGTGTGCTTACCGAAAATGCAGTGTTCACAGAACTGCATCTTACCCAAACTGCATCCTTGCAGCAAGTCTCTCTTGATCAATTCTGCCATACCAAGTTCACTCATATGTCCAAGACGCTTATGCCAAAGGTTAGTTTTACTAGCGTCATCATGAGAAACAGCAGCAACAGTACCAGATAACGTGCTACCTCTAAGAACATATAACTTAGCAGAATTCATATCACCAACCATAACAATGAGAGAACCTTTTGATACCTTCAGGAGTCTATTCCCCGTACTTGTACCCGTCACAGTCAAGGGTACTGAGCGAGATCAAATTTCTCGCCATGGTTGGTATGTGTTTCACTCCAGTCAACGTGCGTGTCATACCGTCATGTGTCTTGATCTGAACAGACCAACGCCAAGAATGTGACATTGGTTGTCGTTCCCCACACGCACGAAATCTCCAGTCTGCACTAACTCATAAGAACTGAACCAATCTTTGTTACAGCAAATATGAAAAGAACATGTAGTATCTAGAATCCATTCATCCTGACGAGAAACACATGCAATAAAACAGCTAGGCATTCGCCATCAGAACTACCATCAACAACAGCAGCCTCACCGGTATCATTACCTTCATTATTTTTCGGTTGGTAAGTACCTTTTCTTTTCTCCTTGTTCTGCAACTTCCAACAATCATCAATGACATGATTAGATTTCTTACAATACCTGCAGAACTCGTCCTTTAGACTTTGAGCGACCTCTGTCACCCTTGCTCTTATCTCTGTTGTTGTTGTTGTAGTGGTTATCTCGCTGCTCAGGCCTCCCTCGGACCTGCAAAGCATCGCCCTTGGAGGACGACTCCTCCTTCTGTACCATACATTTCATCTTTTTTGTAAGCAGGGCATCATAAACTTCCGCAATGGTTAGTTCATCATAGCTTAACAGTATGGTATCACAAAAATTGGTAAAGAATTTCGAAGCGAGCATAGGAGTAAAAGTGCTAGATCTTCATCATCATACTTACCTCCATCGACACTAGGTCGAAACGATCTCCTTAAAGATCGATATGTGATTCATTACCGAACCACCTTCTTGCAGTTTGTGCGTAAACAAATTCATCTTCACGTGCATCTTGCTGGTTAGATCTTGGACATGTAGATCGACTCCAGCTTAGCCCACATCTTTGCTGCGGTTTTCTCCTGCAGTACTTCTTGCAGAATATCATTAGATAGATGAAGTTGAATCAGGGACAAAGCCTTACGGTCTCTCCGCTTCTCCTCAGCGGTCCATGTCGCCTGTTCCTTGTCGCCGAATTTATCCAGCGCATTGTCAAGATCATTGGACTGTGCGAGGAACGCACGCATCTTGACTTGCCACAACAAGAATCTCGTCTTGTAGTCCAGCGATGTAGATCAAACTTCATCGATGCCATCGTGAAACCCTAATCTGAAAACAGATCTGAAACAGGGCTCTGATACCACTTGTTATAAACGATAGCAAAGAAACGACCAAGAGCGGAAAAATCAAACCAATGGGGACACGAGATTTAACGTGGAAAACCCCTCCAACAATGGAGGAGAAAAAACCACGGACGCCAGCCAGCAATACTTCACTATATCGGGTGAGGTTACAAACGCCGGGGATTTACACAATGCAGCTTATCCCAAACCACCGGGCTATCCTGCGCTCGCGGGGGTGCGGGGACGGCAGCCCCCACGGTACGGTACACGTCGTTTCCGGGTCGGACTGCAGCCGACCTAGGGTTTTACCACCATATATACATCTTGTAAGCCGTCCTCCCGGCGACGGGCCTCCGCTTCGCTCCGAAGTTAGTCTCTCACTTTATATCTTTATATGAATTTGGAACACATCAAAATAACACGCCCACCTAGTATCGCTTCCTGTGGCAAAGTTAGAAGCTATTATCGCTTGCGCCGTCATCTCCCACGCCCAATTTTGTGTAGAATCGCAAACGCCTTTATTTTAAATGTCACCGTTGAACTATGTTTATATTTTCGCGCATGAACTATGTTTAAACCTAAAAGTGTTGGACAAGTGCAGATCAAATGGGCGGCACCGTTGGATAATAAGTCTTGGTCTAGACGTTTATGCACTGTGGCCCAAACGGATTGAAACAGACACATTCAAAGAAGTTACTCCAAACGAATCGAAACAGACACATTCAAACAAGTTGCCCCAAACAGATCGAAACAGACACATTCCAAACAAACAGGTTATCCCGCAAATTCAAGTGTTGTGTGAATTTCTGCTGCGTGTCCATCTGCAGTATGTTCGGCCTCGATCCTTGTGCGTGATGGGTACAGTATATGTGTCGCGTTGTTCGATTTACGGGTGGTGGTCGTTGCATGTGTTGAAAACATTCTCTCCGGTGCGGGTGCAAAAAGAAGTGTATGGAAACTCACTCCTCAACACAAAGCAAAGCAATGGAGCAGACACGGGAACATGACGCGCGGTATCCAAAGATTCCAAAGACGCCTCCTCGAAAATCCCCACCCTCCCTCACTCTCACGCCGAGCCGAGAAAGAAAGCGCTTTCAGGTTTCACTGTTGCCGTAGCGTCCTTTCTCTGCACGCTCCGGTAGCCAAAGCAGCAGCTGGTCTTCATCAGTCATCATCATCACCACCTCCTGCTCCTCCTCTGCTGCTGCGCCGGCCTCACTCACATCGCATTTAAAGCCCGCACCAACCTCTGCCGCCGCTGCCATTGCTGCTGAGAGCAATACTAGCTCCCGTCGTCTCAGAGTCAGAGCAAGCTCTCCATTACATTGCTTGCAAGTACAGCCACTGAGCCACTGGACTCAACTAGTGCAGCTAGCGTTTAATTGCAAGCTGCGCCTGCTCGCCTGGTGAGAGGGAAGAGGGAAGGTGGAGATGGAGCGCAATGGCGGTCTCGCTGCTGCCGTCTGGCTTCTCTGCTGCGTCCTCTTCGTTCCCGGCGCCGCCTCGGACTACTCGGTGCCGGCCGACCCCAGACATCCCACGGTATGCTTCTTTCCTCGGTCTTCGCTCCAGTCAGTTCTTGCTCCGTTCAGTACGTACCGCCTGTGCAGCTCACAAGAACTGTGAACTTTGCCACTTGCAGTGGCAGCCTTCCCCGAGTCCTATGGCCGCGCGGCGAGGATACCACTACCACGGCCCTGTAGCGTCGCCGTCGCCGCGCCAAGACCACCGCGGCACCTCTCCATCGCCGGCGTGGCCACACTACTACTTCGCTCCTGCGCCGGCGCCGCCGCACTACCACCCCGCTCCTGCGCCGACAGCCGGGGCCGACGGCGACCTGCCCTCCCTCCCGCCGCCGGCCTACGCCCGCGCGCCGGAGCCGCAGCAGGCGACCACGACGCCTCACTTCGGGTTCCCGCTGGAGCCCACGGTGGGCGTCGCGGCGGCGCGCCCGGCCGGTGCCCGGGAGCCGGCGGGGGCGACGGGTACCCGTTCATCGGCAGCAACCCCACGGTGCCGCTGCCCACCGGCGTCACCGACACCGCCACCGTGGTCCCGCTCCCCGACACCGCCGGCGACAAGGTACATACCTACATTCATGCACTTTTCCGTGACGCGACGTGACACTGGTCACCGTGTGATGTCTTGTGCTCATGTTCGCCTTTTGCGCTGCGCTGCAGGCGGTGGGCCGTGCTGCCGCGGGGCCCGGTCGAGCCCGGCCCGCTATGATTGGACTCCTGGTCGTCTTCTCCACCGTGCTGCTGTCCTCCTGGTCGTGGACCTGATGATTGTCCTGTCATTCGAGCAGTTCACATGAACCAAGAGATTTTTTTTCTTCAAAATTGCCTGTAAATATGAGTGGATCGTGTTTTGCTCTAGACATTTTATCTGACTAGTACTAGAAATATTTGGGATTCCTTCACAAATTTGGTGGCACAGTTTCGTGTCAAGTCATTTGCAAGTGTGTGGCATCAGTTCAGTTGCATGTCTTGCTTGTTCCAACACACCAACACACCAAAGCAGCTACTCAGTTTCGATATCCATAGACAGAGGTGAGATATGGATCAACAAACAACCAATTCAAGGTGAAAAAGAAGCAGGTTAGTAAGAACAGTACAAGTTCATCAGCACCAAAGTAGCCTCAAGCACAGTAGCAAACACAACCCAACTCACAAGGACATCCTCGCCACACTTATGCATTATTTACAGAGAACATTTGGGGCATGAGTTAACTCTGTTCTAACACACTTTTGGACACCGACGTGATGTTCATGTTACTAGACATCTTAGCGCGGCAATGCCGCGCCTGTTAGGCGAAATTCAAATTTGGAAGTGTTGTTATGTAAAAGTTGTGAAGATGTGAGATCTTTTTTTTTTGTTGAAATGCGAATAAAGTTTATGTTTAAAAATTGAGTGAAAGGCATCAGAGGTCACGAAGTTGCGCGAAAAGTAAGGATTGGTCACCAAGTTGAAAAACCTCAAAACGAGGTCACGAAGTTGTGGAGTAGTCAATTTTTGGTCATTCCGTCACGGTGGGCGTCAAGTTGCTGACGTGGCAGTGTGTTTTTTTACAAAAAACACCTTGAACTTTTATATATTCTAATTGTTAGGTCCTTCTCCATATTTATTTTCGTGAAACGCACCAGAGGTCACGAAGTTGCGCAAAAATTAAGTATTGGTCACCAACTTGAAAAAGCTCAAAACCGGGCACGAAGTTGTGAGTTAGCCAATCTTTGGTCACTCCGTCACGACGGACGTTAAGTCGCTGACGTGGTGGACTGTTTTTTTACAAATATCCCCTTAGAATTTTGTTTCTTCCAATTATTAGGTCTTTTTCGATTTTTTTTCATCTTACAAATACTCCAAATAAACTGGTGCGGCGCGTGGAGCAGTTCATCTCTTCTGTGCATTACATCCGGCGTCCGGCAGCGGCGTCCGGCGTCGGCGTCCACGCACGGCTCGCCGAGCAGCACGGGAATGACGCCGCAGTCGTAGCCTGCAGCGCGGCGAGGTTGGGGGCAGCCGACCGATTCCACGACGGCTCTCTATCATGCGCCCTTCCTGTCCTGCGCCCGTGCGCCACTATGCTGAGGGCCTTGCCCCGCGCGAACGACGCCACTGCACCGTGCTCGGCGGCTAGAGGGAGCCGGAGGGCGGGAAGGAGACGACGGGCGCGGAGGGCGCGAGCGGGCAGCCATCGGAGGTTAGGTAGGAGGAGGGAGGGAGAGGAGGAGGTCGGAGACCGGGAGATTGGACGCGACGGTGAGGTGACGACAGCGAGCAAAAATAAAATTTGAGACCAAACTGTGCCCAGATTTATCGAGAAGGACCTAGCTATTAGAAGAAACAAAATTCTAAGGGGATATTTGTAAAAAAACAGTCCGCCACGTCAGCGACTTAACGTCCATCGTGACGGAGTGACCAAAGATTGGCTAACTCACAACTTCGTGACCCAGTTTTGAGCTTTTTCAAGTTGGTGACCAATCCTTAATTTTTGCGCAACTTCGTGACCTCTGGTGCGTTTCACTCGAAAATAAATATGGAGAAGGACCTAACAATTAGAATATATAAAAGTTTAAGGTGTTTTTTGTTAAAAAACACAGTGCCACGTCAGCAACTTGACGCCCACCGTGACGGAATGACCAAAAATTGACTACTCCACAACTTCGTGACCTCGTTTTGAGGTTTTTCAACTTGGTGACCAATCCTTACTTTTCGCGCAACTTCGTGACCTCTGGTGCCTTTCACTCTTAAAAATTATACAGTTTTGTTGCTCGTACATGGAATAGATAGACAGATTATATTTTGCGTAAATTTTGATATGTGAGTTATATTTTTCTGATTAAAAATGAATTAGTTATGAATTTTCGAAGTTTGGAACCAAATTAAACTTTGAACTATTGAATCGTAAATTTGTTGAAATTCGAAAATTGTCTAGGTTCAGAAGTTGTTCAATTTTTTTTAAGTGTTGAAATTAGTGTGCTATTCATATTTCAATTGTTTTGACGTTTATTGGATGTTTAGATTTTGTGTTCATGATCTATCTGTTATATTTGTGGGAGACGTGGTGCGGAGAATTCAAACCTGGGAAATGTAAATTTTGTTTAGGTTTGCGTGTAACGAAATGCCGGAGAAGTTTGCATTCAAAGTATATTCAACATTTACGTTTGACGTATTTGTATTTTTACATTTTTGAGCCTATGTTATGAATTGGTAGTTGTATTTAAATGAGTTATCAAACTTTATGTGAGTGTATTTTTTTTTGTGGGAAAAAAAAGTAGGATCCATATTTTTGAGAAGTTGGCAAAGTATTTGGAAAGGTCAGGTTGATTTTTCAAAAAATTTGAAAATTGATTTGAATTTATATGGAGCTCTATTTGTAGAGTTTTTTTTTTTGAAATAGCAAAAACAGGGAGAAAAAAAATTGGCAGCTGGGCCAGCCCACGGAGCGGCCCAGCCCACCAGCCCATCCCCGCTGGCGTCACCCGTGGCCGGAGTTGAGCGCGGCGGCGCGGGGGTCGTCGGCGGTGGTCCGCTGCTTTCCGGGACGCGGGAGCGGGTGTGGCCGGTGCGCCACGCCGCGGCCGACCTTTTGGTGGCGGCGCCGCCGCGCGGACGTCGCCGGAGAGCGCGCGGCAACGGCGGAAAGCGGCGGTGGACGGCGCGATCGGCCACGGCGATCCTGGCTCGTTAGCGGCGTCCCGGCGGCTGAAAGACGGCGGGGAGGGCAAGGCGGCGACGGCGGAGCTCGTGGTGAGCTTCGATTCGAGCGTGGAGGGACGGTGCGGCGGGGCGCCGCGGCGGGGACAGCGGCGACGCGACGGGCGCGGAAGAGGAAGAGGGCAGAAGAAAGAGGGGGAGTGGGGGATTTGTGGTGATTTTCCAGCGGGGTCCCTGTAATTTTTAGTAATTGTGCTTAGGTTCTTTTCTTCGAGGAAGTGGGATTGCGGGATAATTTCTGGGTTTCGCGGGTTGTTTTTTGTAAAAATGCAGTGCGGCCGACGGTCGGAAGCCGTTGGATCTGTAATCGACGGCGCGGATGCGTCACTGTAGCTACTGTAGCAAGCTACAGTGTGACAAACACTGTAGATCTACAGTGACCGGAGGGCTGAGAGCGCGCCGTTTCTTCACGCCATTATATATAGTAGTGATGCTTTTGGCACTACTGAGCTCAAAACCGCAGGCATAGCAAGCTGAGCTTTTTATTACAGGATTGTACAGCAGGAGTTTGTTTTCTTGGCCTGCTTGTAGAACATCTGCAGAAGAAAATCAGGAAACAAATCAGTGTGATTGCACGAACGAGCTGGTCGATCGACCTTATACAAGCATCAGAATCTCTATGTAAACATAGGAAGAACTATCAGGTGTTACTGATTGCAACGATATTCTCCACACGGTTCAGATATTTCTGTCTCTAGTCTCTACAGCCATGAATTTTCGAAGTTAAAATGGTGAAGTTACATACATAGTTTGTGCAAGCCATACAATCTAGGCACAAATTCCTTATGCAGTATTAATTAAGGGGGGAATAAGGTCCATTTGAACTAGAATCACCAAACACAACATGAATCTGTAATTGGCATACTGCAATAACCCAAGGAGAGCTTCCCTACCTGTGAAGCAGCGCTTAGATCTGAACTCTTCGCTACTAGGCTATCCAACCGTTCGCCTCTTTCCAGCACGCTGTCGATGGTCTTGTGCTGCAATGGTTCAAATCACGGGTAAACATGTGAATGATTTTGCAAACTGAATTAAAGAAAGATTCGGAACTAGTTTCAAAATTCATTGCTGGCCATATTTCATCTAAGTTACATAAAGAGCAAATATGCGAATACAGAAATTTGATCTCGTGTTTGATGTAGAGTTATATCTGTGTACATCAACGTCCAATCAAAACATGCCCCAGATTATTCTTAACACAGGCAGGTCGAATTGTAAGTCCATTGGATTTGCACAGCTCACTCATGGAACAAGACTGAATAATTGAAAATAAACAAGTTCAGAAAAATATAAGAAGAAAACTTGGGCTAAGCGCAAAGATGGTAATTTTTTTGCTGTTAAAATTAAATAGTTAGCCGATATAAACAATGTAATCTATACATAATACTAACTGAAAATACACACCATGATTCGTGCAAATCGAACCAAATGAACATGCAAAGCATAGGCTATACCGCTATAGGATGGAAGAAGAACATATTAGTTCATAGGTGATAGAATTACTTACAAGAATAATCTTGGTTTCATCCAAGTCCCTCTGAATTTTTAGTAACTTGTCGGCCTCTGCAGGATCCTGCAACAGAAAATATTTTGAAAGCAGACAGATTAAATGAATGGAAGAACAAGCATAGTTTAACTGGTCAAAGCATGATTGAAGATATTTTAAATTGTAGAAATACACTGATAACTAGAGGCACAATAACCATTGGTTGCATACATGGATCTTGTTTAAAACAGATGATGTGTTAAGGCTTTAAGCGAGTTAGTTTGGTTTCAAACTTGCGTGTCTTTGCGGCAAAACATTTCACACCAAAATGAACATGAAGATTGCTTATAGGTAGTGGTTTTAGAGAGCAAATTGCGGCGCAAACCATGTATATAATCGAAGCATCAACTATGAGTACTATGCATGTACCTACCATGATATGTAATTTTTCTGACAGCATTAGCTCCGAATGTAAATACATCGAATACCCAAAAGGAAATTAAACCTAGTAAGGGACCTAATTTTCTTGTGTCTCTAATTTGATTTCCATGTTCCAACTAACGCTGCACTGGTGGCAGGCACATATGAACAGTAAGTGGGGCACTATTATGTCATTGCCAAGTGAACTATGTCTTGGCCTAAATTTACCAAAAAATTCTGTTACAACAAATTTGTGTGGGAAGAAGCATATGAATGTCAAGATTAGTGTTCATTTCGAAACAATGAGCATGTAACCAATTTCTATGATTTACTTGCTCTCTAATACCTAGCCTAGATGCAGAGCCTACTATCATCACTATTAACAGCTGAAGAGATAATTGTTGTGAACTAACAATTCCGACGCACTCGCTCGCCTAGCAGTGATTTGCGGCACTGATTCAATCAGTGACAGGAAAAAAAAACACTAGAGATGATCAAATGAGCGAACCTGGTATTTTGTCAAGGCATCATCCAGATATTGCCATGGCTGGGTGGCGTCCTCTGTCGCCGTCCTCCATGACTCTCCAAAGCTCTTCTGGTACTCCTCAAGAACCTGCGAAATTCAGCTTGTGTGAGTGAGACTAACGGGAAGTCGGGAACAGAGCAGTCAAATTCACCATTGTTTCGGGAACCTCGTCTGACAGCGCCACCTAAATGTGCTCCGGAGGGGTACATATGAGCAGGTGAAGAGGGTGTGGTGGTACCTTGATGAGGAGGGAGTGGGCGCTCCTGACGGGGTAGTGGTCGTCGGTGAAGATGACGGCGCAGAGGCCGTTGGGGTTGTAGCAATGCACCTTGTACTCTGCAGCAGGGCAGCAGGGGGGTGGGAGAGCGTCAGCCCAAAATTGTGACAGAGGAGGAGGGCCGAATTGAGCGCCGGCAGTTGAGCAGAGTAGGTATACCTTCGTGCTGGACGGTCTGGCGGCTGCCGGTGGCGGTCCGGAGCGCGACGGTGCGGGCGACGAAGACGATGAACTCCCGCGCGGCGGGCCGCTGGAAGAAGCCGAAGCGGCTCACATCGGACGCGTTTGCCAGCACCACCGCCTGCTGCTTTTGCTCCTCCCCGCCCGCCGATGAGGCGGAGGCCGTGGCATCGCCGGGGGACTTGAGCACCAGCAGCGCCGTGATCTTCATCTTTGCGACGGGAGCGAGGCGTGTGCACGCGGGGAGGCCGGGATTCGGCGAGCGAAGGAAGGAACAAAACCACCGCCACCACCAGGGTCGGTCGGTGCGCGCCGCGTCGGCGAACACGATGCGATGCGATTTGGGGGAAGGCGACGGAGGTGCCGACGTGTGCCGTCTGTGGAGTTTCGCTTGCCTCCGGCTCTCTTCTTCCTCCCTTTTCCCGGATTCTCGGTGTTTTCTTGCTTTATTTTCCCTGGTTTTATATGCATGGGCCGATACCTTTGCCATGAAGCAACATGCAGCCCGTTACCTTTGTCATGAAGAAATTCGATTTTTTTCTCTTTATATCTGAAATAAACTCATATATTTCCCGACACTGTTTTTTTTTTTGAAAAGCACTCAACTATATTACGAAACAGTTTGGGTAGAATCACCCATTACAGCCACACTGGCGCACGCAGGCACCTCATAATCCCAAGCTAGGGACGAATTAATATTACATTTTAAACCCTCCTTTGCTAAAGCATGGGCCGCTTTGTTCGAATCTCTCTTACTGTACCTAATCAGGCATGAGGAGAACCACGTACGACTCTGTATCTTCAGGTCCTCAATGATAGATGCCTCTGCTGAACAATCATGCTTCTTACTATTAATCGCTATGGCTAGTAGCTGTGCATCCGTCTCAAATTCCGCTCTAATCACACCCAGTTCTGCAGCAAGATTGAAAGCTTCCTCCATAGCCCGCAGTTCAGCTGTAAACGGATCATGAATTGCATCCGACCTCCCCGCTCTTGCAGCAACAACCTCGCCGTCAGCAGTTCTGGCAATAACACCCCAACCTCCGTGAGTTTGGCCTGCTATAAAAGCCCCATCAGTGTTGAACTTTATAACTCCATTAGGTGGTGGCTTCCACATCCCATCGTCAACATTTGAGGTGTCATTTTCTTCAGCAAAGCAGCCCAAAAATTCTGCAGCAGTACACTTCACACGGTGTGCAAGATCAACAATTGCAGAAGGCACATCTCCTTCCCTGATCTTATTTCGTTCCTGCCACCACATCCACCACATAGTCACAATTTGAATTTTGTGTGCATTTGATAGTCCCCAAATCACATCCATCGTTTGGTCAATACTACAGCACCCTTCCAGCTTTATTCTAGTACTCTCATATCCAAGGATACGCCACAAAAGTTTAACTTCCTTGCACTTGACAAAAAGATGACCCCCATCCTCATGCACTCGTTTACAGAATAGACATTTAGTGTCTTCAATTTTGACTCCTCTCCTAACCAGATTATCACGGACAGCCAAAGAATTGTGAGCACATCTCCACCAGAAGTTCTTAACCTTATTTGGACACTCCAATTTCCATATCCTTTCCCATTTCCTCTTTCCTCGCCCCCCCATAACAATTGGTACTTGCATGCTATTCCCTGCATCCGTATGTGCTCCATTCATCTCCCCCTCAACGTACAATCTATAGGCATTCCTTACTGAGTGCAAACCACGGGGATCAAAATGCCAGGCGATGAAGTCCACAGCACCCTCCCGAAGTGGCATGTTCAGAATTAAACGAGCCTCTTCCGGTGAGAAAGTATCCGAGACAAGCTGCTGATCCCATTGTCCAGTAACCGGGCTAATAAGTTCTGAGACCTTGGTTAGAATATTGTCACCCCTACGAGTTGTTACCCGTCGTGACCAAGCTCTGGGTATCCATGGATCCACCCATATATTTACATTCACTCCATCCCCAATTCTCCAAATTGTTCCTTTATTTGCCAGCTCCACTCCATGCAAGATACTACGCCATGTGTATGACATATTTTCACAAGGTTTAGCTTCCAGTATATGACATTCAGGAAAATACTTAGCTTTCAAAATTCTCGCACAAAGGCTCTCTGGATTCTGGATAAACCTCCACACTTGCCGGGAAAGCATTGCTATATTAAAACCATGGATATCACGAAATCCTAATCCCCCATGACCTTTCGGCATTATCAATTTCCTCCAACTGATCCAGTGGATCTTGTTTTCCTTCTCCTGTTGACTCCACCAGTATTTCGCTATCATTGCACTCAATTCATCACAAAAGCCTTTTGTCAAATAAAAACATGACATAAGGAAGGTTGGAATAGCCTGAGCTACAGCTTTAATTAAAATCTCCTTCCCTGCCCGTGACAATAATTTTTCCTTCCATCCTTGTATAACTTTCCAGATCCTATCCTTGATATAAGTAAAAGCTTTCCTCCTCGATCTACCAATATAAACCGGCATTCCGAGATACTTCTCATTCCAGTTCTCACTGTAAATCCCCAGCTCCGCTTTAAAAGTATCTTTCAGATGTTCTTTTGTATTGGCACTAAACAAAAGAGAAGATTTTTCTGTATTAATACACTGGCCCGAACAGTTTTCATACAGCTGCAATATTTCTTTCAAAACCGTGGCTTCTTCATGTGTAGCTTTCATCAACATGACAGAATCATCCGCAAAGAAAAGGTGGGTAAGACTCGGAGCTCTTGTGCAAATTTTAACTCCACTAAACCTTCCATGTCTCTCTGCTTCGAACAACAAAGCCGAAAGCCCTTCTGCACAAATGACAAAAAGATATGGTGACAGGGGGTCTCCCTGTCGTAAACCTCTCGTAGGTGTAAACTGTTCTGTGGCCTGCCCGTTGACCTTAATTCGATAACTTACTGTTGTCACGCAGCGCATCACCACATCCACCCACATTTGGCTGAAACCCATCTTTAACATCATTTGTCTCAAAAAGTCCCACTCGACTCTATCATATGCCTTGCTCATGTCCGCCTTCACTGCAACATAACCCTCTCCCCCCTTCTTCTTATTTTTCAAAAAATGTGTTGCCTCATATGCCAAAAGAATGTTATCTGTAATTAGCCTTCCCGGAACAAATGCGCTTTGATTATCTGAAATAATCTCCGGAAGGATAATCTTGAGCCTATTTGTTAACACCTTAGAGACCAACTTATAGAGCACATTGCAAAGACTTATTGGCCTCAAATCTTTTATTCTAGATGGATCTTTCACCTTCGGTATGAGAACAATGAAGGTTTCATTCCACCCTTCCGGCATCTCTCCACCTCGAAGCACATTCAACACCTCCTCAACAATTGTATCCCCCATAATATGCCAATATTTCTTGTAGAAGAGCGACGGCATGCCATCCGGTCCTGGAGCCTTCAAGTCACCAATATGATCTAGTGCAGCTTTAACCTCCATAGCTGTAAACTCAGCCGAAAGACATTCATTCATAGCCAGAGTAACACGTGGTTGTACCACCGCAAGCAGTTCATCCATGCGATCACCTCCTTGTGATGAGAATAAATCCTGAAAATAAGATAAAATATAATCTGTTAGTCCTCCTCCCTCCTCCACCACCGTACCATCCTCCCTCCTCAACTCCTTAATACGGTTGTTCTTCTTTCTAGCTGAGGCAAACGAGTGGAAATAACGTGTGTTCCTATCCCCCTCCTTTAGCCACCAAGCATGAGCCCGTTGCCTCCATTTAATATTCTTCAACTCTTCTAAATGTTCAAGATGGCACCTTAGCCTAGTTTCCTCCAAAACTTTTTCCTGTGAGATAGGAGCCCGCATGCAAGCTTCTAAATCACCCTTCGCCTTTTTTATACGTTTCTCCAATCACCAACAACATCCCTGCTCCATGTTGTCAGGTCTCCCGCAACCGTCGACAACACCTGTGCCACTTTTGTTTTCCCCTCCTCCCAGCCACGCTTCCATGCAGATTCAATTAATTCATCACACCCTTCCTCTCTTACCCACCTTGCCTCAAAACGAAAACTCGATTTCTCCACACTATGACATCTCACCTCACCCACAGTATCCACCAGTACAGGCCTGTGATCTGAGTGCATCGGGCTGCCATTTATAATTTTAAAATTCGGGAATTTCACACACCACTCCATATTCCCCGTTGCCCGGTCTAGCCTTTCACAAATATAGCCCGCTACATCTCGACAGTGGTTTCGCCATGTGAACTTATCACCACTATAACCCAGATCAACCAGTCCACAACTCTCCAAAGCATCTCTAAACAGATCCATGCACGCTTGGGGCCGAGCAGCCCCCCCACACTTCTCATCACTCGTCAGAATCTCGTTGAAGTCACCTAAACACAACCATGGTCGACCGCTTGATGCTGCTGCCCAAGGTTCGCAACATTTTCCATGTTTCTTTCTTCCTTCCGTTTGAGATTCTCCATAAACACCCGTGAGTCTCCAAACCTCCCCATTATCCTCCGTAACATCAAAATCAATATGTCTTCTTCCGGACGATCGAGAGACAGATCCACCCCCCTTCTCCAGAAAGCTGCAATCCCTCTACTCCTCCCATCTGGCTTCACCACCCACATGCTAACAAGACCTAGCGTCCACCGGAACCTTTCCAACTCACGATCATTCAATTTTGTTTCAAAAAGGAACAGTACATCGGGATCCTCCTTCCTCTTCAGCTTAGAGAGGCTATGAACTGTCGGGCCGTTCCCAAGTCCCCGGCAGTTATACCCACATATTTTCATTGCGACCGGCGGGGCTGCACCTGCAGCCCGGCCGATAGAATTTCATTTTTTTGTTCACCCTTCCCTTTCTTCTCCAAACTTCCCTCCAAATCTTCATCCGCCCTTCTTTTCTCACCAACCTGGGCCCCTTCCCTCTCCACCGATGGTAGTCCACCATAATTCTCCCGAGACAACCTTTTAAATTTCTTTCCTGTGCTCCCCTTCTCCTTCGTTCCAGCCAACCCTTCCCCTTCTGTGGCCACCACATCATTTGCATGCCCATCCACTACATCCTCATCCAAATCCATCTCCTTCTCTTCCTTGTCCTTCACCACTCCCGTCTCCGTCTCCTTTTGTTTTTCCACCACTCCTTCTTTCCCATTAGAAACCATGACTAGAGAGGCTTTATCCACCCCACCATCATGCGTCAACTTGATCGGGCTTGGTATTTCATCCGCCCTAGCACCATTCACTCCTTTCTCCCCCGGATTATTTTCTTCCTTCTTCCACGATAAACTGTCACTTCCCAAACCTCTCTCCCCTCTTACTGAAACCAAAAGATCGTCCTCCACTATAATTTCTGCTTCCACTCCCACTACTTCTGCTCCTATCATCCATCCTTTTCCTTTCCACCTTTGCCCGCAACCATCCTCCAAACTGTGCCTTTTTGTCCTTCTTCAACTTGATGTTACACTCCCTATCCACATGGCCAATGATGCCACAAACATAGCAGAAATCTGGTAGAAATTCGTAGGCAAACGGACACCAACTCCTTCTCCCATGATCATCAATCTGTACCATACTCCCCCTCATCAGTGGCCTTTTTATATTTAACCTGACTTTGACCCTCAAGAACTTCCCTATGGCTTTTCCATCAGCATCTGTATCCACTTCTACCACCTCCCCGATCACCTCCCCAATCTCCTCTCCAGTAACCCTATCCATCATGCCCAAGGGCAGCCTAGAAATCTGGACCCAAATTGGGATCTTATCAAAACCATACTCCTCAATCAACTTCAGCGGATCGAAATCCTCCATGACAATGAGTTCCTTCCCTACCCACCACGGGCCCTCCTCCACCGCCTTCCTCTTCCCTGACTCCTGCCCGAAGGTGAACAAGAAAATATTGTTGCCAAGCTCCTTACAGACAACTCCTTTCAAAGGGCACCAACACCTTCCCAGGGTTTGCTCCAAAACATCCACCATTGCTTGTTTCTTCGATAGAACCTTCCCTATCGCCTGTACCTCCTTTTTCACCAGGGCGGACGGCCCTCTCCTCCCGATCCTCACCCCTTGAGTCTCCGCTTCTGACAACCTCAGGCTCTTCAACATCCCCTCGACATCCTCCATCGTCCAGAAGGATTTGGTGGAAGGACAGGAAAGGACGACATCGCAGCAAAAACCAGAGCCGATCGGAGACTACACCGGCCGGACGGAGAGAACACGCTGAAAACCTAGACTCGAGACCCAAACCCTAAAACGCCCTCGCAATCGCCAGAGCGTACTCAAACCGTCACCAACCGGGACGGACTCAATATATTTCCCGACACTGTTGGCCTCGTTTCCAAAATGTGACTATATGTGAGGGAAGATTTTTTTGCCTCATGAGATCCAGTGCTACTGCTATTACTATTTCGAAAATCATAGTTACGAGTTTTTCATAGCTACACAAAAATGAAAAAAAAAGTGTGGGTATGAGTATATATACTTTCAAATTTCTAAACTTTATCAGATTTTTCTTTTTTTTGTAGCCCATAATACAAAGTATTTGAAATTGATATTTTACACGTTTGAGTGATACACTGGCTACATCCTAAATTTTCAGATTTTTTCAAACTCGTTAATATAAATAAAAAAAAACACTAGGGCTCGGGAGCCAAAGACACTTTCCGTATATATTCTCACTCATCACTAAAAGTTTTGTTTAATGTGCATCCACGTGCATCAAAACCGAACGATCATGTTGGTTGTTATTTTTTTTTGCGGAAAGTAGAAGATGATATTAAACCCGAACATTACAGAAAGATCCAGATGAAAAACAGAAATTACAAACGGGTCCTTCTGGATCCCGACGAGGTCAACGACGAAGACGAGTCGCCGGCGCGCCGCTGCCACCGCTCCCTTTGACGCCTTTAGACGGAGCGGCCCCTCCACAACCGGGAAGTCGACGAACAATGGCTCCAGAGAGCCTGCACCTTGGCCAATCGACGCCATCGCGAGATTCACCATCATCTTCCACCTTGATGTCAACGGACGGATCCACCACCTACTCAGATCCGGTGAGGGGGGAAACCAAAATGGCGCGCGCCCCGCCACGAAGCTCCGGGGAGCCACCGCAGCAGAGGGGAAGAACGCCGCCACCAACAACCTCTAGCCCGACCACGCCACCGCCCCCACGACGCCGCCGGAAGAGGACCTACACGACCCTACACTATATACAAGCCGTAGATCGGGGATCCCCCCGCCTCCCGCCGCCGGAGCGGCCGATGGAGACGAAGGAATCCCGCGATCTCCGGGAGGAAGGCTCAAAAGTTCCCCCTCTCTACTGTAGATGGAGGAGGGGAACGAGCAGGCGTGACTCTGTTTTTTCATGTTAGGTTGTTATTAATGGCATGTATACTTATATGTATTAAAGAGAACCTCACAAATACAAAATTAATCAATCATTAACACTACAAATGTAATTAAAACATGTCGCAATCCTAGACGGTGCAGCAAAGCAGATGGACAGCGACGCCCAATGGTTGCCTACTTTACAAAAGCCAAATAATTATATGTGACACTAAAACTCCAAATTTCGTGTCATCGTTATTTGTGGTATTAAAGCGGTTTTTGTACGGCATATCACGTAAGAATTGTAATATAAGATGTCACATGTCAAATGTTGTTTAGTAGGCAGCCAAGTGCAAAAAAAAAAAAAAACCAAACATACATTATGTTAGGTAGTAAAAGAAGTTTTCCATAGAAAAGTAGTAATAGGAGGCATATATGAATAATGGACATCATGGAAGGGCCAGGCAAAATGACAAAGACTAATTCGAATAATTCATTAACACTACATAACTAAAACATGGCATCTTAAATTGTCCAACCAAAGAGATGGATAGCGACAAACATCAAGGTCCAATTTGTAAAACCAAATCAATTATTTACTTCCTCAGTTCCTAATTATAAAATGATTTAGATATTGCAACGTGGGATTACATTCGGAACAATATGAATAAATATACACACTAAAACACGTCTAGATACATACGAATATGAGAAAACTATGAAAAGTTAAAGCATCTTATATCCGAAACGAAGAAAGTATGACATTCACACCAATGTTTAAGTAGTCATTGTCCAAATTTCACAGATCTTACACATTTCTTGACTTCTTGTTATGATGGCAGCAAAGGCAATTTTCTGGGCCTATGTCCTTTCCAACACATGGTACATTGAATTCTTTGCATCATGCCAGGAGCTTCTTTTGGCGACGAGCTCTTCGACGAAGCCGTCGAGCTTATCTACACTAACATTGGGCATTACCACCACATGTGCAATGCTCACCTCACAGGCGAGCTGCCACTTATGCACGAATTCTTCGTCTCGTGGTCTCTCGAACACCACGGTGCTGCTCAATGCATTCAAGTACATGCTTACTCCCATATCTTTGAGACGATTTGCAAGGTAATGAGCGTTCCTTAGGCACTTCTGGACTTCTTTGCGGATGCCTCTATGACCCTTCTTATTTAGCGTGTACCACAAGAACATCGGAGCGTGCCCGTTGCGGCTCCCCATGATCGTTGCGTCTCTAGATGATAGGTATTCTATGTCGGTAGAAAGAACTTTTACGTGTTCGAGCCTTGTTATTACCACGCCGCATGGCACCGGGCATCCCATGAACTTGTGACCGGACACGCTCACGCTTCCAATAGGCTTCTTGAATGTCACCTTTGGTGCCTCTCGTGGAGGTGGTTGCCGAAGGCGGCGAGGAGCGCCGCCACATCGTCCGCCCTCTCCGCGGCCGCCTCCGCGTTCGCCGGCGGCTCAAGCACCGCAAACCCTTCCACCAGCGCGCGCGCTGTCGCCACCTGCTTGCCCGTGGACTCTACAACCGGCACCGTGCCAGAAAGAACAGCACAAACACCGCGGGCTGATGGGGGTGGTCTGCGGCGGTTGGGCCTACCGCCGCCATCTCTCCTCCCACATCACTACACTTCTCTACCATCTTGTTGAGAATTGAACTGCCCAATCGAGAGAGGAACTACAGAGAAAGTAGAGAAGATCGATGCCATTGCTATTGCCAGTATGGAAGATATCAACCGGGAGCGGCCGGCCGGCAATTGCATGCACGTGAATGCGGGTACGTAATTTTTCCGAAGTATTCCCTCCGTTCGGAGTAGCTACCAGTTACACATAACATATCCAATGATACCAATCTTGAAATGATAACATGACAAAGCTTAAAATTTAAAGTAAGGAGTTCAATTTTTTTTGAATATAAATTATTGAGTGTTCACAAGATTTGTGCTTACACTCCTTAAAAAATTTCAGAACTAAATTTGAAATACACACAGTAAAAAATCCAACATGTTAGTATCACAAAAAGATAAAAACAGAAATGACACTACTAACATAGCAATTTTTTTTTTCGTTTCTTGGCGTGTACTTCGATTTTGGTTCTAAATTTTTAATGATTGTAAACTCATATCTTGTGAACACTTACAAAATTATTTCAGAATAGAAACTTATACAAATTATAATTTTGAACGTGGTATTATGGTATCACTTAAATCTTGGTACCACAAGATATTTCCCGCCTGTTATTACACGTAAGGCGTGCTGTAATGGACAATGATGTAGCGATCACGAATCTTTCTCTTTCGCTGTTACATTTTCAGTTTAACCTAATTAAGAATCTTCATATAAAACTCTACATGTTTTAAACACAAAACTCTACCTATAGGTAGCTTAAAGTAGAACATGCCCGTTGGGGCCACGTACGTAACCCGACGTCTGCGATCGATAACCTATATACTTCAAGCCAGCTAGTAACTACTAATAACTAATATAACGTCCACAAAGAGCCAAAGCGTTAAGTAAATCACCTACTTGTATTTTATAGACTCTAATGCCAAGCATCAAGTCACTAATCCCCTTCCTTGTGTTTTGCATGCAGTCATGCACACACAAAACTCAATCGGGTCAAAAACAATTGTGTGCACGCGGCCCGCACCAATTATATGGGTCAGTTGGAAGAATATTTGACAAACGCTACTGCAAGTGCAACCCCGCGTAATTCGTAAAAAATAGGGTGATTGTGATTAAGTATTGTCGATTCGTTGTGGATATAAAAAAAGGGCGCATCTTCATATGTCACTGTCGACGATGAGAAACACCAGTGTCAAACCTGGGTTTGAACTCTGATGGGCTGGGAATACAACCACCCTCCTAACCATCTTGTCACAGGCAAGTTCTCAGTTTTTGCCCGGCTATAATATGCCTATATATAACGACTACTTGCTAGCTCCATGTGTATGGCGAGCTAATCTTCTATATCTAAATAGGAGCACCCCACTACAAGTATTTCTCTCAACATGCAATGTGTCCACCTCATCAAGGATCCATGAGCAATCCTAAGCTGCCACCTAATAAAGAGAAAATTACCCTCTAACATACAATTAATTAAGAGCTAAATCTTCACATGCAAAAACTGAGTTATCAAGAATTCAATGAGTTGCTTATTTGTTTATTCCTCTATGAGACTTCACTTTGATCTTTAGCCTTCCTCCGTTAATTCTCTTCTCTCTCTTTAACCGATGATGGAGTAGATAATGGCAACAAGCACATGCAGCGGGCAGAGCCATTGGATACACTGAGGAGGTACAATACACATTAGCATCGCCTATTCGCTCTCCTCTCATACGTGTGTGTCTCAACGTGCAGCCATTGCACGTCATATGATTCCCCACTAACCCATTTTCATGCATCATGCTTGACGTACCCACGTCATCAGAATTGTCATGTCACTTCAAAAAAAGAAAGGAAGTTTTTCTCCATTGACCTCATCTGCAGCTCTCTCGACTGCAAATTGACGCTTATTCTTCTCCATAAATCTAGGAAATATGGCGCAATTAATCTCTTCCTATCTCTCACGATCTCCTATTGCCCCGACCCTTCTACTTCCTGTAACGGTCTCAACTTACGGGGAATTCCTCTCTTCTGACAGCTGCATATCACACCTTTTTAATCCCCTCTTTCGCAGCCTGGAGAGCTGGGAGTATCACCAAGTCAGTTGTAATTGTTGCACTGTGTAGGAGAGAAGAGAATCGATGGAAAGAGCAGAGCCTACACTGGATCTTGATAGTACAAGCTGAGGCGAGGTCCGAACAGCTAAAGGGCAACGTCGTTGTGCGCAACTACCACCAGTCCAACGTTGTTCCATCTTCACATCTCACCATATGTCCATATCACGCTAGAGCCTCCAGATCGAATTCTACCTTTTGTTTCTCTACCTCCTTACCAGGGCTTGAGACTCAAGATTGATCGAGAGAAAAGCCGATAAAGCTTTGGAAAAGAAGCAGAGAGTCTGGTGATTTGGGAGTATGGCAAGGATAAGAAAAGGTGGAAGACACAGGACGAGCATGGCGGTCAAAGGTGAGAATTTTCTACTTGCATGCCCTACATTTTTCTTCTCTGTCTTCATCCGTTTTACTATTTCCAATAATAATAGTTTCCTTCTTTTATCAATAAAGAGCATCCACTGATTCGGTAAGGAAATGCTGCTTAACCTGCATTCAATCTTGGTCAGTTCTTCCAATTTCTTAATTCAGTTTTGTACTGCTCCT
The DNA here is from genome assembly GCA_947311845.1 of Poa pratensis. Taxonomy (NCBI): domain Eukaryota; kingdom Viridiplantae; phylum Streptophyta; class Magnoliopsida; order Poales; family Poaceae; genus Poa; species Poa pratensis. Next base: position 6,483,863 of record CAMZMU010000127.1, read on the forward strand.
CTTTCTCATTTTAAGGTCACAACATATTTTAAGATTTAATTATTATCGGTTTATGTATTGCAGGTTGGAGTAGAAGTAACAATGATTGAGAAGCGTATTCATTTCAACTAGGCATCTACATATATACATCTTCAGTTTTTTCATGTTAAGTTGGTAACGGAACGACACACAATATATTTTCACTGAATTTTGCGTTGTAGGATATATGTAAGCATTCTTAGTGTACAACGTGATCTTGATTTTTGTTTATCATGCCAAGGAAAAAAAATCAGGTACTACGTGACTCTGGAATCAAGTGTAAATAAACTAAAGGTGGGTTCCAACAATCGTCACGTCCAGGCCCGCATTATTCATATTGACTTACTACGTTCATCAATATTTGTACCCACATGTTTCATGTTTATACACAATTTGAACGTTGAATCTTTTTTATACCATTAAGTCCCGCCGCAACGCGGGGAATTATCTAGTGTAATCAAAGGTCTGGCTCAAGTTCGCTGGTGGGGCATACCTGGTAATTACACAATCAACTTTCTTTTTAGATGCACTAACATAATTTACTTCACACCCGAAAATGGGTGATTTTATTTTGCGAAAAAATCCACCGATCGATTAATAATTATCAACATCAGTACAAAGATTTTTAAGAGTAGTAAAAAAATATAAATAGATCCTTGAACTACGTAGCGACGACTATAACCACTGGAGCCAGCCAAAGGCGTACAATTGTTCTCGTCTCTGCCAAAAGCTTGTCATGATAGAGCTTGATATAGTTTTTTTTAGCGAAAAAGAGCTGGATGTAAAATATATGTTTATGAATGGCTTGTCCCTTTATATTTTTGAAAATTTAAAAAACTTGAAAGAGGGTTGTCCTTCTCCTAAGGAAAACCAGCATGCCAGGTATTTTTCCCTGAATGAAATAGGATGCCAGGTATTTGAAACCGAGCTCGGCGGCCGCCTGTGTCAGCGACTCAGCGTGCCTGTTGTCTGTGACGCCAGTGGGCAGCGGCGCCGTCGGATTGCCGCCGACGAACGGGCAGGCACCCGTCCCCTCCTGCAACACCTCAAGCCAAGCAGTGTCCTCATCCACACGAAACCCTAGCCGCCGAATCGCGATCCCCACCCCCTCCATCCTCACGACTCCGCCGTGATCGTCGATCCGATGCCGACGCCGCAGAAGAGGGGGCCTCCTCACCGCGAAGGATCCTCCCGCCGGCGCCGTGGTGAAGATGGCGCACCATTAGCTGGATCCCCTGCCGAACCGGACACCACCACCAGCAGCACGAATTCCGGTGATGATGGTGGCGCGCCGTTGCCGAGGTACCAGTCACTCCTCGCCTCGCGCCTCGCCCGGCTGCAGCTACCACCCAGCGCCGACGGCGACGACCCGGCCGGCTCAGCCGACCGGCCGGGCCTCCCTACCGGCGAAACCCTCGAGGCCCTTACCTGCCGTTACTTCCTAGACAACGAAATGCGGGATGCTCTGGTGGAATTCCAAGTTCACAAGTGCTTGAGCAATGGAACCCTGCACGGACCAAGAGATAAATCCGGAGAATTTCGTTCGGCCGATGTTGATGTTGCTATGGACCCGGGTGACGATGATATCTTTGACGAACTCGAGTTCGTCAAAGACTGTGAGAAGCTGCGGTCTCGTCGAACTCCAGTCGACCAATACAATAAACTTGATGAGCAGCAGCTGGAAGAGCTCGATCTGAGGCATGCGCGTTTCCGCATCAAAGCTTTCCTGGTTAGTGATCCGGTACCAATGCTCCTACCTCTCTATCCATCAATGACATACATAATTTCACCCTCTTTACACACCTATCTATTTGTACAGTTGTTGAAAGGAAAGTCAATTGACAAGCTGGACGATGCTGCTCTTGAACGCAAGTACCCTCGAGAGCTTATCGTGGCGAACTCTTACTTTCTCGACTACCATGATAACGACGCCTTTGGTTGGTATTTCGATTCCGACCTCTGTAAACTTGCTTCCTTGACCGACTACCAGCGGCTAGTCCTTATTAATTATGTAAGTACTCACTACTTTCAGTTCAGTTAGGCATCTGATTTTTTTGAAATTGAGTTAGGCATCTAATTTTAATCCTTGATGCCAAATATTTTCTTTGTATGTCATTCAAAACTCGGACCTTTTGTGAGTAACCTCTGAGTTATACATGTTACGAGGAATATAATGAACTTATGAACATTGCAGCTTGTGGAGATTAAGCATATTTAGAATGTGTGTCAAAAAAATAACTTTGTGTGATGTACAAGAGAAGGAAAATCAATGATACTCTGGGAGCACAACCTTTCAATAGAAAAAAGATTTTATACACAGAGCCAGTTTTGAAAGAGCAGACTACCCCAAAAGAAAAAAGGAGTGCGTAGTATCTTTTTTTTTCCTAGATTGCACACACAAAAGATTTCCCTGATTTTTCGGAATCGTATATATTTTGGCATGCTCTAGGACTATGTGTTTTTTTGGAATGTGTATGTTGAAGTGCAGAAGTACTCAGACAAATATTATGCACCCGCATATCATCCTAAGAGACAAAACAAACCCATGTTTTATGTACATGAATTGTTATTTGTAATACGAATATAATATATTGCTTTCTTTCTTTTTGGTGCAGTGTGGCGACGAGTATCAAAATTGGAGCAGCTACCGGACATATTATAACACCCCAGAAACTGATCGAGATTATCTACAGTACTGGGAAACAATTACAGAGAAAATTAAAGTATGCATGTAACCGTAAACAACTAATCCAATTTTAAACTTTGTTTCATATTTCTTCTATTTTCGGCCTGGTAGCTTTTTGTTCTTTGACAGTGGATTGAAGATTACATTCATAGAGGAAGGATTTCTGATGTGGTAAGCAAAGATTTGAATGTTATTTTGCTTCTGAACCCGGAGCATGAGTCTTCACATTTAAAAAAAGAGAGATTCAACAAAACCATGGAACGACAACGAATCTGTACATACACTGTAGCATCACAGTAACTTCTCTGTTTTACTATTTAGTGGGAGAACATGAAGACGAAAGCTCGGTACCAAGCATTTAGGATTGCGACTGGCTTCAACAATATTCATCTCGGCCTGGTTTGTCTTGGTTTCGAGGTATGAATCCTCTGTCCCTTGCTCATTCAGATGGTCAGCTTTGGTTATGGTTATATTTGACAAGTGTATTCTTTTGATTCAATTCAGGAGTTTATATGGAGCACCACAATTAATGTCTTGTATCTCAAGGATCTTGACGGTGTCTTTCATGAGATTTGGAAGCGGGTTGTCAAGCAACAGGTTAGCACTGTACATCAGTCTTTTTTCGGAGTTGAGAACATAATATATATATTTACCTTCCTTGGAGAATGGTCAGATGTGTTTCAGGGAGGCTCTGAAAGAAGTTTATGACCTGAAGATGTTTCCATCACGCGAACTATGTATGAAGGACGAGCTGGACATCAGGTTCAAAATGGAGGAACAAGTAGGTTACTGCTGTGAACAAACGATCACTGTTAATTGATTATACCTGTTATATAGTATTAATATGATCTTCTCTTGTAGTTTCGTTCGTGCACGGTTGGCATTACTGAGGAGGTAAGTACAGTATGGTGTGGTGATCTTGATTCCAGTGGTGGAATGTTACACATATTTTTGTCTCTGATGGCACAATAATCATGTTTCTAGGTTCCAGAATATAGAGCTCGTGAATTGATTGCGCAGGAAGTTGAAAACAAGGTTTGTATGCCGACGTCGATGGATTGTTACAGGTTTTGCATGTACTTATTATATTTTTATTTCAGTGGACAATGACTCGGGGTTATGAGCACTACGCAGAGAAGAAGCTAAAAATTGCAGAGTACATTGGACTAATTCGCAAGGCATAACAGGATGCTTCATTTGTAACTGATGCTTATAGGTCGATCAACCATCGTGGTTTCTTCATTGTACTTTTTTTTTTCTCCGTCGTTCATCTGCAGATGGTTCTAGAGGCAGGCCGAGAAAACCAAGCTACTCTTGCTGGACAATCGATCCTGTAATAAAGCCCGGTTTTACCAGGCAGTCGTCGTTGAGAGCTCAGCAGTGCCAAGAGCGTGACGTCTCTGTATTCTCTGATCTGATCCTGAGATGAATAATCGTAAAAATTACGTTTGGCGTCCACACTGTGTTAAACAAACTACTTGGCTCGTGCTACGAGTTCTCATGTGTGATTCTCTGTAAGCGACGCAAAGTGTGGCTAATTAACCTGTCACTGTGACCGTAACTACCTTTGCTAGTGTGTTGCACCACTGTCATCTGTTGTCAACCTGCATCTCTTAGAAACTGGTTACAACATGCACCGCCGCCGCCTCTTCCATCATCTCTTCTTGTTCGGCGAATCTTCCATGTCGATCGGTGGAACTAGTTAATTAGGTTTCGAACCATATATATACGCACCTGTGTATGTTGATCGTAAGTTTGTGGACCCCATGCATCTCCAATCCACGTCACCGACATGATCGTCACCTCCCTTTTATACGTTTGTCGCCACCGATCGAGATGTACGTAGTGCTAACTTGACCAGGTGCTAACTTGATCGAGATGTACGTAGTTTCAAACCTGCCTATTTTTGTTCCATCAACTTGTCCCTGTATCACAAAAATTCGTTTAGTTTCATCCAAACATTGTCTCATTATCGTTGCTTTATACGGAGTAGGATTCTAGTGAAACAAAACAAGAGTGCGATGATATGTACCCGTTTAAAAAAATTTAAATCTGCACTTTTGTGTTTCCAAAAAATCGAAACAAAAATTCTAAGTGGAGATAATTTTGAAATCTATCGTTTTGCAAAATTTCAGTGAAAATTCATATTATTTTGAATCACTGGTGCTGGAGCACCAGGACTACATAAACGGTAAAAACAAACGAGACTCGAGGAGTTACACTGAAGCCTAGCGTACGTAGCTAATCGGGGGCCCAAATATTTTGGGGGCCCTGTGCGGGAGCACAGTTCGCACACCCTCATCGACGGCACTGCCAACGCCGCGGTATCTAAGAATGCTTCACTGGCAGCAATAGCGGCGGTTGCGAGATCGCAGAGGGTGAGTTCTTGGGAGCATCCTCAGTTGTATTAGCAGGAATGAATGATCCTGAAACCCTGGAAGCGTTGGCGTGCAGGGAAGGTCTAGCTCTCGCCTCTGACCTTCTGGTGCAACGCCTTAGATTGGCCATAGACTGTGTGAACGTGGTGCGGAGTATTGAGCAAGAAGGAAAAGGACCTTATGGCCATGTCGTTCAGGAGATTAAAGCAAGAGCAGCAGAGACGGCGAACGTTGACGCACATAAGCTGGCGCGAAGCTCAATTTATCTTGATATTGGTAGGCATGTGTGTGTAATCAGCATAACGCTATTTAATAAGGGGTGGAAGTTTACTCAAAAAAAAAACTAGCAGGGTGGGATTCCCTCAAAAAAAAAAAAGCATGGTGGGATTCCTTAAAAAAAAAACTAGCAGGGTTGCCTAGTTATAGTTATGGAAGGGACAAAGTAACACAACTAGCATGAAGAAAGAAACTGAATTAGTTGCATTTGCAGAGCAAGACAACGGAAGCTCGAGCCAACACGCGAGTGGCAACTTAAAACGAACAGATAGGCTAAATTGATCAATCCCCAAGATGCACATAGATAGCCGCATAGTGGCCGGCCATCCAGAACAAAACTCCAGAAACAAGCTAGGCTCATTTGGCCGAAATCCAATGCAGTCAACGGAATCTGCCTGTGGCTAATAAGGAGAATCTATGGCTCATTCGCATACATCCCGCCCTACTTGTCGTTGTGCTCCTCCGGTGCTTCCTGCTCGTACCGGCGTTTGAACTTGCGATCTGCCCCAGGCTCTGGGCCATCTGCCGCTTCGCCCTCATGTGGTACACCTTGCCGGTGTGGTTCACCTTGGTCATCATGATGTTGATCAGCCTGCCACTCTGCGTCACGTACGAGATCCACTGCATCTGAGGGTGGAGTCCCTTCCTCATCCTTCCCACCTGGAACCAGGGTGCCAAGTTCATCACACAAAAGAGATGTAATACATGTCTAATATCACGTTTCCAGTTGTTAACGTAAAATAAACAAAAAATTTCCTCAAGACACACATAAGTTACGAAATCATGACCAACATCATCGTGATTAATGTAGGACCTTGCCATTGTAAATCCATCACAACAATTATTCCAAGTCCGCAGTATAGTAGGAGCAACACATTCCCGCAAAAGGCACGGTTATATGATTGCTAAAAGCTTGTAAACGGTGGAAGGCTAAATACTAGGCCCTTCATAGTCAATTGTGGCCACTAGAACATTTGGTTCGTAGAAAAGAAGTTACCATGGTATGCAAAAGGACAAAAAAACATGACTCCAGCAGCTGCATGGTCACTCTAGTCGAATCAAATGAAACTAAACATCAAATTTATCCATTACTACTAATCAGTCACTCTGAACTCAAGAAATGAAACTTACGGCAAAGGTCGTACTCATATGTGCTGAAAAAGATCTCCATTAGTACATTTAAACCATCAAACTCACAGATTAAGATTACTGAATAACGTAACAATAAATATAGTGTGCATGAATTTCAGGTTCAAAACTCCGGCAATTTTGATAAATAATAAATCTTGAATATTCTCTAGTCTAAATGCAGCCCTTCCGTATCTTAATACTATGCTACGCAGATTCAGGTTTGTCAGACACAAAGAAATACACACAGGATAATATATATTCGATCATTCAGGTACATATATCTAGCATTTGTTTTTATAAATAAAGCTCTGATAATCTCCATTTAAATGCAGAAATACTTTTCCATGTCTTAATAGTGTGCTACTCAGAAAGCAATTTTTGAGACACACACAAACAAAAAATACACGCAAAGCAGCAACAGTAGCTACGCATAGACAACATCACATTAAAATTTTGCCCTACCTGGTCTCATCCCTGTAGAACGACACAAACAAAACAACTAGAGAATATTTGCAGTCAACATAAGTAGCCAATAGCCACTATACGTGTGATGATGTTCTTGGTCATTTCTTGCCATCCTAGTGGACCTTGTCTGCCCATGTGACCACTCGGAAAAGCAGAGATTCCGACATATGCCAGAACTGCAATGATCAGAACTGGCATCAAATAAAATGCTCCTTGCCTCCCAACAATTAAGGACAAATCAACCAAAACGGGGAAATCAAGAACCAAAATACCAACCCGCTCCAAAGCGATCGATTTTTAGACTTGCTTTCTCAGTCTCCCTTGCCTCCACATAAGAAAAGAAAAACAATAGTAAAATTATCCAAGGGCTGCGTAGTACCATTGATGGTGTACAAGGATTGCTTGGTGACCTCAGCTAACTGCCTGAACACCCCTTGCGCCAACTAAGAAGGGCAGATGACAATAACGTGTCCCACATGGAGGGCACCAGCATTGAAGGCACCGGTGTGAAGAGGGTGTGAGAGTTGGGTGGACAGGGAGGTGTGCTCAGCGTGTGTGCCTCTGTGGAATGGAGGTACCGTTTGCATGTGGCGCGATGAGTTAGGATTAAGCTTTGCTTGTTGGGCTGGATGATTGGGCAGAGGGCTCAAAAATGCTAAGACTGGCTGCTTCACTTTTGAAATAAGATGAGAAATGCCCAACCTAGCCAGAAATATTCTGCATTTCGCCAATTTGAAACTTAACTAAATGGCTTAACCAAAAGAGATCTTCTCCTAGCTATCAGATTGGATAGAGAAGCATGATAAGAGAAATAGGACATCTACCTATAGTATACAAAAAAGCACAACATATACACCAATTCACATTTATACCTATCATCAGCTTAATACTACGTATCCCACATAAACACAACACATACACTGGGGAGAATGGATCAAATGTAGCATCTGTCCTACAAAGCAGAATGACAGTATCTGTCAGCTATGCAGCATTTTTCATAAGCACACTGAGCATCTGCGGAATCATGGGTTCAAAATTTTCACATTGCATCAGTAAAGTGAGCATCCAGATCAAACAGACAATCTCACGACAGAACATTTGTGCTAACACGCACAAACGCGCGACATCAGTAAAACCGAAGCTCAACTAGCATCATACAGGACCACTAGCACACACATTAACCGGAAACATCCCAGACCACATGAGAGTCCTAAACAGTATGCAGCGCAACTGAAATCCTAGACAATCAAGCAGCATTTTTTCGTAAAATACAGATCCTAACAGAAATAATCACGAGAAGCTGGTTAGTCCGACAACCACCGCCTCAGACTACACCAATTCTAAATCGCTACGGTCGACGGGCATATCGCCCAGGCTAAGCGCCAGAGAGGAGGAATAGAGAGGCTTACCCGAGTCGTGGAAGCAGTCGAGGCGGAGGCGCGCGGGAGGCACAGCCGAGCGCGGGTAGGGTTTCGACGTGGGAGACGTGCCGAAGGGTGAGAAGAGGAGACCGGGGCGGAGTGTCGCCGGTGGTCGTCGGAGGCGGCGGCGTTGTGGTCTGCGGAGATGAGAAGGAAGAGAAAGGGGATCGGGGAACTGACACACCATGGGCCTCGTGCTTGGCCCGACCCGAATCAGCCGTGCTTGGGGCCGAGCTTTTTCCCCGTGCCTCGGGCTGGCCCATGAAATCCCGTCTGGATGGCCACCATTAGAAGCACCCAAACTTGCTGGAGCTCTGTTTCAAAAAACAAATGGTATGTTTTTTTTTGAATTTACAAATGGTATGTTGTAGTTTAAAAACCTTTTTTCATGAATATGTGTATATTTCTGGAAAATTTTGGCTAAAAGGTGTTCTATTTTGAGACAAATATAGAAACAAATTTGTCGCCGGAATAAATGAGCACACTAGTGCTGGCAACTCCAAATAGTCCCGCAGCGGATGAAGAACCAGCCCATCCCTAAACTTAGAGGGATGGCTGAGCATTGGAGCGGCAATTGAAAAAATTCGGCCAGTGGTAGTTAATTAGCGGGGACGATGGAGACAAGGCAGGTGGAGGTGGGCCGCTAGATTTGGAGAATAAGAAAATAATAGGGATGTAACAAAGGATTGATAGGAAAGGAAAATGACCGCGCGTGTCTTGTGCCACTGGTGACAGCGAGTTAGATTTTCAGATACATCTACTAATAGTAACACAGATGATGGTTGTGCCTATAGTTTTGGCAGAACACAAATAATGTTACACATTTCAGAAAAAAACGTATATCAAATGTGTGCAAAGTTGAGAGTGGATCCCAAATATCATACTCCCTGTGTCAATAATTTCTCCGCATTCTAAGTTCAGTCAAATTTAACTTCTAAAGTTTGACAAACATATGAAAAAATGTTAACATCTATAATACAAATGCATATGATACGAAAATATACTTTATGATGATTCTAATAGTATTTATTTTGTATTTTAGATGCTGATATTTTTTCCTATATGCTTAGTCAAAATTTACAAAATTTGTTTTTGACTAAACAAAGAATGCAAAGTAATTTTGAACCCAGGACATAGCACGATATGAAAGGCTAGCTAGAACTACACTCAATTAACAGGTTAAAACTTACGTCCTTAAGAAAATTATTGTTGTAACTTAGAGATCAAGAAAAGAGATTGTATTCCCCTGATCAATATCTAAATTATCAACAAAAAAAATGATATGCACAGATAGATGAACAAATAGGATCGACGTACATGTTTACAAGCATACAACTCTCGAGATCGATCAATGACTCAATCTACGGCTTTTGAGGCGGGTCCTGCTGCTGTATCCCCTCCGTGTTGCCGTAGAGGCACATGTCGCCTGCTGCCCAGCAACATGCCCAGCCCAAGGCCTTGCCCACGAACCCGGCGACGACCCCGGCGCCCGCTACGGCCTGCACGACAACGGACGTCGCCGTCGTCGTCGCGTGGGTGGAGAGCGTCGCCAGCGCCCCCGATGCTCCGAGGGTCGCGTAGCCCAGGCAGGCCATGCAGATGCAGCCGATGAGGCAGCACTCGCCCATCTCGTCCACCTCCGCCATCGCCACGTCGTAGTCGTCGCCGCCGCCCCCTGGGTTCTGGATGCCGGCCATACTGCGTGCCGTCCAGTCGGTTGTATCCCTGTTTTTTTTTTTCTATTGAAAAGAAAACGCAGATCCCTGTCATGAAAAGGAGTACATCTCTGAATCGATTCACCTAACGGATACGGACAGGATTCTTTGTTGGCATTGAGCATCCCCTGTGTATATGTACTTACGTGCCGTGTCTAGGACAGATCCGCCGATCGATCAGGCGACTAGCTATCCAACCGAGATGGCCAATCCGCCGCGCGTAGGCGCCGCCGGCGATCTCGTGGACGTACGACCGGCTAGTGCCGCCATGGCACCAAAGCGAGGCTACTCCCATCGTCGCTCTACTCCCGGGGCCAGCCCGCAGCGAGCTAGATTTCTTGATACAACTTATACTAATAGTAACACACATGATGGGTGTGCCTATAGTCTTAGCACAACACAAATAATGTCATGCATTTGAGAAAAAAACGTGTATCAAGTGTGTGCGAAGTTGAGGCGGGATCTGAAAGATCATACTCCATGTGTCAATAATTTCACTGCATTATAGGTTTGGTCAAATTCAACTATTAAAGTTTGACTAATCTATGGAAAAATATTATAACATCTATAATACAAATGCATATAATACGCAAAATATACTTTATGATATGATTCCAACTGTATTTATTTTGTATTTTAGATGCTGATGTTTTTTCCTATATGGTTAGTCAAAATTTACAAAATTGGATTTTGACTAAACATAGAATACATAGTAATCTTGAACCGGGGACCTAGCATGGTATGAAAGGAGGTAGAACTACAGTCAAGTAATTGACATGTTAAAACGTGACATCTTGAAGAAAATTATGGTTGTAACTTAGAGAACAAGAAAAAAAAGATTGTATTCCGCTGATCAAAATCTAAATAATCAACAACAACAAAATGATATGCCCAGATAGATGAACAAAGATGATAGATGTACTTGTTTACAAGCATACAACTCCCCTATGAATACCTCCGAGAGACTGAGCCGACGGTTGGGTCTTGAGATTGACGAAGTCACCAAGGGCGCCTCACTGTCGACGGGAACATCGCCTTCCACTGAAGAATATTCCGGCTAAATGAGAAACACCAGCGTCAAATCTAGGGTTTAAACTCTGGTGGGCTGGGCGTGCGACCACCCTCCTAACCATCTTGACACAGGCAAGTTCTCAAATTGTATCCTGTTTGTTTTTGCTTAAAAACGTATGATGCGTACGTGATAGATATGGGTGAGAATGAGGGCGTCTCTGTGTACTGCTTACGGCCTTACGTGTCCGCGCCTAGGGTAGATCCGCAGATCGATCAGCCGAAGCTAACAAAGATGGTCAATCCAACGCCAGTACGACCGGCCAGTACCGCCATGGCTCCAAATCGAGGCTACTCCCATCGTCGCTCTGCCCCTGGGGCCAGACCATCGCCGGACGTCGTCTTCGAGATCCTCTCCTGGCTCCCGGCCAGCTCCCTGTGCCGATTCCAGTGCGTGTGCACGTCGTGGCGCGCCCCCGTCTCCGACCCCGTCTTCATCGCCGCGCACAGGTCCCACGCTGGCGCTGAGCCGCTGCTCGTCGCCGCCACCGACTTCCTTGGTGTCTGTGGCAGACCTACCACGTCCGTGTAGATCATGAACGCGGACGGCTATGTCGTGCGCCTCTTCGAGCTATACGGCTTCTGGAGGCTCCGCGCGAGCGTCGACAGCATCGTCCTCCTCACCTCCCACCACCACTTTGACTCCCCGGCGGTCCGCGTGGTCGATCTGGCCACCGGGGAGACGATCGCGAGCTGCCTGAGGCCGACTGAGGTCGCCAAACGTGTCACCACCTGGTTCGGTTTCGGTCAGGATGCAAGTGGGCCGCTCCGCAGATTATGCAGGACAATCCGCAACGTCCGCCACTTGATTACGCAGGACAAGCAGTTGCCCAGCAAACAAATTAAGAGGGCTATGTAGGCATCGCAGGCTTTGCAGGAGTGCCCGCATATGTCTTCTCTCTGAAACTCTCGAACAACAATTCACAGACAACAAACAATAGCATGGCCGTATGGCGACTGGCGACTTGCCGTAGTATGGCGATATGCCGATTTCCCCGTTCACTGATTCCACCAAATTCATCTACGGATCTGAAAGCCTTCGATTCTACTCCTTGTTCACTTCCTCTTAATCCAATTTCGGTTCTTCCCCCACTCAAGCAATTCCCATATTCCCTTTGTCTTCTTTCTCGCTCCTAAAATCCCCAATTCAATCTAAAAAAAAACCCAATTCCAGGCTGCTGGGCCGACGCCGACCTCGTGGTCCTCCTCCATTTGCAGGCGGCGCTGGGAAGAACGCCGGCTCGCCGGAGTGGCGCGGGCGGGGACTGGAAGTCGACGAGCAGGGGGTCGCAGTGGCGCAGGCTGGAAAGTAAAGGCGCGGGTGTGGCAACGAGCGGGGGCGTCGGGTGGAGCAGGTGGCGATGAGCGGAGGTGCCGGCCGCCGGGCGGCACAGGCGCGCTGAACGGCTGTCTGTCTGCTTTTGGTATAGCGTGTTGCTTGTTAGTAGAAGGATATGCAGGCGAAGCAGGCATACGCAGGACGTGCTTGCAAAGCCCACTTAAGGATTGAAGTAGGTCCGCGACGCCGCTAAGCACTTTTTCCGCGGCGCGGCTGATGCGGGCCTGTGGACGCCCGCGTCCACCTGCACCATTAGGTTTCGGTCGCGCCGCCCGGTCCGGCGTGTGCAAAGTGATCCGCATCGTGTCCCGACAGTCTGACGTGCGAGCTCCTCCCTGGCTCCGCCACGACAGTCTGACATGCGAGGTCCTCACTGTAGGAGACGGCCCCGCCGGATGGAAGCAGACGCGGCCGCCGCCGTCCGAGGTCTGTTACTTCTCCTTTGGCTACTGCAGCGATGGAGCTGCGGTCAACGGCTGTTGGGTAATCCAAACATTGTCCTGTTTGGCTGCCACGTGATTAGCTTAGGAAAGTAATCATGTACGTGGGTCTTGTGGCTTGCATGCCATGTGTCCGTGTCCTACTAGTACTAGTAGAAGTAGAATAGGAGGGTCTAGAGTCGGTTTTACTTTCCTAGCTTAGTCGTACCAGCTTTTGGACTGTAATAGCTGTGTACGAGTAGAAGTCTTGTACGAGTCGAGCAGATCTCAGGCCTCCTGTGTGCTATATAAACAGGGGTACAGGGTCTGTTGTAAACTACCAGAAAACGAAAAGCAATAGAAAAAACAAGAGGCGCGAGACGTGCCTTTGACGATCCTTTCTTTGTTGATGTGTTCGTGTGTGTTCTAGTCCTGACGTTTGCGTTAGCGTCAGCACGGCGGTTAAAGGAAATTTGCGTCCTTGCGTTTCCGTCGTTGAGTTGTCGTGAGATCGTGTGTTCGATCCTTGGGAAAAGCTAACAATTGGTATCAGAGCTAAGGTTGTGAGGCTTCGCCGTTGCGTCACGGTGGAGTTTAAGGATTCTTCGTCGCTGTCAAATTGCGTCATAGATGATGGAAAAATTGAAGAAGAGGATCATGTCAACTTCAAGGGCAAGAGACGGCGGTGTGACCGTCCGGTACCCCATACTTGAAGGCGACAACTATGGTGTGCGGGCCGCAAAGATGAAGATCTTCATGCGGTCACATGGAGTCCGAGCAACGGTGGAAGAGGGCGATGACGACGATCCGAGATTGTTCCGATGATGAAGCGGTGGTAACAAAAAAAGGTTAAGAGTCGTGTCTTTAGTTTTTATTGTCAAAGTAATTTGTGTGTCTCGACGAGAAGACGAAGGCCAACATGAAGATGGATGCGGACCGGTCAAGATGAGTTCCTGCATGAGGCTATGCGTTTAGTCCTCATGTGGCACGCTGAGATGCGACGGCGTGGGCTGGTAATCCAGATGATATGTTGGTCACAATCTAGGAGTCGAAAGTTTGGATTAGGGGGGTGATTGTTGGGTAATCCAAACATTGTCCTGTTTGGCTGCCACGTGATTAGCTTAGGAAAGTAATCATGTACGTGGGTCTTGTGGCTTGCATGCCATATGTGTCCGTGTCCTACTAGTACTAGTAGAAGTAGAATAGGAAGGTCTAGAGTCGGTTTTACTTTCCTAGCTTAGTCGTACCAGCTTTTGGACTGTGATAGCTGTGTACGAGTAGAAGTCTTGTACGAGTCGAGCAGATCTCAAGCCTCTTGTGTGCTATAGAAACAGGGGTACAGGGTCTGTTGTAAACTACCAGAAAACGAAAAGCAATAGAAAAAACAAGAGGCGCGAGACGTGCCTTTGACGATCCTTTCTTTGTTGATGCGTTCGTGTGTTCTAGTCCTGACGTTTGCGTTAGCGTCAGCACGGCGGTTAAAGGAAATTTGCGTCCTTGCGTTTCCGTCGTTGAGTTGTCGTGAGATCGTGTGTTCGATCCTTGGGAAAAGCTAACAACGGCCGCCTGCACTTCCTGTCCTCCACATGGCAGAACGGCATAGTCTGCTTTAATCTCGAGAGCGAGGAGTGGACGGCGACGATCCACGGACGACCACGAGGAGGAGTTGCCCGGCACAAGGAGGAGATCAGCTTGACCGAGCTCAATGGCGCCTTGTGCATCGTCCATGCAAATTGGCCCACGGTCGACCTCTGGCTCTTGTTGGCCGACACCAATAAGAAGGACGTCTGGGTCAAGGCCTACACAATCCCGGTCGTCAATCATGTCGTCTACCTTGTGCCTCTCAGGGTGATGCGTCCTGGAGGGAAGCTTCTCTTGTACTACCGTGGTAGCTACGGCTCACCGGCGGTGTTACAGGTATATGATCCTTGTTCCGGGAAATGCTCCGACGTGGAAAAGGCGGCGACTGACATAATCACTGGTACAATCGGCCTCTGCGGCTCGCATTTGGACCATAGATTCTGAAGCTGAATCCTCTGTTTTCCTGCCTTTGGAATGTTGTTCCTAGTGTCGTCATAATGTATACTACTTTTTTTTTCAGTCGTCGTAATTCATGCTAATCATGAGTAGCAACTTAGGTTGCAAATAAGATTTTCCTAATTGCACATGGAGTACCAATATGGATTGCAACTAAAATTTTATTACTTGCACGGGAGTAGCAATATGGGTTGCAACTGATGGCATCATCTATCTGAGAAATAAGTTACTTCTCAGTCGGTTGATTTACTCACTCCCAATCAGCGGCGGGCGCAGGATTTGAAGACTGTGTATTCAAAATTTTAAGAGGTGAAAAAAAACTTGTCTATAATTGATTATAGCATCAAATATTCGTAACCGTACAATGTATAGAAGATATAGCACAATTTCACACAAAAAAAATCAAGTCATAGAAACGGATCATAACTTGAATTGTTCACGAAAAAGTACCAATTGTTCAACATATCAAATAATAAATATCTGAACTATATAAAGATGAAAACTAACGAAATGATAAGAAAGCTCACAAGCTACAGGTTAACTTTCCGATTCTTCAAAGCCTGAAAATTATTGATGATGTCCTCATCCTTAACTTGCAAGAAGAAATCCCTTTCAATAAAGGTAACCAAGCAATCATTCAGAAACTTTTGGCCCATCCTGCTTCTTAGTTTATTTTTGATATAGTTCATCGAAGAAAATATTCTCTCAACACCAGCTGTTGCAACAGGGAGAACTAGCACCAATTTCAGAAGTTTGTAAACGATGTCATACCGAAGAACCTTCTCTGTTTTAACAAGCATCATAGACAGCTCGGCTAGGCTTTTCAAATTTGCAAAGTTTTCATCTGTGCTGACATCATTAATATAGCGGTTCAGTTGAAAAGGAAGTTGTACCAATTCTTCAACTCCAAAATCTTGAGGATAGAACTCAGCAAGCTTAACCAGGTTTTCAACATTGAAAGCAGAAAATGACTTGGCTGGACTGAATGATGCCATGCATCTAAGTAACTCTGTGTTTACCTCATCAAATCTGTTATTAAGTTCTTGAAGTTGTCTATCAATGACACCCAAAAACATATCAGCATGAAACCGGTGGTAATTAATGGCATCTTTGTAGAACCTCTTTGCTCTTTGTATAGGCTTGTACTTCCCATCCATGTCAACAACTCTGAGACGGTGCTTCACACAAAAAGTAGTGACCTTATCAAGAAATATTTTCCATCCATCATCATCTCTCAGAACCCCAAGCTCATCCTTTGTAAAAGCAAGAAGATCCATTGCATTCACAATATCTTGATCCCTCTTTTGTAAAGCATTGCAAAAGCCATTCGTGAGTCCAAAAATCTCATTCATCAAGTGCAGCAAGAAAATAAACTCAAATGACTCAAATACTTCTAACATAGTTTGAGCTCCTAAAGCCTCAGCCCCTTTACTTTCTTTCCCAACCCTGAACAAAACTTTTTTGATCGAAGGATATAAAGCCATAACATGCATCACAGTTCGGTGGTGAGATCCCCACCGTGTGTCACCTGGTCTTGATAAGCCCATTTCTTGGTTTAAACCTTGTCCACTTTCAATTTCACCGAGTCTCAGTGCTTGAATCATATATTCTGCTTGAGCTATGCGAAGCATACGAATCTTTTTACAAGACATCCCAAGAACATTCAACAAATATGCTAGCTGCCCAAAGAACCATTGGCAATCAATATTCTCCTTAGCAACAGCCACAAGGGTTAGTTGAAGCTGGTGGGCAAAACAATGAACATAATAAGCAGAAGGTGACTCTTCCATAATTAGTTTCTTAAGACCATTCAGATGGCCCTTCATGTTGCTAGCTCCATCATACCCTTGCCCACGCACCTTGGATAGTGGTAATTGATATTTTATAAGCAAAGATTTAATTGCTTCTTTGAGAGTTAATGCTGATGTATCTTCAACTTGAACAATGCCAAGGAACCTCTCAACCGGCTGTCCCATTTTATTGACAAAACGCAAGCAAATAGCCAACTGCTCCTGTTGATATGCATCACTTGATTCATCAGCGAGAATTGCAAAACACTCATCACCAACTTCCTCTATGATAAATTTAGTTGTCTCAAAAGCACAACAACCAATGAGTTGTTTCTGAATCTTCGCATCTGTCATTTGGCAATTATGTGGAGCATTATCTAGAACCACTTTATTAACTTCTTCAAAGTTCCCTGCCAGCCAATGCAAAAGTTCTTTGAAATTCCCTTTATTTGTTGAGTTTCTTGACTCATCATGACCGCGAAAAGCCAAACCTTGCCGCAGAATATATCTTATGCATTTAAGTGACCATTTCAAGCGAGCTAGATACTGAGCTTTGACTAGTGCAGTGCTTGAGGCAATGGACTCATGAATTGATGCTTTCGGTTTAATGAACATGTTATATTTCTCTTCAGCTTCACAATGAGCACTATTGATTTCACCCGCATGCGTACGGAATCTAACTTTCATGTTCCAATTTCTGAATCCTCCATTGACAAAACTATCTCCACCAGCAAATTTATTGGAATCTTTAAATAAGTAGCAAACAAAGCAATATGCAGCATCTCTATCAACACTATACTCAAGCCATTTGAAATCATCAAACCACTTTGGTTGGAAGCGGCGCATACCTCCACAATTATGTTGGGGGAAATCCTCCTTCTTCATCTTTGGCCGACATGGTCCCAATGCAATATATGCCCTTCTAACTGAATCTTGGTCGTTGACAACATATCCCGAGATAGGAGTCCTCAACCCAGGATCATGCTCAATGTCATAATTGCCGTGATCATCAAATTCATCACCAGATGAATCATCGTCTGACATCTCACCGTCTTCATCATCATATTCAGCATCATTCTCAATGTCAATATCTGGCTCTGTTCTTGCAGGTCGCTCAGGTATCTCAGGTTCAGGTGGAATATTTGTCTCACTGTCATTCTGACCTTGGAATAACACCAACTGCATCTCGCTGCCCAGA
Source organism: Poa pratensis (assembly GCA_947311845.1). Classification (NCBI taxonomy): domain Eukaryota; kingdom Viridiplantae; phylum Streptophyta; class Magnoliopsida; order Poales; family Poaceae; genus Poa; species Poa pratensis. The sequence goes on from CAMZMU010000127.1 coordinate 6,501,804, forward strand.
TTTTCAGTTTCCCTCTCCCTCTTCTTTGCGGCAGCTCTTTCCATGAAAGCCTTCAAGTTAACAACAGGACTCTTTCTCTTCATGCTTCAGACCAAAAGCAACCAATTCAATCTGAAAAACAACAACAATTAGATCATACTAATTTCGGGCAAATTTCGCCTGAATTTTAACTGAACATTTACATCACCGCAAGTCCTCTATCTATAATCTATTTCTATGATTGATTGGGTTGTTCCGATATGCGAAATCATGTAAACATTGGATTTTAAAAGTGAAGATCAGATGAGGAAAAGACGCAATCAGCGCATACCTGTGGATTTCTTGGTCGATGGAAGTTCAGACTCGTGGTCGAGCCGTCGAGGACGACGAGGAGTCGAGGATTGGCACACGCGCCCTGCCGGCTGCCGCCTTGCTGCACCAACGCCGGTCGCCGGGGCTCCGCCGTCGCGCGTCGCAGTCGCCCGTCTGCGTCTAGGGTTGGGCGTCAATTTGGGGAGAATCTGAGGCGGATCAAACAGAGGAACACAGACGAGGTCACACGAACAGACGTTTTAACCGATCGGTGCTTGCAGCGACGTGGGAACAATTGGGCCGAATAGCCATTTTCGGCCTCATAGAGGAGGGAGGCTGGCGGGAGATGGGCTTCTGGCCCAAATATGGCTCACTTTTTTTTTCATATATGTGTATTATACACTACATATACCTAGTTTTTTGTCAAAATTTTGGGTATTCAACTGAATACAGTTGAATTGAAGTGGGCCCGCCACTGCTCCCAATGCACAAGATCCAAGATGCTTCTTTTAACACATACCTGTTTAGTTCATCAAGATAGATCTGTAAGTTGAATAAAAAAACAGAGGGAGAAAAATTATATAAACTGAGGCTCCAGGTGAACCGCACGATCTAAAGGTGAATATGTACTTAACTCTCTAAGGAGAGTTGTCGAGTGTCCAACTTCAGCTCGTTCTGAATCATTGTAGCACAAAGTGCTCGTCAACAGTTTTCTTCCGTTCTTCCACATGATAGAGGTAGTCGGTCGTCCTGCTAGGGAGGTCGAAATATCAACATGTACAATGCAAAACCTTTATTATTAGAGTTATCATAAAGTATATACTTCCATGCTATATGCATTTAGTATTATGGATGTTTATATTTTTCCTATATTCTTTGTCAAACTCGACGATCAAACTTAATAAATTTTAACTTTGACTAAACTCAGAACGTAAAGTAAATAGAAACATAGGGAATACCAAAATGTTGCGATGTTCCCCATAACCCCTGGTAGTGGTTATGGTTTAATTAGTTGGTAGAAACTGATCAACCGAAATGTTAGTTTTGTCCCGAGTTTCCTGGTGATCTTTTTTTTAAAACGGATGACAAAATATTTGCCTTATCCATTAATTAAAAAGAAAGCAGCTCGATTTATTTGCGGGAGAAACCAGACAAAAACCATGCATCAAACACCAACAACCACAGGATGGAGCCCACACAACCTCAAGAACAGCTAAAGTCAAGCTTAAACCACCACTCCGCAAAGATCCAGCCAGTCTTCCGCCCTCGCCGGAGAGAAGAAACCGTAACTGCTATGAATGAGCAGATACGGGACACTCCAATGCATATGAAGAGACCAACCCCCCGGGGGGCTCTGTCCCCTGTCGCCCGTCATCGTACACCGCAGGATCGACATCGCAGCAACAAACAAGCCGAGAAAAACCCACATACACGTCGGAGAAGAGCCGCCGACAACCTCAACTTGGCCACCACCGCGAAGCTCTCGGGGCCATCGGGGGCCCCGACATTGATCTTGGTACTACATTTTACAGTCGTTTGTGTTGTTGGAATGTTGGTGCCTCATACTTGTCGTTGAATGTTTCAACATGAGTACGTAGTTCTTGGTTCAACATATAAAAGGTTCATATCCATCAAAACTCACGTAATGGCAGGGCAGCGTCCTGTATCACGGCTCACGGGACGATGGCGCCAATCAGTCGTCTCAGCTTTTGGTGGCAAAATTGATAAAGTTGAAAATTTTATTAAATTTGCCGCTTTTTTTTTGCGGGGGAAAATGATTGTATTAGATAATCAAAGTGTTGTTACAATCCTTCTGGATACAGTCCCATAAAACCTCTGGCACCGACTCTATCCAAACTTGTGTTCTTTGGTTCAACAACCCAAATCTAGCTAACTCATGACTAGCACTATTACAAAGTCTAGGAATTTTAGATATCGACGCAAAACGAGCGGAAGATAGTAATATCCGAAGGTCATCCACCAGGTGGCACAGAGTCGAGCCGTCCCTCACCTTGCTCGTAGCTAGTTGCACCAGCTCTGCGCTATCTGTCTCCACACTGACGCGCTCTTGACTCATGTCTAAGGCAAACCGGAGCCCTTCCATACAAGCTTGTAACTCCGCCTCCAGTGCGGAAGAACATCTATTCAGATCCCTACAAGCTGAGAAAACAATAGAACCATCACTCCGTCTCAAGATCATACCAGTACCTGCTCTCCTAGACTGAGCTATGAAGGCACCATCCACATTGAGTTTCAATAAACCAGCAGGAGGTCGCTGCCATACCGCGTGCGCTGGATGTGCACAGCTCGTAGTTCCATGGCTGTTGCCCCGGGAACCTGCTTTCCTTTCATAAATTGTTCCGGTGTCATGCTTCGAATATTTTCAAGAGACTGCATATAGCTGCAGATAAACCTTCGTGATCCCTCGATTGTCGGCAGCTCCTTATCATGAGTCACCTCATTATGGGCGTGCCAGATTCTCCATGCGATCATAAGCGCACGGTTGCACATCTCCATTGGCATTGAGAGCAGCCATTGTTCCATCCAATCTTCGCTCGTGCAACCACTTTTTATCACTGGTATAGACCACACTTCCCGCATTGCCGACCATAGCGTCGCTGCGTGTGGGCACTGGACCAAGGCATGGAAAGTATCCACCCGACCGTGTCCACAAATACGACACTCCCCGGACACCGGAATATGTCTCCTTTTCTTATTCCACTCTGTAGCCAGGGCCTTTGACAGTGCCTTCCACGCAAAAATTCGAACCTTCTGCGGAACATTACACTTCCAAATTTTCTTCCAAATTGGCTTGTCCCCTAATGGTGCTGAACTACTAGCCCCGACCTCCCGACCTTGCTGTGATAGCCGTAGTCCCATGCGGTAGGCACTACGCACGGAAAAGAAGCCATTCTTCTCATGCTGCCAAGCTAGGAAATCACACGGCCTCCTCTGTGATAATTTGATCTTCAGTATGACATCAACATCAATCGGTGGGAAAGTCTTCCGCACCAATGCTTCATCCCAATTTCCACTATCATCAATGAGACTAGACACCCTGATCAGCCTAGATCGGCCCTTGTCTCTATCACCTTCAGCTCCTCTCCTCTCGGTAACCAATTGTCGCGCCATATTCTGACTGACCGACCGTCACCAATACGCCATATGATCCCACTCTTTAAAAGCTCTAATCCATATGTGATTGCACTCCAAGTAGGAGAAGGATTCCCCGTGAACACCGTGTCAACCAGGTTGCCTTGCGGATAATATTTAGCACGAAGAACCCGCGCACACAAGCTATCCGGCCTCTGAATCAATCTCCAAGCTTGACGTGCCAATAAAGCTTGGTTGAACACACGCATGTCTCTAAACCCCATACCACCATGAGGTTTCGACTGAACAAGAATATCCCATGAAATCCAGTGCATTTTCCTCTTCCCCCTCTCAGCACCCCACCAAAATCACGGATCAGCTTTGTGAGATCATCACACACAGAGAATGGTAACTTGAAAACTCCCATAATATATGTCGGTAGTGCCTGTGCCACTGCCTTAATCATAATTTCCTTTCCACCTTGTGATAGATCCCCCCATTGCATCAATCTCTTCGCTAGTTTGGCTTGAAGACTATCAAATTTCCCTCTGCTCATACGACCTTCAGGAGTTGGTAGTCCGAGATACTTTTCCTCAAAATCCTCCTTTTGAACATTCAACACACTCCTCACCTCCCCTTGTACCTCTTCACTACAACCAGTGCTAAAGAGGATAGAGCACTTAGCTTCATTGATTAATTGGCCCGTTGCCACCGCAAACGTGTCAATCACATATTTAACTCTCTCTGCTTGATTACGGTTTGCCCGGAAGAACAACAAGGTATCATCCGCAAAAAGAAGATGCGATATCCCAGGAGCTCGCCGACAAACTTTAATAGGCGAGATGCCACCTGAACTGATTTCGGACTGTAGCAACGCGGATAGACCATCAGCAACGAAAAGAAACAAGAATGGGGACAAAGGATCACCTTGCCGAAGTCCTCTAGTGGGGGAGAATGCTTCCAATAGAGCTCCATTAAATTTTACGGAGTACCTTACCGTGGTCACACATGACATAATCCAACATATCCACTGGCAAGAAAAGCCCATCTTATGCATCACTTCCTCCAAGAAAACCCAGTCAACGCGATCATAAGCCTTCGATAAGTCCAATTTGTAGGCACACAAAGGATCTTGTGCACTCGTACCATGCTCCATAAAATATAAACACTCAAAAGCCAAGAGCGCATTGTCCATAATGAGACGTCCAGGGACAAATGCGCTCTGATTTTCTGACACCACATCTAAAATAGGTCTAAGCCTATTCACCAAGCACTTTGAAATTATTTTGTATAAGACATTGCATAGGCTTATTGGCCGAAACTCCTTCAGCTCCTCAGGGTGGTCCACTTTAGGGATCAGAACAATAGATGTATCATTTACGCCCGCTGGCATTTGACCAGTATCAAAGAATTTCATAACCCCCTGAATAATCTCCTCCTTCAACACATCCCAATTTCTTTGATAGAACCGGGCTGGAAATCCATCAGGGCCGGGCGCCTTAAGAGGCCCAATCTGAAACAAAGCATCCGAGACCTCCTTCACAGTAAACGGCCTACAAAGATCATCATTAATCTCATCTGTAATAACCTCACTCACCAAACCGACCACCGAACCAGATTGTATGGTCAGATCGCGAGTGTACACCGACTGAAAATAAGATGTGGCCATACGCTCCATCTCACTAGGCGTGTCCTTCACCACCCCGAACTGATCTTTGAGGCTTGCAATACGATTTTTGCGAGCACGCCACACCGCCTTCCGATGAAAGAAACTAGTGTTCCGATCACCCTCCTTTAGCCACTTTATGCGTGATCGTTGCAACCACAACATCTCCTCCCTGTACAACACCTCATTCATAGTATCGAGAGTGTTGCGTATCTCATTCATAGGTGCATTATTCTCATACAGGTTTGCTAATTTCGCACGCAGCCGTACTAATTCCCGTGTGACATTACCGAACTTCCGGCTCCCCCAAGCATGTAGCACCTCCATAACCTTTTCCAGCGCTACATTAATCTCGCCAAGATCAGTTTTGGCACCTTGTTCATGCCAAGCGTTGGCCACCACTTCTGGTAACGCATGCTCTCTCTCCCATATGATCTCATACCTTTCGCTGGTTGTGGACTACAATCCCGTGCCAGCTTCACCAACACTGGACAATGATCAGAGCATGGAGATACTAGATGTACCACAGACGCATCAGAAAAGATATCGCGCCATCTATCATCCGCAAGGGCCCTATCCAGCCTCACTTTAACATTTGCACGTCCACTTCGCCGATTATCATAAGTAAACGGCATTCCACTAAAGCCCAAATCTTTCAGTTCACATATCAGTAGCGCGTCACGAAACGCAGCCATAGTGCTTCATTAAAGTCTCCTAGCAAAAACCATGGCAAGTCTGACGTTGCACACAAGGCACACAAAGCGTCCCACATATGATGACGATGATCCGTTCTCGGCTCTCCATAGACAAAGGTAGCATGCCACCATGGTCCTACTACACCTTCACGCACATGCACGTCGATATACCGTGCTGTAATTTCCTTCACATCCACCTGCAGACTCTCATGCCAGAATAGGGCCAAACCTCCACTCATGCCATCACTATCACAACCAGCGAAACCACTGAGACCAAGCCTTCGTTTCATCTTCTCCACTCGAACACTTTTCTGACGAGTTTCACACAAGAAAACGAACTTGGGAATATGGGTCTTCACCAAGACCTCAATCTCACGAATTGTCGCAGCATTCCCGCAGCCCCGACAATTCAACGCTAAGCAATTCATCTGAAACTTCCTTCTGATTTGTCAGACAAGAATAGCACCAAGCCAGGCTACTCCCGTAAGAATCTCAACATGCATCCAATTAGCAAGCCAGCTACGTGCATGTTATTAACATGCATAAATCAGATTGATCCACGCCTTGGGAACAGGATGAGGCGACCTGCTAGAACAGATCGACTTGAACACAACACAGCCGCCGTAACTTGGAGTCGCGGATCAGCCGGAAAGGATACAGTCGCCTGACGAATCGAGACGGCTGGACGATGACGACACACCTGCCGCAACGCGGAGGGTCGGACTGAGCAGCGGCGACGCCGCCGGCCGGTTGCGTGTAAAAGCTCCCGAGCACCAACACTGTCTCGTAGGTCCTTTCCGGCGGCTGGGCGAGCATGGAACTATGGATGCATTATTAGCTTTGTTCGGTCGCATTGTTTCGTCGACGAACCGTTTTTTACGTCGTATATCATGCATAGCTACGCCTGTGTGGATCCGAAGATTGTGGATCCGAGCTGTTCTATGATGCAGCGTCTGGTGCGTCGTCTAGGATATGAAGTAGGGAAGAAGGGCATGCATGGCTAGTTCTAGGCTCTAGCTGGCTGGCTGCATTCTGTAGCTTCTGCTCTCGCATGTGCTGGAGCCTGCCAGGGATCTAGGAATAGGATGCCGGGTTGCATGGTCTGATACTCAGGTGGACGTCGAGCAGGCCGTGCTTCCTGGGCTCGTGGAGATGCCCAAGTAAGCACCCACCAGTTCGGGAAAAAAAAAACACCCACCACTTGAGTCTGGAAGAAGTCAAAAACAAGAAAACATGAGTCTGGAAGAGACACTACCCCCAACGAATGTGGTGGATGAGTGCGGGAACATCCCGCCTGAAAAGGATACCCTTACGGCCCCGCTTGGATGCCCAGAAATTAAATACGGCCTGTGGGCATTTCCCCTCCTCACACTGGAAAAATAACAGGAGGTGTGGAGGTCCGTGAGAAAATACCCCCGTTTCGATTAGATTACGACGAACCAATCGGGGCCTACACAGTAACATAGGCTTCTCGCAAGGCTGCTTATAGGAACTTGGGGGTTCCATTAGGGATAGACGACCACCGACAGGGCCCTCGCCGCAACAACGCCAGAAGTTTTAGATGTAGGGGATAACCATCAGTGTGGCGATCTACGAGGTTGAAAGCTCTGCTTCCAAAAGTAAGCCTAAGAACAAGAGAGGAACACCAAGTAAAAAGATCACACACCAAGCCTTACGATCATCGCAAAAATAATTTCAAGAATAACAAAGTTCTAGCCGACTAGTCACAACAATATTTCTGATTTGGTTAAATAAGTTTTCGGATGACTTTTGAAAACTTTATGTGATGGCATGTTTAATACAACCCCCACATACTCCTAATTGCACACGGTACTGGCTCATGACCAGGGACGTATGTTGCCGTTCATAACCACATCGGGATGAACCGTTGCCGACGTGGCATCACATCAGCAACTTAATTAATTATAGAGCGTGTCATTTGCAAACTAAATTCCAGGAGAGGGAAAAGAAACACCCATGTGTCCCCAAATCTAGGCTACACGAGGGAGCCCACGCTGCCGGCTCCAGCCCCTAGCTCCCCTCGTTGCCACCGGGGATAAACATCGGACACACTACAAGAAATATGTCAACTAGTGACCTTTTTTTAACGACCATGATTTTTTTGGTCATAGATGTATGACCATTTTAAACTCATTGGTCATAATCCACTTGGGAGGGAGCAAACCCTGAAAAATTATGACTTTTTAAAATTGAAAGGTCATAATTAATTGACACCAATTGGTCATAAAATTGATAACACTAATCCATGGCCTTAATTGTAGATTATTACGACCAATTTTATTGGTCACAGTAATGTATTGGTATGACTATACTGACACCTCAGCTATATCGCCTACATGTCACTGCCTCGCACCTACATGTCACTGTCTATGTGTCATTTGTGCTTACCTGTCACCACACTCACATGTGGGACGTGTTGACAGAGGTGTTGACTGTTGACCAACCTGACAGATGGGACCCGTAAATAAGCTGCATGGCATGTGGGACCCGCCCCGTCACATCTGACATGTGGGTCCAAACCTCACCCAGTCATCACAAGTGGGACCCGCCCCCCACCTGCATGACATGTGGGTCCCATACCGCCATGACAAGTGGAACCCACCCCGCCCCAACTGACTAGTGGGACCCATCCCCACCCGCATGGGGGACCCACCGCGCCCCACCTGGGTCCAGCACCCACACAATCAAATTTGGAAATAATTCTACGCAAAAATGGACTCCGGGAGTCGAACCCCAGATCTCTCAATCTATTGCCGGTGCTAACCACTAGGCCATCACTACTCATGTGATACAATACAACTTCAGGGCCTCTTATTCTATTAACCCGACTGGACATGGGCTTTGGTGGGATGAGGCCTCTCTTTTTTTCGTGCACACAGTGGGTCTTGGCCCATGCCGGAATAAACACAAGATTCCCTTATATTCTACACCCATATCTATTCGGCCCATTTGATTTTTTTCTGTTTTCTTTAATATCTTTTGATTTTGAACTCCATTTGTAACCAAATAATATTTGAAAATTTCGTAGATATGTCCTCTGTAATTATAGACTATTAGGGAATGTTTTTAGTCAAAATAAAATTGAAAATATCCCTAAGATTATCAATTGTTTTGTATAGGGTTTTGTGAAATTTGAAATAAACTTTTGGGAATATTCTTTGAAATAGATGGAGGTGGAGGTGGAATAATGCAAATATTTTGTTGTATCTCTAAATAAATGACTACTTGTGTATCTAAAATTATTTTTCTCAAAACATCATGATCAAACTACGAAGCCCCTGTAGTTCAAATTTGACCCGCTTCCTGCTGAATCGCAGAAATTTATCTTTTTCAAGAGAGGTGGATGGAAACCTTTCTACACCCAACTATTTGGTTTTTTTACATAACATGTGATCTAATATTTATTTTAAATGTTGTGGTACAATTTACAACAAATATTTGGTAGGTCCTTCACAAAAAACCCCATTTTTTGCACTCCGGAAATGAAAAAAGAAATTTCCGTGCAAAAAAGATGAAAAATTTCTTCGGCAACATTGTTCTCCATTCCAAGATGCACACTTGTACACAATATGAGATCATTTAAACAAACTATACCATGAAAGTGGCCATAACATCAGTCATTTGGCCTGAAAGGTGTGAATCTTCGTACATGATAGCTCATTTCTGAGAACACTTTTTTGAATTTCTTATACCGATTATTCATATTTTTTGAATTTCTTATACCGATTTCAAAAAATGTTCAAAACGGCGGACACGACCGTTCGGAGCTATGGGTGGAATCTTGCACGGATTTTGTTGGATCTCTAAATAAATGACAGTGTATCTAAAAATGTTTTTCTAAAAAAAAACAAAAAAAATATATCAAACACCTATAGTTCAAAGTTGATCCGCTTCCAACTGAATCGGCAGAAATTTGTCTTTTCAAGTAGAAATGGATGGAAAACTTTTAACACACAACCATTTGTTTATTTATAGATAAAATATGGTATAATAGTTTTGAGGTGTGGTCCAAATTTGTAATTTTTTTTGTAAGTGGTTCACAAAACCCATGTTTTTATCACTTAGAAACCATTTTAAATGGCACTTGTCCTGCCTAATTTTTTTTAAATAATACGTTTTTTAAAATAAATTCCAGAAATAATATGCAGATTTGAACAATTACAAAAATAATATCCTGTCGGCAATGGCGAAACCGATTGGAACTAATCGGCATCCGCCATGCCGATTAGTCCCTGTCGGCTTAGCCAAAGCCGATTGGTCTGTTGGCTTGAGTCCACGCTCTCCTTCGACGCGCTCTGGAGCGAGGTGCGCGCCAACGCGACCCTGCTAGTGGTGGCGGCCGTCGTCGACGAGCTGCTGGCGAAGCACGCCACACACGGCACGGCGAGCACGCGCGGCCAGCCGGCGAGCACGCCACGCACGGCACGGCATGCCACGGCCAGCACGGCGAGCACGCGCGGCCAGCCGGCGAGCACGCCACGCACGGCACGGCACGGCACGACACGGCATGGCCAGCCCGGCAAGCACGCGTGGCCAGCCGGTGAGCACGCCACACATGGCACGGCACAACATGGCACGCCACGGCCAGCACGGCGAGCACGCCACGCACGGCACGGCAAGCCACGGCCAGCACGGCGAGCACACACGGTGAGGGCCTGTCGGCTTCGCCATGGCCGAGTAGGGCCGGTCGTCTTCGCCATGGCCGAGTAGGGCCTGTCGGCTTCCACGAAGCCGATTGGATAATATTTTTGAATTTTTTTTTGTGTATTATTTCCAGAATTAAATAAATGTTGTGTATTATTTAAAAAAAATTAGCCTTGTCCTGAACCAATCAGAACACAGAACCACTCTCCCACGGATCACCCTACGGTAGCCGATCTGAGCCGTCCACGCCTAACCGATCCAACGTTTCTGGTTCATTTCTCTACCGAAAAGACAGCAGCGCGCGACAGCCTCTCCTCTTCCCGCCGAAACCCTAACCCTAAATGCCCAAATCCAGCCCGTTGCTCCTCTCCCCAGAAACCCCGCCGCCACTTCTTCCTCTCGCTCGAAAATATCCTCTCCGCTCTCGTCCACAGACCACGGCGATGTCGGCGCCCCCACGATCCGCTACGTCCAACCGCCGGAGGGGAGACATGGCGAAGGCGGCGACCCCACAATCCGCGTACTTCACCGCCGCCATCTTCCAGCCGCGGGTGCCTCCGGGATCTGGCGCTACACCATCTCCCTACTTTGCCGCAGCAGCGCCGGGATCCCCTTCCTCGCCTCCCTCTCCCTCCCAAGGCGGCGCGGCCGGAAGCATAGTGTGGGGACCCCGGACTAGCTGTCTGAAATACCCGATTTTGCTTAACACAACGATCCCGTGATCAGTCTGTCGTTGCACATAATACGAATTGAGTACCGAAGTTTACATCCATTACAACACCGAATTAAAAGTCTTACATAAATGGTCATTTAGACCAAGTCTTACATAGGTGTCTTCATGGGCCAAACCAAAATATCAGCGGAAGCTACGGCGTAGTAGACATCAAATCCTAACGACGACGACACGATAGGCAGCTGACTTATGGAGATCCCTAGTTCGCTTAGAAGTCACCATACTCCTCCTCGGCGTAGTGCTCCTCGCCATAGCCTGGCTAAGACAGTAGCCAGAGACGAAACCAATATGAGTACATTTGATTGTACTCGCAAACTATCCCAACATGAGTATGCACTAGTTTTATTTAAATTTCAAACTTTGATTTACTTAAAACATCTCTATATCTTTATTGAAAAAGGTAAGAAGAGTTTTATAACTATCTTTTTAAAGAAATCACCATTTTATCTGTTTGTCCCAAAACTCCTCCTTTTTCCGACCATAGTCCATCATGGTCCATTTGCCTCCAACAAACTCATACCAACTCGTTGGTACAGTTGTGTAACATCTTCTCCACTTCAGTTTTTTTTAAACTTATAGTTTCTCAAAAACTTGCACATATGTCAAGTAGGGCCTCCCAACTGTCCATATCCGAGGACTCGGCTATTCGAATAGTTTTACACTCTGCAGAGGTAGCACGCTTTTCCCACATCCATCCGGCAACTCATCGTGCCAGCCACGTCCTGCCATACAAGGTGTATGCGAAGTTGAGTCACCGACCATAGCCTGTTCTTTGCTCATGCTAGTATAGGATCCTGCCCATATGATACCTTCCATCGACACCTAGTCCAGTAACCCGTCGGAAACCCTAAGTGTGAGGACTCATAGTTTGGCCCGATGACAGTATGGAAGCCGTCTTCAATCCCCCACATGTGGAAGGACCTTCCTTCACCACACTGTGCGAGGACTCGGGTCAAGGGTAAGTCCTCAGACCATCCCTCCATGCATATCGGAGTCGTCTCCGTCGATGAGGTCTCCCATACTAATATGAGCAAATTATATGACTACGCCATTTTCCCATATGTGGGTAAATGTGGTCGCACAGGGTATCGGCTGGTTGACGTAAGTTCAAGGACACAATGTGAATTTTTTCATAAACAATCACAAATCATAAGCATCACAACTAGCTACAGCACACACAAAGTAACACACTTTGGTTTCCATTTAATTTAATTAACTATTATTTAGTGATGTCTTAAATATGGCAGAAACCAGTGGTACATGTTTAATTGCATAACTTGAGTTATGTTGGTCACAAAAATACAAACTAAATTTCTACAAAAAGCTACTGATGTGTAGAAGACAACACAATTTAGTTTGGATTAATTGGAGTTACCAAACTCCCTACATAATTGTTTTAATACAGTAACTTAATAATCAAGTTTTAGCTACCAATTAAGTTCTGCTGATCCTAAAATTAAATCCTTTTAGTAGTAAGTAATAATAACTAAATGTGATCCAACAAAATTGGTCCTAAATCATTTGGGTTAACCAATAACCATCTATAATTGTTTTAGTTCAGAAGGGTATTCAAACTTCAACTTTATAGTAAACAATTATAACTGCTCAATTAATTGTACCAAAATTAGGGAAGCTAAAAGATCACATTACCAAGCTAAAAAAATTGGTTTGGAATTATTTGGCTTAACAGAGTATCAGAAACAAACAAGTTTAGATTTTAAACCTTCTGTGGCATTTTTAACAATACATTTTTATTATTTATCTAAATGAAATGAATCCACTTGGGTTGGATAAACATTTTCATAAGCTTTCCAGAACAGTTGGATTTGATTTATTTGCAGCTATAAATCTCGAGTTATGGATTTTTAAAGTTGGGTCCAGTACTGATTTCTCAGAGAAACTAAATTAGAAAACCTAACTGTTCTGGATAATGTTGAAAAGTATGACAATTGGGGTCCACCAGTCAGTGACTCAGCGCAAAATCCCGCGCTGTGGATAATGTTTAAAATGCTGACAGGTGGGCCAACCTGTCAGCGTTATAACAAACGAAGCGGTATGTGGCCGTTGAATCTAGATCCAACGGCTCACAAAGCCCGCGAACATCGGTGACCATAAACGGGCGGCACCGCCGCGCCGGCGATGGTGCCGTGGATGGATCCTCACCTAGGGATCTCGGATAGGCTCGGGGAAGGTGCGGGAAGATCGCGGAGGCTCGGGGAAGACGTCTGGGCGAGTTGCACTTGCGGGGGAGGCGTGGTTCGTCGGCGGGGAGCTGCAGCGTTTCCACGGGCACGGCCTGCAACTCCGGCGAGGTTCCGGGGACGCTCTGGTGCACGAAACAGAGAGGAAAAGACGGCGGGTGAGTGCGGTGGTGATGGAGAGCAATGTGCAGGGGTTAGTGGAGGGAAAAGAAGCAGAAGCATGGCTGGCCGTGGTCGTCGTCTACCTTCGGCAATGGTCGAGCTCTTGGAAGCTCACGGGCAGCAGCGGCTCTGCTGTGGCGTCTCCGCTCTCCTAGCGGTGCAAGGGAGGTGGTGGAGTGAGGTGGGAAGCAGTGGGGTGGTGTGTGGAGAGCTCGGGCACGGGGTGGGGTATTTATGCCCGCCGCGCCGGCGTTTGGTGGACACGACGCAGAAGCGGTCCAGAGGCCATGTGAGCTCGTCGTAGGGGCGGTGGAGGGTGCGGCTACGCTGCGGGGTGGCCGGGGAGCAGAAGGGTGGCGTGGGGAGGCGTGGAGGAAGCTCGACAGGGGGACGCCCTGGCATGCTCTGGGAGAGCTCGGGCGGCGTACGGGCATGCACTGGTCACGGTGATTCTCCGGCGGGGGCGGGTTCCTGCGGGCTGCGGTGTTGCGAGAGAGGGGGCAGAGAGGTAAGGGAGAGAGGGGGGCACGGGCTAGGCCACCACGGCGTCGCCACCTTCTCTGCACAGTGGCGACAATGGCGCGGGCTCGCCGGCGCCTTGTCCCCTGAAGCTCTTCCTCGCCCCCGACCAATTCCCTCCTCTTTCTCGAGCGCGGTGAGGTGAGTGAAGGGTGAGAGAGAGATTGCAGGCAGCAATTTGACGAATAAAACTCGAATTCGCTCGAATTGATCTCGGATTTGGTGGATTTGGGGATGAACACAGTTCATTCCCACAAGGTGTTCGATGAAATGGTTGAACCAAATTTAAATTTGAATTTTCTGAAATCTATTTTCATAATTTGCTTCACACATGTATATATGGATTTGTGGTGCTGTGGTGGAATTGTTGTTGCAAGTGTAGCACCACACTTTTGATGATTTTAAAAAGATAAAGAAAGATTTGGAAGTTTATATTTGGATTTTTGAACTTGATATTTGAAGAGGGAAAGTGGTAGGAATAAAAGTGAGAGTGATCATATTCACTCCACTGAATTTGGTTTGGGATAAATATACTTTCTCACTTGGAGAATTTTGTGTGACACTTGTCACATTATTTTTCTTGCTTTGCTTTTTATTTAATTTCTTTTCTTTTCTTCAAGTTTTTATTTAGAGCAAGCAACACACAATATGAAGTCAACACATATAATTTAACAAAAGTTTTTGTTGGCTCTCATTTTTGGAATTAATAATACTTATAATATTTTTGGGATGTTACAATCCTTCCCCCTTAAAATAAATCTCGTCCCGAGATTTGCTAGGCTTAGGTACTAAAGAGGTTGGGAATTCGCTCCTAAGATAATCTTCGCGTTCCCAAGTTGCTTCTTCTTCAGAGTGGTTAGTCCACTGGACTTTGTAAACTTGATCGCGTCTTCGGGTAACACGAACATCTTCTTCGAGAATCTTGAGGGGTCTCTCACGATAAGTCAGGTCTTGGTTCAGGTCGATGGAGAGGTGGTCGATGTTTTTGAAAACATCAGGCTGGTCAGGAACTTCAAGACACTTCCGGAGCAAGGAAATGTGGAAGACATCATGATAATCTCCTAACTCTGGGGCAACTCCAGCTGATAGGATACTTCTCCTCGACGAGCAATGATCTTGAAGGGTCCAATATACCTTGGCGCTAATTTTCCTTTGACATGGAAACGTGCATTCCTTTGAGGGGTGTCACTCGGAGATAAACATAATCTCCGACTGAAAGTGAGGTCACGGCGCTTGGTGTCAGCGTAACTCTTCTGACGGGATTGGGCAGTTTTGAGGCGTTCACGAATAAGCTGAACTTGCTCTTCAGCTTCACGGAGGGTATCTGGTCCAAACAATTTGCCTTCTCCGGTATCGGACCAATTCAGGGGTGTACGACACTTCTTGCCGTAAAGGGCTTCAAAAGGGGCCATTTGCAGACTGGACTGATAACTATTGTTGTACGAGAACTCTGCAAACGGAAGACAATCTTCCCACTTGGAACCATAGGATAGAACACATGCGCGAAGCATGTCCTCCAATATCTGGTTCACTCGCTCAGTTTGGCCATCGGTCTGGGGATGATAAGCTGTGCTAAATGCTAACTTGGTTCCGAGGGCTTCATGAAGGGATTTCCAGAATCTTGAGGTGAATTGCGTGCCTCTATCAGATACAATCTTCTTAGGCACACCATGCAGGCTTACTATTCTGGAAATATACAAGTCTGCTAACTGATCCGATAAGTGGTCTTGACAGGAATAAATGGCAACCTTGGTCAGTCGATCAACGATGACCCAGATTGAATCATGGCCTCGGTTGGATCTTGGAAGTCCGGTAATAAAATCCATTCCAATCTCATCCCACTTCCACTCGGGAATTTTCAAAGGTTGAAGCAATCCAGCGGGTCGCTGATGTTCAGCCTTGACTCGCTGACAGATATCACACTTGGCTACAAAAGAACCAATCTCTCGCTTCATTCCATGCCACCAAAATCTTTCTCGAAGGTCTTGGTACATTTTGGTTCCGCCGGGGTGGATTGAATAAGGGGTCTCATGGGCTTCCTTCAGGATTAACTCCTTAAGTTCCGTGACATTGGGCACACAGATACGATCATTGAATTTCAGCACTCCTTCAGCATCTTCGGTAAAACCGGGTGCTTTGCCGAGGGAAATCTTCTTCCTAATTCCTTCAATGCTTTCATGACCTTTTTGGGCTTCTTTGATTTGATCCATCAGGGTTGGGGCTAACTCTAAATTGGCGAGATATCCATGGCTAACAAGTTCTAGTCCAAAATCTTGAACTCTTTGAACAAGGCTGGCTGTTCGGCTTGGATCAGGCATTCAGGGTGCAGGGTTTGCGACTAAGGGCATCGGCAACTACATTAGCCTTTCCGGGGTGATAATGGATTCCAATATCATAATCCTTGATTAATTCCATCCATCTCCTCTGTCGCAGGTTCAACTCCTTCTGGGTGAAAATATACTTCAAGCTCTTATGATCCGTATAGATCTCGCAGCGATGTCCCGCAAGATAGGGACGCCACGTTTTAAGAGCAAGAACAACAGCAGCTAACTCCAGGTCATGGGTTGGGTAATTCTCTTCATGCGGTCGCAACTGCCGGGACAGATACGACACAACTTTGCCTTCTTGCATCAGAACGCAACCAAGTCCGAGGCGTGATGCATCGCAATACACGTCGAAACTCTGGTGACGTCTGGCATAATCAAAATTGGGGTGAGGTTAGTCTCTTCTTCAATTCTTGGAAACTATCTTCACTTCTGAGTCCATTCAAATTTCTTGTCCTTCTTCAACAGTTGGGTCAAGGGCTTGGCTATACTGGAAAATCCTTCAACGAACTTGCGGTAATAACCCGAGTCCGAGAAAGCTTCGGATTTCAGTCACACTGGTTGGGGATAACCAGTCAACAATGGCTTGGATCTTCTCGGGTCAACAGAAATTCCTCCGGCAGATACAACATGTCCGAGAAATGCCACTTCATGAGCCAAAACTCACACTTGCTAAGCTTGGCATACAGCTGGTGCTCTCGGAGGGTCTCCAAAACTAGACGCAGGTGTTCAGCATGCTCTTCTTCGGTCTTGGAATAAATAAGGATGTCATCAAGGAAAACTACCACGAACTTGTCGAGGTACTCCATGAAAATCTTGTTCATGAGATTCATGAAATAGGCTGGGGCATTGGTCAGACCAAAGGACATCACGGTGTATTCAAACAAACCGTAACGAGTGGTGAAGGCGGTCTTGGGAATGTCTGTCTCTCGGATCTTCAACTGATGGTAACCTGTCCGAAGATCGATCTTGGAAAAGACTCGGGCTCCGTTCATCTGATCGAACAGATCCTCGATCTTGGGAAGAGGGTACTTGTTTTTAATGGTCACGTCATTTAGCTGCGATAATCCACACACAGGCGTGTGGTACCGTCTCTCTTGTCCACAAAAATAATGGGTGATCCCCAGGTGAAGCGCTTGGACGAACAAGTCCTTTGCTGAGCATATCAGCCAACTGCTTCTTCAACTCAACCAGTTCTTCCGGATTCATCCGATAAGGTCTTTGGGATATAGGGGATGTTCCTGGGATAAGCTCAATTATGAACTCAATATCCCGGTCTGGCGGCATACCAGGCAATTCTTCAGGGAAAACATCTCGAATAGGTGAACAACACGGATCTCATCTAGGGCGGGTCGAGCTATGCCTCATGGCAGCCTGGTGGGAATGATTGGTTTCAGACACATACTCCACTTCTACTTCTTTGTCGGTGGTGATGGATACAGCTCTTCTGGCACAGTCAATTCGACCATGGTACTTGGCTAGCCAATTCATACCAAGTATAACATCTATGCCTTGGGTTCCTAAGATGATTAGGTCGGCTGCAAATTTCTCCTGAAATCTCTATGGGTATTTGGACAAAACTCTTGGTTTCTAGGGTGGAGCCAGGATTTGTATACTCATGGTTTGCGCAGGAAGCTTCTACTAAACCTCCCTTAGAACAAACTCTTCGGTAACAAACGAATGGGTGGCACCAGAATCAAACAGAACAGTTGCAGGTACTGAGTTGACAAGGAACGTACCCAGCACAACATCTGGCATCCTGGCTTCTTCAGCATTGATGTGGTGCAGACGACCCTTGGCAACAGCAACATTTCCGCGGGGTGCGGCATTCTTGCCATTTCCATTGCGGCCTTGACCATTGTTCGGTGCCGGCATTGGGGCGCTGAACATTCCTCTTGGGATTGGGGCATTCTCTGGAGTAGTGACCCTTGTTGCCGCATTCAAAGCAGACAACATTGGCATTGGGGTTGAAGTTGTTGAAGTTTCCTCCGGGACGGTTATTGTCATTGGGCGGTTGAAGTTGTTTGGGCGGTTAGGAAATTGGGGCGTGGGCTTGGGTGGTCGATAGGCAGGCTTGGGGTTTTGCTGAAAGATACGAGGCTTCTGGCTGCTCGAACCTTCCTGAGCATTCATCCTCCTCTTGCGACCTTCAAACATAGACTTGCGCTTGGTCTCCAGCTGGATGGCTTTGTCCACAAGTGACTCCAGATCATAGAAGTCATGGATAACCAGAGCACACTGCAGTTCATCATGAAGTCCACTCATGAAACGCTCCATCTTCTTCTTCTCAGTGTCGGTGTCATCAGGAGCATACCGAGATAAGTCGGTAAACTCATCAAGATAACCGACCACATCTCTACTTCCCTGCCTCAGCTTGCGGAATTCATCCTTCTTCCTATCAATGATCCGCCGGGAATGTGCTTCTTGCGGAACTTCTCCTGGAACTCAGCCCAGTTGATACATGACCAGCTTGCTGGAGAGCCTTGGTAGTTTCCCACCAAGCTCGTGCAGGTCCAGCAAGATAGTGGGTTGCATACAGCACTTTCTCATTTTCTCCTACAGCAGCAACTTCCAGATTGTTGTCGATGGTGCGAAGCCAATCATCGGCTTCCAGTGGGTGAAGTCCCTTGGAATAGGTAGGTGGGTTGGTCTTCTGGAAATCGCCTAAGGTGGATCGCTGGTTTCCATCGCCATTGCCATTGCCACCATTGTTGTTGTTGTTGTTGTTGTTGTTGTTGTTGTTGTTGTTGTTGTTGTTGTTGTTGTTGTTGTTGTTTTGGTTGAGATGGGCGGCAGCGATCTGCTGCAGGGCAGCGAGATGAGCTTGACGCTCCTCCCGGGCATTTTGGCATTCCTCCATGATAAGCGCAAGAAGTTGGGTGGGGTTGGGTCTGGTGGTGGTGGTGCTCCTCCTTCCGAACTAGTGCGACGAGTATCCACCATCCTGAAGCACACCGGGTATAAGAGGCAAGGTAAAAAGGTTCGACTAAGGGAAAAGACGATGAATTTGCCAAGTGGTTAATTTGTTAAGGTTTATCTGAAAATATTTTTCACAGATCAAACAAGACTAACATACTTTATATAACACAACATCACATCAAGGAGTTCACAACAACATCAAGCTTACACATCAAGCTTACAACATCACCCTATATCTAAGATACATAACACCTGGTTTCCAAAAGAACCACTACTTCGACTTCACTAGCGATAGGGGGTCAACCTAATCCTACGGTAGTACTCAAGTCACTCGCCTACTGAGGTGGAACCTCAGGCTCTGCTGCGTCAACATTGGACTGGTAAGGTGGCTCCTCGGGGTCCTCCTCCTCGTCCTCGAGTACTGCCTCAAGTGGCTCCTCCTCCTCATCAACTAACTCCTCCTCGTCTTCCTCCAGCTCATAGTCCATCTCCTCCAGGAAGTCATCATCGTCACTGAGGAAAGCGTTGTTCTCCTTGCGGAGATCCACGCCCTCCTCCTCCATCTCGTCGGTATGGTGCTCTAGATCCTCGATCAGCTCGTCCTGCTCCGCCACCTTCTTGCGGAGCTTCGCGATGGTCCTCCTCAACTGGGTCCTGTTCTTGAGAAGAGCGACCTTCTCCTCCTTCAGCTGCGCCTCACTCTCGTGACTCTCCGCGAGCGAGATGCGCTCAAAGCGAGACCGGAGTCTAGCGCACATCAGATCCTCCTGGGTGCGAAAGAGCATAATCTCCATGTCCAGGATGTACTCTCCGAATGTCGGGTGTAGCTGGGATCGGATAGGGTGTCCATCATCAGTGCGCCTCCCGTAGAACCGGAAATGGGAGTTCACCAACTCTGCCTTGTGCTCCTCACAAAGTCGGGCCAGCAGCCTCTGCATAGCATGACACAGTCCGTCGTCCCACTGGACGTCCATAGTGGTGAAGATCAGCGTCCTGGATCCGGGAGACTTGATGTTCCCCCGAACTGACGACTCGACCAACCAACTCAGGTTCCCGTTGCCAAGAGTGTCCACCTGGGCTCCCCTAAACTCTGGAGCGGGGCGACCTAACTGCTAGCTCAACTCGAACAAGTCCTTCTCGAACATCAACTTGCCGTCCCTCTCAAGCTGAACGAACTCGGTCCAATGGAGTGCCATCTACAATTTTTTAGCAAAATTTAAGTTAGTGAGGTGACAAGTGTATCAAAATTTTAAATGTAGTGTGGCAATATGTGAGCAAAAATTTTAAGCTTAAATGGGATGACAAGTGTGCAAAATTTTAAGGATATAAGGGAAAATGTAGTATTTAATGAGAGTAATTTTTTTGTATAAGTAAGAAGATTGGAGATAAGAAATTTTCGAAAATACTTCACTCCTTTATTTTTAGAAATTAACCTTTGTAACACTTATCTAGCGACCATGCTAATCTAAGGTCTCTTAAAGTCAGGATGGCTCTGATACCAAGTCTGTGGGGACCTCGGACTAGCTGTCTGAAATACCCGATTATGCTTAACACAAAGATCCCGTGATCAGTCTGTCGTTGCACATAATCTGAATTGAGTACCGAAGTTTACATCCATTACAATACCGAATTAAAAGTCTTACATAAATGGTCATTTAGACCAAGTCTTACATAGGTGCCTTCATGGGCCAAACCAAAATATCAGCGGAAGCTACGGCGTAGTAGACATCAAATCCTTATGACGACGACCCGACAGGCAGCTGACTTATGGAGATCCCTAGTTCGCATAGAAGTCGCCATACTCCTCCTCGGCGTAGTGCTCCTCCTCGTAGCCTGGCTAAGACAATAGCCAGGGACGAAACCAATATGAGTACATTTGATTGTACTCGCAAACTACCCCAACATGAGTATGCACTAGTTTTATTTAAATTTCAAACTTTGATTTATTTAAAACATCTCTATATCTTTATTGAAAAAAGGTAAGAAGAGTTTTATAACTATCTTTTTAAAGAAATCACCATTTTATCTGTTTCTTCCAAAACTCCTCCTTTTTCCGACCATAGTCCATCATGGTCCATTTGCCTCCAACAAACTCATACCAACTCGTTGGTATAGTTGTGTAACATCTTCTCCACTTCAGTTTCTTTTTAAACTTATAGTTTCTCAAAAACTTGCACATATGTCAAGTAGGGCCTCCCAACTGTCCATATCCGAGGACTCGGCTATTCGAATAGTTTTACGCTCTGCAGAGGTAGCACACTTTTCCCACATCCATCCGGCAACTCATCGTGTCAGTCACGTCCCGCCATATAAGGTGTATGCGAAGTTGAATCACCGACCATAGCATGTCCTTTGCTCATGCTAGTATAGGATCCTGCCCATATGATACCTTTCATCGACACCTAGTCCAGTAACCCGTCGGAAACCCTAAGTGTGAGGACTCATAGATTGGCCCGATGACAGTATGGAAGCCGTCTTCAATCCCCCACATGTGGAAGGACCTTCCTTCACCACACTGTGCGAGGAATCGGGTCAAGGGTAAGTCCTCAGACCATCCCTCCATGCATAACGGAGTCGTCTCCGTCGATGAGGTCTCCCATACTAATATGAGCAAATTATATGACTACGCCCTTTTCCCATATGTGGGTAAATGTGGTCGCACAGGGTATCGGCTGGTTGACGTAAGTACAAGGACACAATGTGCATTTTTCATAAACATCACCATTCACCATTTCTCTACTTCAACACCGACTTTCTCGGCATTCCACAACCACACCAATATTTTCAAAGGAGTTTTGAATAAACCATAGTTTCCCATCCTATAGTTTTAAATAACTATTCTATTCTTCTACATAGGGTGGCAAAATAGTTTTCATATACTTGTAAAAAGGTTTTAAAAATCATTGGTACTATTGAATAACTCATGTAACAAAATAGATGTATATAAATGCAAGCTCAGTGAAGTAGCTTATCTTGCTCGGCAAAGTTCTCGGGTTCTTGTGCTTGCTGATCAAAGTATTCCCTCTCTTCGTAGACTCCGGCAAAGTTCTCGTCTAAACGTCAAACAAGTAATACAAACAATCACTAAACTACTCAAGCAATCATCCCAACATAACAGTCATAAGCATCACAAATAGCTACTGCACACACAAAGTAACACACTTTGGTTTCCATTTAATTTAATTAACTATTATTTAGTGATGTCTTAAATATGGCAGAAACCAATGGTACATGTTTAATTGCATAACTTGAGTTCTGTTGGTCACAAAAATACAAACTAAATTTCTACAGAAATCTACTGATGTGTAGAAGACAACACAATTTAGTTTGGATTAATTGGAGTTACCAAACTCCCTACATAATTGTTTTAATCCAGTAACTTAATAATCAAGTTTTAGCTACCAATTAAGTTCTGTTCATCCTAAAATTAAATCCTTTTAGGGGTAAGTAATAATAACTAAATGTGATCCAACAAAATTGGTTCTAAATCATTTGGGTTAACCAATAACCATCTATAATTGTTTTAGTTCAGAAGGGTATTCAAACTTCAACTTTATACTAAACAATTATCACTGCTCAATTAATTCTACCAAAATTAGGGAAGCTAATAGATCACAGTACCAAGCTAACAAAATTCGGTTGGAATTATTTGGCTTAACAGAGTATCAGAAACAAACAAGTTTAGATTTTAAACCTTCTGTTGGATTTTTAATAATACATTTTCATAATTTACCTAAATGAAATGAATCCACTTGGGTTGGTTAAACATTTTCATAATCTTTCCAGAACAATTGGATTTGATTTATTTCGAGCTATAAATCTCGAGTTATGGATTTTTAAAGTTGGGTCCAGTACTGATTTCTCAGAGAAACTAAATTAGAAAACCTAACTGTTCTGGATAATGTTGAAAAGTATGACAGGTGGGGTCCACCAGTCAGTGACTCAGCGCAAAATACCGCGCTGTGGATAATGTTTAAAATGCTGACAGGTGGGGCCAGCCTATCAGCGTTATAACAAATGAAGCGGTATGTGGCCGTTGGATCTAGATCCAACGGCTCACAAAGCCCGCAAACATCGGTGACCATAAACGGGCGGCGCCGCCGCGCCGGCGACGGTGCCGTGGATGGATCTTCACCTAGGGGGCTCGGATAGGCTCGGGGAAGGTGCGGGAAGATCGCGGAGGCTCGGGGAAGACGTCTGGGCAAGTTGCACTTGCTGGGGAGGCGTGGTTCGTCGGCGGGGAGCTGCGGCGTTTCCACGGGCATGGCCTGCAACTCCGGCGAGGTTTCGGGGACACTCTGGTGCACAAAACAGAGAGGAAAAGACGGCGGGTGTGTGCGGTGGTGATGGAGAGCAATGTGCAGGGGTCAGTGGAGGGAAAAGAAGCAGAAGCACGGCTGGCCGTGGTCGTCGTCTACCTTCGGCAATGGCGGAGCTCGAGGAAGCTCACGTGCAGCAGCGGCTCTGCTGGTGCGTCTCTGCTCTCCTAGCGGTGCAAGGGAGGTGGTGGAGTGAGGTGGGAAGCAGTGGGGTGGTGTGTGGAGAGCTCGGGCACGGGGTGGGGTATTTATGCCCGCCGCGCCGGCGTATGGTGGACACGGCGCAGGAGCAGTCCAGAGGCCGTGTGAGCTCGTCGTAGGGGCGGTGGAGGGTGTGGCTACGCTCCGGGGTGGCCAGGGAGCAGAAGGGTGGCGTGGGGAGGCGTGGAGGAAGCTCGACAAGGGGGGACGTCCTGGCATGCTCTGGGAGAGCTCGGGCGGCGTACGGGCACGCACTGGTCACGGCGATTCTCCGGCGGGGGCGGGTTCCTGCGGGCTGCGGTGTTGCGAGAGAGGGGGCAGAGAGGTAAGGGAGAGAGGGGGGGGGGGGGGGCACGGGCTAGGCCACCACGGCGCCGCCACCGTCTCTACACAGTGGCGACAATGGCGCGGGCTCGCCGGCGCCTTCTCCCCTGAAGCTCTTCCTCGCCCCCGACCAATTCCCTCCTCTTTCTCGAGCGCGGTGAGGTGAGTGAAGGGTGCGAAAGAGATTGCAGGCAGCAATTTGACGAATAAAACTCGAATTCGCTCGAATTGATCTCGGATTTGGTGGATTTGGGGATGAACACAGTTCATGCCCACAAGGTGTTCGATGAAATGGTTGAACCAAATTTAAATTTGAATTTTTTTGAAATCTATTTTCATAATTTGCTTCACACATGTATATATGGATTTGTGGTGCTGTGGTGGAATTGTTGTTGCAAGTGTAGCACCACACTTTTGATGATTTTAAAAAGATAAAGAAAGATTTGGAAGTTTATATTTGGATTTTTGAACTTGATATTTGAAGAGGGAAAGTGGTAGGAATAAAA
Source organism: Poa pratensis (assembly GCA_947311845.1). Lineage (NCBI taxonomy): Eukaryota > Viridiplantae > Streptophyta > Magnoliopsida > Poales > Poaceae > Poa > Poa pratensis. The sequence goes on from CAMZMU010000127.1 coordinate 6,526,422, forward strand.
GTGAGAGTGATCATATTCACTCCACTGAATTTGGTTTGGGATAAATATAATTTCTCACTTGGAGAATTTTGTGTGACACTTGTCAGATTATTTTTCTTGCTTTTTATTTTATTTTATTTTATTTCTTTTCTTTTCTTTTCTTCAAGTTTTTTATTTAGAGCAAGCAACACACAATTAGCAAGAAGTAATTATAACAAGCAACAATATGAAGTCAACACATATAATTTAACAAAAGTTTTTGTTGGCCCTCATTTTTGGATTAATAATACTTATAATATTTTTGGGATGTTACACAGAGGAGGAGCCGCGGCCGGTGCTCCCTCCTGACGAGGACACGTCCTCCTCTGCGTTTGTCTCGTTGACCGCAGATCTGGCCACTTGGAAGCCTCAGCTTCCATTGGCGACAGAGAGGAGATGAGAGCCTCAGAACCTAACAAGCCCAAGCGCCGCCGAGCACGTTCTTTTTTTGTTCATGTAAGCCCCCCAGATCCGTTGGTTCGTGATTCGTTTCTACCATTTTCGTGGTGTTCTGATTTAGTTTTCTTTGTTGATTTGTTTCTACAGTGGATGACGGTCACTGTTGTGGTGGGTTGTGTCCTGACGCCCCACCGCTTCTCCTGTCACCGTCGGCCTGCCTTCGACGGAGAACCGCAAGCCGCTTGAGGACCGGGACGGATGCAGTACAAACGTCGCCTTCGACACATTGCAGCCTCGCCTTCCATCGACGCCCCACCAGTGGCGCCCCGTCTTCTTCACATGTTGCCCTTGTAAGCTCATATCTCCCCCATGCTTCGGTGGTTCATGGTCTTGTAAGGTCCATCTCAATTAGATCAGTAGTTGGTGTATGCTTGCAATTGTCCCTTAACTGACACAAGTAGGCTGTGTAGACTGTGGTAGCGTATATTGTATCTTGTGTGTGTGCTTGATTATTAGAGTCTGTGGAGAAGTAAGTACTGCTGGTGTGAATCGACATTGTGTGCATCTTAAAAACTATGATGTGTATTGGCCTGATGCTTCAAAAGTAATGTGTCCATTTCTTTGTGCAACCCTAAATGTTAATCACGCAGTTTGCATGTTAAAATTGATGTAACAAACATTATCTTTTGCCAGTTTGCTCTGTCTGGTAAGAACTATGAACAGTAAGTTTTTTTTGTTGCCAATTAGCTTTCTGTGTCTATGCTCTTAATCCCTATAGCACTAGAGAGGACCTTACTAATCCCCATAGTACAAATTTCTATATCAAACATTATTATTTCTGTCCTCAACAAGTGGTGGCCCTATGTTCTCTTTTTTGTTCAGTTACCTCTGTCAAATATAATCAACCTGCCTGTGTTCTATTTCTTCTATTTGTACTTTGATAGAAAAGCTGAAATCTGTACATGTAACTGGCCATCCCGTGTAACGTCTGTAGGCCTTGAGGTTAAGCCTGGACAGTCTATCAAGGTCTCACCTGAAGATGACTTCTTCCTGCATCTCTCCCAGGTTTGCTATCATCAAGCTCTTCACACGGCTTGGTCTTAGTTTTTCATTTTCATTGTGCCATTTGCTTGCTTATGTACCCTATGGGTTAGTGTTGTTGATCCCTAGCCTGAGCTTGGTTGCCGTGAAGTTTAGTTGTTATTTGCTTGCTTCTCAGTGTCTCTCCCTCCCTGCAGGTGCCACCGGACGCAAGGGTGGAGCCTGCGCGTCTCTGTGGTGGTCTGGTCCTGGTGATCTCGTCTAGGTGCTGATTGATTCCTGTCCCCAGATCCTGCTTCTAGGTTTAGACATGGAGTAGTATGTTGATCCTTGCAAGTTCAGAGCCAGGGATGTTCCATTTTTCTATTGTTTAAGGGCCCAAAAATATCTCTGTTTCATTGATCTCATGTTGGTACATGCAAGTCACGTCATAGTTATGCCCTATTTACTTCGAAAGTGTAAACTAGATTAGTAGTCATAAAAGTCCTCTATCTTGCTCCGTTACATACATGCCTTACTCGTTAGACTCAAAGTGTATAAACTGTTGCTGTTACTTAATTTAGTTAACTCTTTGCATGGAAGTAAATCTAATATCTGTGTGTAGGACTAGTCTAGCAAATGAGCATGCTTTCATTTAAACTGTCTTATAACCAACTTTCATTGCAGATAATGTACCTCATATTAATTTCTCTGTGAAATGTCTGGGTTCTGTAATTCTGAAATTCCTATTAGTTGAAACATTAGCACTGTTTATTAGGACTAGTATAATTCCGGTAACATCTCTTGATTGCTAGATTAGAATTATGAACATTAATGGAGTAAGAGATGTGACAAATTAATTAAGTTATTAATACTTGCTGTGGTTTGATTATCTTACAGCTATCCCCTTTGGTTGCATGATAGACGATGTGGACCAGATCTTCTTCAACTAAAGCTCCATTCACGACATCGACACGAAGTCAGGTATCTACTGCTCATCTTCTTGAAGAGATATGTTCCTAATGCTTGATGCCTGATGCATGTAGCATGTGCTCCATGTGCTTGATGACCTAATGCTTGCATGCAAGTAGTACACTTGCCTCTGTCTCGCAACATGTGCCTCTTGTTTCATGTCATTTATCTATTATCACTTATAGATGTTTTAATTGAATGCTGTACTACTTGCAAGTGTAGATGTACTGATGCAAAAACTTCTTGTTTGCGTACTGATGCCAATGTCCAGAAACAAGATTTTGATGGATGGCTTTATTTCAGTAGGCTAAAATAGGTTAATCTGCTTGGTTTGTTTGCGTGCAGATGATCCATGGGCTGAGCTTCTTCATGTAATGGTAGCGGGAGTGCATGTTGAAATTACCAGGCACGAACATTGTGGATTGTGGATGCATGCTTTCAATTGTAGTGGACATCAGTGCAGCGGCTGACGATGGTAAGTTATGATCTGATGGTGATGTGAACCCGGTTTTGGATGTTGATGATGTAAGTTATGATCCTGGATGTAAACCTGATGTGATGATGAACCTGATCTGAATATTGTAATTCTGGCTATGTGATTTGAATCTGGAAGAATTTGTGATTGAGTTATGTGATGGTGTGTTTATTTTAATACCTGGGGTCATTGCTGTAATTCAGATTTCCTCGAATTCAAATAAAATTTGGATTCTTGTTAATACATATTTGAATTTTGGTTTGTACTGAGTAACTGGGCCAAAGAGCCCATGGGCCCAAAATCTTTGGACTCTTTAAAGGCCATGGCCAAGGAAATCTGTACAATGTAGAAAGGCCAAGGCCCGTAAAGAAATGGTTGGAACCGAATTATTCTGACCACATATTAGGGAGAAAAAAGTAAATGGGCCGAACAAAATTGGGCTAGCCCATATAGAGATGCAGTTTATTCGAACATAAATTGGAGAAAAAAATAAATGGGCCAAATTGTCGGGCTTGGCCCATCTGGATGACCACCGTGAACTGGGCTGAATCTGTTCTATGACCTTCTAATTTGGTCACAATCTTGCCACGTAGGATTGGCCACGGAGGATCTGACGTGCCTACGTCAGACAGTGCGTGACCAAATAAATTGGTCATAAGAGTTATGACCATCAAATTTGGTCATAGATGGTTATGACCAATTAAAAAAAAAAGGTCACATATGACCGTTTGAGACGCTCCTTATGTGACCTTCAAATTTTGGTCATAGATGAAAAATTATGACCTTTTAGTGACCAAATTTGTGAGTCACTAGTTGACATATTTCTTGTAGTGACAAATCTCGAGAAAAGCTCGAGAAATTTCTCCCTAGGTCTCGCAGCGATGGCAAAGGCGAGCGCCACCGGGCTCCCGGCGATGGCCTTGGCGCTGCGAGGATGGAGGTGGGGCCTCCTCCACCCGATGGTGTGTTCTCCTACAGCTGCTACCGACAAATCCGGGCCGTCTCCCTTGCTTCTTCGGTCTGGGCGGGTCGGCAGCTACAAACGGCGTGGCGGAGCCTCTGGGACGTTGACGGTCTGGGTGATGCGGCCCGCGCGACAACTCCAGCGGGAGTTAGACTCGTGGGGGTGCTGACGTGCTGTTGTGCACGACAATCCGGATGAAATACCGCGCCTTTAGCTGCCGGCGACAACGGTGCTTGCGGGCGTCATTCCCCTTCATGGAGACGTCACCGTGGAGTGTCTGAACATCCCTCGCCCACTCGAGTTGCTTTCTTCGGGTCAAAGACATGCTTTGAGTTCAAATTAGCGATGACGATGTCTTTGATGACCGCCCTCTGTTAATAGCATCTCTTTTGAAGACTCGATTTAGAGAAGTACTCCCTCTGCCCTTTCAAAAGAATGTCTCAACCTAGATCAAATTTGCATGTATCTACACACTAAATTATGTCTAGATACATGTAAATTAGGCCTAGGTTGAGACATCCTTTTGTGAACGGAGGGAGTAGGTTAGTTCGTTGTGGCGTCTCTCTGGTGTTTGACGCTGCTAGCTCCTGGTTCAACTTCAAAGGGCGCTATGTAGGTTGTCATTGGTGCATCCAAGGTGATGTCTACTCATGACAATTCGAGTCCGGCTACACACTCGGCAACTCGTTCATTCAATCAAGAGTCGATAGTGCGCCGACGAGAAAAGTATAGTCGAAAGTATTGGTCTTTGGAGGTGTCTGGCGTTGGTTGAGACTTGAGATGTGGCTTTGTTGTTCGGTTTTGGACAAGACACTCTTTACGTAATGTTTGGAATGTGTGTGTCGGCTAGTCTTAGATTAGCATTATAATCCGGAAGGCATTGTATCGGCGGTCAGCGTCTCCTATGAATGAGATTCCTCTCCCAGGAGGAATCCTTGAAAATTATTGAGCTTGTACGACGTGGATCAGCTCGCTTTCGTTTATTTCTAAGTAGTAAATTCATTGCACACGATCGAGCTTGTTTTCTTCACTGTGTCCAATAGTGGGTGTCTTTGGATCGTTCCGTATGAGTTATGAGTGATAACCGCTGAGTGGTTGCCAGATGCTGTAGGTGCCCATAGACCGTACGTCGCCCTGTTCATCCGCGTACGGTGCTCGTCTAGTTCGGCTCCTACCAAACTGTTGCGCTGTTTGCCCTGCTAGTGTTTATGGTTGAATTAATTGGCAGTGAAATGATCAGCAGAAATGTTCATTTTTTGTCCCGAGATTCTTTTAGTCTTCGTTTATAGCATCGCTGGTGGAGTACAACTTACAAAAGAAGCTTGAAAGAAAAGAAAAGGATTTGACGCTTAACTTTTGCAACAAAGAGCCTGGAACAAAAAAGAGAAAACCAACGTAGTACAGGTCATCCTCCAGCTCCTTCTCCACCTATCTCTCGACAAAGTTTCCGACAATGATCGTAGCACCTTCGGGGAGACATGCAGTGGCGAAGGACAAAACATTAAAGTCGGACGAACTCGAAATCAGAAAAAAAAAACTGATACCACCATCAAAATAGTCACCCCCTCCAAATCATGCAACACTAGCCGCCGCCCACCATGGATCTGTAACGATCCTTCTAATGGCAGCACACCAAATAGATAGAATTCGTCGGATACACTCAGATTCGAGGATCTGATACAAGAGAGTCTAGAGTTTTGGGGAGGAAGAAGCAGAGGAGAGGGAGGAAGGTTACAGACGCCACAAGCGTATTGATCATCGATATCCTGTGAGAGGAACAGGGCAGGCTCATTTCACTCCCCGGATCTTCTGCGGCCGTCCATCTGTGCTTCACTCTTCTGGGCTTCTCTTTGGGCTGGTACTGGGCTCGGTCCGAGACGTGTCGGTCGTGGTGGCCGTCACATTCCCTCCTCCTTTAGAGCCTTCTTGACCCCAAGAAGGTGCATTGGGGTAGTCTTCCAGCAACCTGTTCTTGTTTTCCCAAGTGGTCCATGAGTTTGGCAAGCCTGCCCACTGAACCTGCACAAGAGTGACACTGGTGGTGCCTGTTAGAACTTCTTTTGTGTCCAGAACCTGAAGTGGAACAGGTTCCAAGTCCATCATAGTACACTGCGATGGTAGATCTGGCTGAGCAATGGTATTAGCTGGCAATGCCTGCTTCAGGAGAGACACATGTACCACCGGATGAATTTTGCTTCCAGCTGGTAAGTCCAATTTATAAGCCACCGCACCAATACGTTGCAATATAGTGTATGGACCGAAAAACTTATAGCTCAGCTTCTGGTTTGATCTTTTTGCAACCGACATTTGCACATAGGGTTGAAGTTTCAGGTATACCTTATCACCCACGGCAAACTGTCGTTCAATCCTGTTCTTGTCCGCTTGGCTTTTCATACGTTGCTGAGCTCGCAGCAAATGTTGTTGGATCAACTTCTGCATTTCCTCTCTCTCTGTCAACCATGTTGCCAAATCTGGAACAGTATTATCTGCAGCATCTTGGATCCCGAAATGCTTTGGTGTGTAACCATATAACACCTCAAATGGAGATTTACCCAGAGCTGAATGAAACGTTGTATTATACCAGAATTCCGCTAAGGGCAGCCATTTGGACCATTTACTAGGGCAAGCCTGAGTCATACACCTCAAATATGTCTCCAGACATTGATTAAGGCGCTCTGTTTGACCGTCCGTCTGAGGATGATAGCTCGAACTCATATTCAGAGTCGTGTCAGTCAATTTAAACAGTTGCTGCCAGAAAGCACTAGTAAATACCTTGTCTCTGTCAGAGATGAGTATATTGGGCAAGCCATGAAGTTTGTAGACAGAGTTTACATAAAGTTGTGCAACTGCTAGAGCATTGTAGGGATGTGACAGAGGGATGAAGTGCCCATACTTTGTATATTTATCAATGATAACCAGGATTGTGTCATACTTGTTTGATTTCGGCAAACCTTCAACAAAATCTAAGCTCACAATTTCCCAAGCTCTAGTTGGAATGGGAAGTGGTTGAAGTAACCCTGGTTTACGCATATGTTCTGGTTTGGCTTGCTGACATACTTCACAGTGTGCCACATAAGTTTTCACATCTTGCTTCATATTTGGCCATGAAAACAGAGCTTTGATTTTGTGGTACGTAGCAGTGACACCACTATGTCCTCCCACACCACTATCATGTAAAGCTAGCAGGATTGCTTTCTTAGCTTCAGTATGATTGCCCAACCAAATTCTGTTTTTGAATTTGATAACTCCATCATGAAGAGAAAACCCATTGGAATCCGGGTTTGAGATACTCAAGCGTGTCAAAATTTCTTTTGCCTGAGGATCTGCTAGATAGCTTTCCACTACAACTTCCAACCATTTAGGTTTACTGACTGACAGTGGAGATAACTCCTGGTTTGGAGGGCAACGAGATAAAGCATCTGCTGCTGCATTCAAGGATCCCTGTTTGTATTTGACTTGATATTGCAAACCCAAAAGCTTGCAAAAGGCTTTGTGCTGAATTGTATTCGTGAGCTGCTGAGTTTCCAAATGAATCAAACTTTTATGGTCCGTGTAAATGGTGAATTCCCTATGTTGGAGATATTGTTTCCACTTTTCGACTGCCATTATCAATGCCAAACATTCTTTTTCATAGGTTGACAGTGCTTGTGATCTGTTACTAAGAGCTTTACTGAGGTATGCAATCGGATGTCCTTTCTGAGACAATACGGCTCCAATGCCAACACCAGAAGCATCAGTATGAACATCAAATGGTTGCTGAAAATCAGGCAGTGCCAAGACTGGTGCACTCACTAGTGCTTGTTTAAGAGCAAGAAATGCTTCATTTGCAACTGATGTCCAGACAAACTGTACTCCTTTTTTTAACAATTCTGTCAGTGGTCTGCATATGATCCCATATTGAGCTATGAACTTTCTATAGTACCCTGCGAAACCCAGGACAGAACGCACATCTTTCACAGATTTGGGTGTCGGCCACTGCACAATTGCCTGAATTTTGCTGGGATCAGTTGCCACACCAACAGCACTTATGATGTGACCTAAGTATTCAAGTTTTGGTTGAGCAAACGAACACTTGGACTGTTTGACATACAATTTATGGTCAGAGAGCAGTTTAAATACTTGCACTAAAAGGTCCTGATGCTGCTCCAGAGTTGCTGTATAGATGAGAATATCATCCATAAAAATGAGTACTCCCTTGCGCAATAATGACTGAAATATTACATTCATAGCTGTCTGAAATGTTGCCGGCGCATTAGTAAGGCCAAATGGCATGACTTTGAACTCCCAATGGCCATGATGAGTTTTAAAAGCAGTTTTATATTCTTCACCTTCCGCCAAACGGATCTGATGATATCCACTTCTCAGATCTAGTTTTGTGAAAAACTTTGAGCCTGACAATTCATCAAGTAACTCATCCACTATTGGCAAAGGATATTTGTTTTTCACTGTTAAAGCATTCAGATAACGATAATCCACACACATGCGCCACCCGCCATCCTTCTTTCTGACTAGAATCACGGGAGAGGCATAGGGACTGGAACTTGGTTGTATGACACCTCGTTTGAGCATATCAGCTATTTGCTGTTCAAGTTCATCCTTCTGTGTTGGGGCATAGCGATATGGTCGCTTCTGAACTGGTACTGCACCTGGGATAAGAGGGATCTGATGATCAAACTCACGCTGGGGTGGGAGGGTAGTAGGTTCTTTGAACAACTCTGCATGTTGTTTGATGGTTTGCTGGACCAACACTGGCACTGATGTTTGTTCTGTTGTGCCCACTATTTCAGTAGCTGCCAGAGTGACCAACTGTGCCACAGCACCTTGTTCAATTAACTGATGTAATTCCATTGAAGATATTGCCGGACAATGTGAATTGTTGCTGTTAATGCCTCTCAATGTTATCCTTTTCCCTTCATGGATAAATCTCATTTTCTTGCGTGTCCAATCCACAAACATTTTCCCTCCATTACAAGATTCAAGCCAGTCCATACCCAATATGATATCATAACACTTGATTGGCAAAACACGTACATCAGTTGCAAATTTTGTGTCTTGAACACCCCACTGTAAGCGAGAAATACCTTCTTTACTAGGCATTTTACTTCCATCAGCAATTGTTACTTGAACCATTGGTAACTGTTGCACCGGTAGCTGCAATTTGGTAACTAAAGCACTGTTAATGAAGTTTCCAGAGCTTCCTGAATCAATGAGGATCAGAACTTGGGTTTTGCCAATGTGCCCCAGCAAACGCATTGTCTTTTTGCTAACAGTTCCCTCAGCCGCTGCTAGTGAAATGCAATTCACTTGTTCGGTTTCAGACTCACTACTTTCCGAACCAGCGTCATCAGTTTCTTTACTAACAGTATTGTCCTTGTCTAGTTCCAATGCCTCACAAATTTCATTTATCACTGATAACTGAATCTGATCAGGGCATTTGTGTGTTGGACCAAATTTACCCCCACACTTAAAGCATTCACCACGAGCACGCCTCTGAGCACGCAGATTATCCAATTTGCTTGCCATGATTGGGGCATTTGGTTTGGCAATTTCAGTTACTGTTTCCCCTGGATGAGCTCCCAGTTTACCTGGACCAGCCTGATTATGCCACCTTTTATATTCATATTTCTTTGTATAACCAGATTGTAATTGAGATTCCTGTAAGAGAGCCAAGGATATCGCCGCATCAACCGTTCTAGGTTTGTGGAGAATTATAGCAGTACTAATTTCCTTCCTCAAACCCTTAATGAACTTAGCTACGAAGAAGGTATCATCTAGTGCATGATTATGTGCAAGTAACTGATGCATAAGATGCTCAAATTCTTTGTGATAGCTATCGACATCTCCAGTTTGCCTAATATCCAACGCTTTGCTCATATCAGTGTAATACAAGTCTTTTGCAAATTTCTGACAGACCACAATGCATAACTGAACCCAACTTTCAATATTATGTTGTGCTTCATAAGTCTGTAGCCACAGGGCAGCTGATCCAGTGAAGTGGATGGTGGAATAATCCACTTTGTACTCCTCAGGTACATTGAACATGTTAAAATATTTTTCAGCTTTCTCTTTCCACAGCTTAGGATGTGTGCCATCAAACTTAGGAAAATTTGTTTTCGGCATTCGAAAATCCCGGTTGCTGCTATCTCTATCACCTCTGTAATTAGAAGGACTAGACTCAAATTGATGACGAGAGGGTAGAAACGCACCATTGCCCAGAGCACGCTCAGTAGCTGTGCCCTGGTGTTCAGTTTCTTCACGGTGGCCATCTGGCCCTGGGCGTGGCTGCCACACTGCAGTGATTTTGCCCTCCAATGAAGTGAGTCTAGAGCCAATGCTCTGTACTTGGGTCTCGATTGAGGCCACCTTGGTAGAGGTTGCTTCCTGAACTTTCATGATGCGCTCAGCAGTCACCCGAAGCTCTTGACAGCTTGTCGCATTCTGAGTTGCCGTCGCTGCTGCCGACGCGAGACCCGCCAGCGCCGTGCGCATCTGCGCATCGAGCTCAGCAACCGTCATGGTCGCCGTTGCCAGGCCTTGCTCCACTGCTGCCATCCTGACCGTCAGAGTCGGAGGTCGCGCCGTTGTGATGCGCCTGAGTCTACCGCCGCCTGGTCAACGAGTACTAACACAAGGTGTTCCTCTGCAATCGACCAATACGCCACCAGAACCACGCCGAAACAGTCGATTGACAGGGATTTTACCACTCGCTCAGAAATAGCAAAGCAACCTTCAATCCCAACTGGATCCGTGGCCGAACAAGTCACCGTCGCCCAAATAATCGCCACCGCACTGCCGGAGATGAGGCAGCTGCACACCGCCACCGCGAGGACCAACTCCGTTCAGGGATTTTACAGGAGAACCAAACCCAAACGTCGCTGAACTCGATTCTCCTCCGAATCCCTCAAATCACCCCTCGATCTCACCAAATCGAACTGAATTTTTTTGTGTGTGGATTTTTCTGTGGATTTCCCCAGGCTCGAACGGCACTGATACCAATTGTAACGATCCTTCTAATGGCAGCACACCAAATAGATAGAATTCGTCGGATACACTCAGATTCGAGGATCTGATACAAGAGAGTCTAGAGTTTTGGGGAGGAAGAAGCAGATGAGAGGGAGGAAGGTTACAGACGCCACAGGCGTATTGATCATCGATATCCTGTGAGAGGAACAGGGCAGGCTCATTTCACTCCCCGGATCTTCTGCGGCCGTCCATCTGTGCTTCACTCTTCTGGGCTTCTCTTTGGGCTGGTACTGGGCTCGGTCCGAGACGTGTCGGTCGTGGTGGCCGTCACAGGATCATGGTCGCCGACGGTGCCTGCAAGCGCCAGGACCAAGAAGCAGAGAGGCATAACGCAAAATATTAAAGTAGCAACATTTGGGGAATTAGAAAATTGCCATATTTTACACCTATGAACAAATGTTGTAAAAAACATTTTATTTTGAGACGCCAATTTTCGTGGAACTTCCACATGAGATGAAAAGGCTACACAAATTATTTCATAATTTTTGGAAATGTTTCGGTGCCTAAATTAAATCAAGGAAATGCTGCTGGTTTCAAATTTTAAATGAAAGAGGACCTTTTCGTAATTCCCGGAGGACCTGTCCGTGATGAAATTACTTTGCGCAGGGAGTTTTCCGGGAAATGGTCTTCTTCTTCCTCTAGCCACTGTAGCGACCGGGGAACGCCTCTCGCGTCGCACCCGCACCATCTCGACGTGGCCGGACCCTCCTCCTCTGCCCTACCCCTGCAGGACGAGCCCACGAGATGCTCCCTGCCCTACTCGCTTGCCCCACCTGCTCCCGTTCCCCATCTTCTCCCTTCCCGAGCTCCCGAGCCGCCATGGCTGTCGCCGTCGCTGCCGCGGATTGAGGAGCTTCCGAGAAAATCGCCACCAACCAGAAGCTCCGCCGTGCGGCCCTCCTCCTTCCCTCCGAGGGAATCGAGCCCGAAGGCCGTAGAACGCCGCCGCCGTCCATCTTTCTCGCCGCGGTTTTCTGAGCTCGCCGAGCTTCGCCGGGAAAATACGCCGCCGTCACGCCACCCCGCGCCTCGCCATCTGCAGCAACGTGTTCCTGGTGAGCTGCCCATCCCGTTGGACCTCTCCTCTCTCTCTCCCGTGCTCTGTGCTGGCCGTGCTTGCCGGAGTTCGTCGCCGTAGTCGCCAGTTCGCCGCAACGCGCAGCACCTCGCTGCCCGGCCTCCCAGCTAGCCCAGGCCGGGCAGGAGGCTGGTGCTCTCTGCCCCTAACCGGCCTCGCAGTCGGCCCAGACCGGCTGGAGGGCCGGAAGCGTCGGGTACCAGGCCGGCCTGCCAGCCGGCCCAGGTCGGGTGGAGGGCTGTCTGGCCCGCTTATTTTTTTTTCTTTCGGTTATCTGTTTTTCTGTTTTCTCTCCCGTTTGCGCATGAGTTCCCGGTACTCTCTCGCGCAACTCCGGACATCGAACCACGTTGAATCACACGATCCCTCCCTCTCTCTCGAGTTCGAGGAATCGAATCCTATTATCGTCAAATATAAGTTAATCAAAAGCAAATAATTAAAAAAAGGGAAATTCTAAAATTAATAACTTTTAATCGGGGCATCCAAAAAATGTGTTCTTGATACCAGAATGTTCAGAAAAATATGAATCACCTAGAATCATCATCATCATGCATAATTGATCACAAACACCATAATGTGCTCTAGTAGTAGTCATAATCACTAAGTTTAAAATATGGGGTTTATTCCAAATAGTGCCAATAATATAATGGGGACCCCATTTAACTTGTTGATCATGTTCAAAGCTATTAGGGTGCATCTTAAATTGTCATGCCATCATGTGATTGCGCATTTCATATGTTAGCATGTGTAGTGTTTGATTGTTCTTCCGGTGTTGTTGTGCATCCGTAGATCAAGGAGGTGAAGTGCCACCCCCGTCTCATGACGATCCGTAGTACCAACCGTATCAGCAAGGCAAGCGTAATCCCCCCTCTGAGCATATCTTATCCTATTTTCCGCAAGTATTTTCTCCACCATAATATTGCATGCGGTTCTAAATGTCAATTTTTCTTGGATTAGAGTATCCTATAGTTGCATTAAGTTTCCGATGCCAATACCTGTTTTTCCTCCTATTATCCATAGGGTTGTATTGTTGGCCTGAGATACTAAACTATGCTATGTTGATGCTTAGCCATGCTTAGGCAATTGCTATCCGTCCGATGGATATTTCATGTTGGAAACAGGTGTGAAATGTACAGATGATGTTGGAGAATTGTGGTAACAGGTAATAAGATGTTAAAAGGTGGGGATGAGAGGCCACTGTGGTTGTGGTGCTTTGTCTCGTTCTCGCCGCCTAGGTGCGAGTTCTTTACCTCCCGAACCAAGACTAAGCGTGCAACCATGCGTGAGGCCTATGCAATTGCAGGAACCCTCATAGACTAAATAACTCGAGCGGGACTAGCCAGGGTCCTCTAGTTCGAGCTTCCATTTGCGCGTGCGTGAGTTGGTGGCTAAGAATGGTATGAGGATGGTGGTGTTAGGAAAATGAGTGGCTGTGGGACGGGGTGTTGTGATCCTGGCAGTCCTACCGCCACTGATGATCCTGGAAAGTCCTTAACGAGGGAGAAGTTGACACCGTTCCCACCCAGCCGGCTTTCCAAGGAAGAGAGCTAATGCGCAGGTAATGGGCCGGGCGGTACGCGTGGCAAATATTTGTACACCCCTGCAGGGTTAAATCTTTTCGAAAAGCCGTGTCCACGGTTAAGGACAACTTGGGAAAGGACGATAAGATCATAGAATAACTCTAACGGAATGATTAAAAACTAGGTACTAAAGGTACCACTTCACGATTGCAAGGTGAGCTTCCTCGAGGGTGATTCGGGGATGTGCCTTTGATGAACAGGTACAGTGGTTGAGTTTGATGGTTTATGATGAGAAAGGTGATGAAAGAAAGAGTTACTCCTTACCTCTTTTGAAAATATTCTGATTAGTCGATGCCGTTGAGTATGTTTTCATAAACAAAATCAGCTTTATGCAAAACAGCCATAAAACCTTGAAAGCTAATCATCGAGCATATATTAGCTCTTAATCTTGCGAGTTCGTCGAACTCAACGTCGTTTGCTTATTTTCAGGAGAGGACTTCACCGCCCTCGAAGGTGGGTTCTTTGTGGACGTCGACGAGTAGTCTGGGGTTCCCAGGTAGCAGCTTGGGACATCCCGGAACAGCTGGCGCTGGATGTTTTATTTGGAGGCCTCTTAGGCCATATTTGGATTTTGTTGTTTAGGACAACACACTTCGCTTCCGCATGTTGTAATGTTGGGTCTGTGACCTCTGGTTGTCATTTGCTATCTTTTTCTAATATAAGAGTTGAACTATATGATTTGTGTCGTAGAGTCTGTGATGTGCCAGTTGTTCCACAAGTCTTGATCTCTCTATTATGCTTTGATAGTGTGTCTGGTGGTATCGGATAACCGGAGACACAGTATCACTGTATAGCAGTCGGGTCAGGGCGCCACAAGTTGGTATCAGAGCCGTACTGCCTGTAGGAAACCCTTCTACTGGTCGATGTTGAGTCTAGTGTTTGTGAAAATATTTTTAACCTAAAAATGAGTTGTGAAAACCATCTTAGGATTCTTTTTACTCCTTATCTGGTTACCCTCTAATCTCGGAGCAATCTTACCTCGATTTGAGTTTAAAAGGTTTTACTCCTCGTCTGTAACTTCAAAATGATTAGAAACGTGGGTGGGGTTTGACCTTTAGTGTTATGTGTCCAGTTGCTTCCGCCGCGCTACAATCCGAAGCTTCATGTGCCGAGAAACCATCTGGAGTACGACGAAAATTCCCATCAACTCAGTTGGTTAAGAACCCTTGTATTCCTATCCAGTTTAATCTCTTAATCCGTTCTTTTGGGTTTTAACCCAAGGACTTGAACAGAAGGTCCCGGAGTGTGCCAACTATCTTGTGTTGAGTCACGTGGTTTCTTAACCATTTGCATCTCTCGCTAGTAGCGCATGAAGCTGACCTTTAACCCAAGTCCTTTATGTGGTCTGTGTGGTAAATGGTTGAACCTTAATTTCCCACACCTCAGCTGGCTATGTAACTCCAACTCTTCCGTAGCCTGGTGTAGATTCTGTCTTAGAATCATCTGGGTTATGACCAGAATTCTCTTAAAGAATCCCCCCATTCATGTTCATGACTCCGCTGCATCTCTCCTTTTTGGGCATGGTTATCACAATTGAGTAATAACCGGTGCATCTTCAACATCTTAGGATTTCTCCTGAGTATGTTTCTTACTCTGATCTGCTCTCTGACCTTTGTCTGTCTGTTGACAGTAAAGTCTTATCGTGCATTGGGTGTTCCGATGCAAGTCATTCTCTCGATCCTTCAAGATTTTCCCCTTCGTCGTGTTTGGAGAAACAACTCCCGTACCTTGTCCACTTCTCGGACCAGGTCAAAGTAATTAAATCTGCGGAATGAGGGCCTTGTTAGCTTCTGTTCTGCTCCACCTTAGAGTGTCACCCTCTTTGATATCAGGGTATCGTGTTGAGTATCCTGATACTCTTGATGAAGTGATGCTCTTACTCCTCGTTACTCTCTATTTTCCGAGTGACTTGTTACTCGACAAGGTTAAGTCGTGAGCAATGATGTGTCTATCGGATATTCTTAGCAGTCCTTACTGTGCGGAAATCCAGGGATATCCATTGCCCTTCTTAGCATGATTGGTTAGCCGATCAATAAGCTAAGTTTGACAGTGCTATCAAGTCAGTTGGCTCTGATGCACTCCCTCGGTCAAAGAGCTAGGTTCGTGCCGAAGCTTCCAAGACCCTCTCTTTGTGCCTTGAAAGGCATGATCCTCTCTTGAACTCAAGATCCACCGGTATGTCATGATATCCTAGAGGTGGATCGTGATACTCTAGTCAATAATGCAAATGCAGAAGATTCCTGGAACGGTATGTCATGATATCCTAGAGGTGGATCGTGATACTCTAGTCAATAATGCAAATGCAGAAGATTCCTGGAACGGTATGTCGTGATATCCTATATGTGGATCGTGATATTCTGGGGGTCTTTCCAGAAGTATTGCCAGGTTGCCACCTGACCGTTATGTTGAACTTATGAGTAAGCTGGTTCTCTGAACAACTTCTTCTCCAAGAAAATAGTGCTGGATGTCCGGAATTATTCGGTTGAGCTTAAACAACTTGGAGAGTTGAAAGACAAGAGCTCTATCCCGATATAGTTCCTTCTCAAAGGGATGTCTAGTTTGAAGTGTCGAAGAAAGGTGGTATCTCCTTTGTGGATATGCTAACCTCTAAATCTTTTGATTTGAATTGGGCTATCGTCAAATCAAACTCAGCCCAACCTACGTGATTGTGTTAGTCCGACTAATACTTATGCCCGTTCATGTGATAACTTCAGAACACATACCTTGTGATGTCGACCGTCTTGGAGTATCTGGATAAGTTTGTTATTGAGCCCATCCACTACATTCTTTTTCCTCCCTTTTTGATTGGAAAGCTTGTCAGAACTAACCTTGTGTCGTCACAAGGCAATGTTTGGAAGTTAGAAGTGACATTCCCTGGTTCACGTGCAATTGCTGAAAGATGTCGCCGTGGATCTGAGTGAATTGTTTGGTTCCCTCCGAATCATTTCAACTCGATCATGCACGTGTAGAATATTCCCGGAATGGTATGTTGTTACCTCCATTCCTTGAGAATTTCATCTATGCATCAAAGCCACTGATTGAATTGTTCCAGAAAGAGAAGAAGTCTGAGACCTCTTTGTTTTCTATGGTGTTTCCCATCAAGAACTCAATCGTGTCTCGCTACGAGATATTCAATTGGGGCAGCTGTCTCCTGACAAGTTGCTAATACTTGAGTCCCGCAATCTCGTTCCTCCTTTGGAGTTAGACCTTCTAGTCTAGCTCCTGGGGTTCTAGCAAAAGTAATCCGGTGGTATCTGTGGCAAAGACTCCCTATTCATCCATGTTGAATCTGGAGTATCTCTACACCTGACCAGATCTGAATCTCAAACAGAAACGACAGTTGGTGATCCTCAAGAAGAGTTCCCAATACTAACGTTTGCGGAGTTTCCGAAGTTCTCTCGATCTAGCTTTCCGGTCCTCCTCCAGTGATCTGAAATGCTCCTCCGTGAGGAAAGTTCTACTCAAGCCGACTAGTACAAGTTATCTCTTCATCTGTTGAAGTTCAGAAATTCAAGGCCTTGTGCAAAGTTCATATTCTGAATCTTTGAGAAACCGTTGTCTACCAACTGGAAACTCTTATCAATCTCCCGTCAAATGCTTGTGCCTCCTAACTGTCAAATCACGGGATGCATGAAGTCTCATCCTAAATGCTACTAGAAGGTACTCGGTCGTTGCATTTTCCCCCAAGACCCATCCTTCCGGTGAGTTTTCCTTCTTTCCAATGGTGTACGTTGATAGTGAACTCGAAGTGAAGCCGATGAAGATCTTCATGATGCCCTCGATCAACATCTTCAAGAAAGAAGCCACCTGAAGAGAGAAGGTCGTGTAGTACCGTCGTAACCTTTCCCTCTTTCCTACTCTTAAAATCTCGGGACGAGATTCCTGTAAGGAGGGTAGAATTGTAACAGCCCAAAGTTGAAAAAAACCTAAAAACCCGAATAAAATTTTCACTTTTTGCTTCATACATGCATCATTGCATCCATATGCAATTGCTAAACAACAACACACAAGAAATGGGTTTGGCAACATCGAGGAACATAATGTTGAACTTGTTTCAACAACACCTCCAAACAATGTGGCACTCGAAGTTGCAAAACAAAAATACTTGGACATCCCGTATTTTGTCAAGGAAGTTCCAAGAGCTCAAATCAATATTTTGAACTTGCTCCAAAATATTAAAGTAGCAACATTTGGGGAATTAGAAAATTGCCATATTTTACACCTATGGACAAATGTTGTCAAAAACATTTTATTTTGAGACGCCAATTTTCGTGGAACTTCCACATGAGATGAAAAGGCTACACAAATTATTTCATAATTTTTGGAAATGTTTCGGTGCCTAAATTAAATCAAGGAAATGCTGCTGGTTTCAAATTTTAAATGAAAGAGGACCTTTTCGTAATTCCCGGAGGACCTGTCCATGATGAAATTACTTTGCGCAGGGAGTTTTCCGGGAAATGGTCTTCTTCTTCCTCTGGCCACTGTAGTGACCGGGGAACGCCTCTCGCGTCGCACCCGCAACATCTCGACGCGGCCGGACCCTCCTCCTCTGCCCTACCCCTGCAGGACGAGCCCACGAGACGCTCCCTGCCCTACTCGCTTGCCCCACCTGCTCCCGTTCCCCATCTTCTCCCTTCCCGAGCTCCCGAGCAGCCATGGCTATCGCCGTCGCTGCCGCGGATTGAGGAGCTTCCGAGCAAATCGCCGCCAACCAGAAG
Source organism: Poa pratensis (assembly GCA_947311845.1). Classification (NCBI taxonomy): domain Eukaryota; kingdom Viridiplantae; phylum Streptophyta; class Magnoliopsida; order Poales; family Poaceae; genus Poa; species Poa pratensis. Next base: position 6,544,669 of record CAMZMU010000127.1, read on the forward strand.
CTCCGCCGTGTGGCCCTCCTCCTTCCCTCCGAGGGAATGGAGCCCGAAGGCCGTAGAACGCCGCCGCCGTCCATCTTTCTCGCCGCGGTTTTCCGAGCTCGCCGAGCTTCGCCGGGAAAATACGCCGCCGTCACGCCACCCCGCGCCTCGCCGTCTGCAGCAACGTGTTCCTGGTGAGCTGCCCGTCCCGTTGGACCTCTCCTCTCTCTCTCTCCCGTGCTCTGTGCTGGCCGTGCTTGCCGGAGTTCGTCGCCGTAGTCGCCAGTTCGCCGCAACGCGCAGCACCTCGCTGCCCGGCCTCCCAGCCAGCCCAGGCCGGGCAGGAGGCTGGTGCTCTCTGGCCCCTAACCGGCCTCGCAGTCGGCCCAGACCGGCTGGAGGGCCGGAAGCGTCGGGTACCAGGCCGGCCTGCCAGCCGGCCCAGGCCGGGTGGAGGGCTGTCTGGCCCGCTTATTTTTTTTCTTTTGGTTATCTGTTTTTCTGTTTTCTCTCCCGTTTGCGCATGAGTTCCCGGTACTCTCTCACGCAACTCCGGACATCGAACCACGTTGAATCACATGATCCCTCCCTCTCTCTCGAGTTCGACGAATCGAATCCTATTATCATCAAATATAAGTTAATCAAAAGCAAATAATTAAAAAAGGGAAATTCTAAAATTAATAACTTTTAATCGGGGCATCCGAAAAATGTGTTCTTGATACCAGAATGTTCAGAAAAATATGAATCACCTAGAATCATCATCATCATGTATAATTGATCACAAACACCATAATGTGCTCTAGTAGTAGTCATAATCACTAAGTTTAAAATATGGGGTTTATTCCAAATAGTGCCAATAATATAATGGGGACCCCATTTAACTTGTTGATCATGTTCAAAGCTATTAGGGTGCATCTTAAATTGTCATGCCATCATGTGATTGTGCATTTCATATGTTAGCATGTGTAGTGTTTGATTGTTCTTCCGGTGTTGTTGTGCATCCGTAGATCAAGGAGGTGAAGTGCCACCCCCGTCTCGTGACGATCCGTACTACCAACCGTATCAGCAAGGCAAGCGTAATCCCCCTCTGAGCATATCTTATCCTATTTTCCGCAAGTATTTTCTCCACCATAATATTGCATGCGGTTCTAAATGTCAATTTTTCTTGGATTAGAGTATCCTATAGTTGCATTAAGTTTCCGATGCCAATACCTGTTTTTCCTCCTATTATCCATAGGGTTGTATTGTTGGCCTGAGATACTAAACTATGCTATGTTGATGCTTAGTCATGCTTAGGCAATTGCTATCCGTCCGATGGATATTTCATGTTGGAAACAGGTGTGAAATGTACAGATGATGGTGGAGAATTGTGGTAACAGGTAATAAGATGTTAAAAGGTGGGGATGAGAGGCCACTGTGGTTGTGGTGCTTTGTCTCGTTCTCGCCGCCTAGGTGCGAGTTCTTTACCTCCCGAACCAAGACTGAGCGTGCAACCATGCGTGAGGCCTATGCAATTGCAGGAACCCTCATAGACTAAATAACTCGAGCGGAACTAGTCAGGGTCCTCTAGTTCGAGCTTCCATTTGCGCGTGCGTGAGTTGGTGGCTGAGAATGGTATGAGGATGGTGGTGTTAGGAAAATGAGTGGCTGTGGGACGGGGTGTTGTGATCCTGGCAGTCCTACCGCCACTGATGATCCTGAAAAGTCCTTAACGAGGGAGAAGTTGACACCGTTCCCACCCAGCCGGCTTTCCAAGGAAGAGAGCTAATGCGCAGGTAATGGGCCGGGCGGTACGCGTGGCAAATATTTGTACACCCCTGCAGGGTTAAATCTTTTCGAAAAGCCGTGTCCACGGTTAAGGACAACTTGGGAAAGGACAATAAGATGATAGAATAACTCTAACGGAATGATTAAAAACTAGGTACTAAAGGTACCACTTCACGATTGCAAGGTGAGCTTCCTCGAGGGTGATTCGGGGAGGTGCCTTTGATGAACAGGTACAGTGGTTGAGGTTGATGGTTTATGATGAGAAAGGTGATGAAAGAAAGAGTTACTCCTTACATCTTTTGAAAATATTCTGATTAGTCGATGCCGTTGAGTATGTTTTCATAAACAAAATCAGCTTTATGCAAAACAGCCATAAAACCTTGAAAGCTAATCATCGAGCATATATTAGCGCTTAATCTTGCGAGTTCGTCGAACTCAACGTCGTTTGCTAATTTTCAGGAGAGGACTTCACCGCCCTCGAAGGTGGGTTCTTTGTGGACGTCGACGAGTAGTCTGGGGTTCGCAGGTAGCAGCTTGGGACATCCCGGAACAGCTGGCGCTGGATGTTTTATTTGGAGGCCTCTTAGGCCATATTTGGATTTTGTTGTTTAGAACAACACACTTCGCTTCCGCATGTTGTAATGTTGGGTCTGTGACCCCTGGTTGTCATTTGCTATCTTTCTCTAATATAAGAGTTGAACTATATGATTTGTGTCGTAGAGTCTGTGATGTGCCAGTTGTTCCACAAGTCTTGATCTCTATTATGCTTTGATAGTGTGTCTGGTGGTATCGGATAACCGGAGACACAGTATCACTGTATAGCAGTCGGGTCAGGGCGCCACAGCCGCGTAGCTGGGCTGGCTGGGCTGCCTGATGCGTAGCCCGCTGGGCCCTTTTTCCTCTTCTGTTTTTTCCCTGTTTTTCTTTCTTAAAAAAACCTTCTGTAATTTTTGAAATACAAATTCAACAACTTACAAATCTGCACGATTTTAAAATGTGGACACTTTCCAAACTTGAATTTGGCCACAGAAACGCGTCATACAAATTTGAATATTCTAAAATTTTAGATGCCTTTTAAGTCTAATTATTTCACGAATTTTTCGACACCAAACAATCCATAAATATAAATCTTCTCCGTACCTTCAAATCTGAACACATTTTGAACATGTACATTTCCAAATTTGAATTACCTACACCAAGCTATTTACAAATGTGACGAACAAAATAAAATACACCAAGCTATTTACAAATGTGACGAACAAAATAAACATGACCACAACAATAAACGCTGACTATTCGCGTCATACGATCATAATTCAAATTTGAAAGTTTCAAATAAGTTCAGCAAATTTATATATTCCATTCTACGGTCAAAAATAACTCAAGAAAAATATCAAGTTCCCTAAAAATTTACCAAAATCCAAACTTCTCAGAAAAAAGATGTACACACACAAAAAAATGCACAAAATAATTGGAACAATATATGAAAAAAAACTTCAAATATAACGACTTTCTAGATTTTTCGCATAAAAGATGCACCAAAAACCCCATTGTGCTCCCCTTAAAATTTATGGAATTTTTTAAAACTACATTTTTCCCAAACTTTACACACGAAAAAATAAATGGCCATTTTTGTCTAACATCTGTTCAACTAGCTTTCCATATATTTACCCATTTCTTTCGAAAAAAAACTGCAAAACACAAAAAAGTCCAACAAATTCTGACATTTCGAATCACACGAGCGCGGCGACAGGAGTTAAATTTATTGAATCTCGAGCATACCAATTTGTATCAAACATTCGTGTATATTTTCCCTAAGCAACATAATCATGTTTTCCTTTGTTCATTTTTAACAATATGTTTTATCTGCATCGTGCAGCCCTGATATTTAGATCTCATATACGATAGAGTATTATTAGCTATAAAATATGAGTACCCTTTTAGTTGTTTTCAGATATGTTCCTTCAAAAAAAATTGTGAAGGTTCCAACTGTCAGGACTTTAATAATAATTACATGAAAAGGTATGATATTTTTTAAATTTAAAACTAACATTTCTTCCCTGCACTCATAATTTTTGACACGAATTTTAAACGTACTTTCCCATCGATGCTTTTTTTTAAGCCAACGTCAAACAAAATAGTAACTGCAATTTGTGCGCTACAAGTTTTAAAATTTTCTCGACCACACAAGCACTTCCGACACAAATTTTTAAGCATAATTTCCCAACAATAATTTTAAAAGTCACTTATCTATCCATAACAAATTTCCAATTATAATTTCCAAATTTTTCACCAAAGGCGCGGCGCGGCGTGGCGACGCGCCAAAATTTAACTAGTATATTATATTATTATATATAAAGGCGGGAGAGAATAGCGAGCTGTGGTGCGTCACGCACTGTTCATGTGAACAGTTATGAACAGTGCGCGAGCACTGTAGCACTTTATTTTTTTGGAAATTTTTTCCTCGCAACTCTTTTAACATTTTTTTCCCTCCAAAATTATATACGTCGCGTCGACGGGTAGTTTCCATCCCTGTGAACAGTTTCGAGTTCTGTTGACTCTAACTTCTCAATTTTGTTACCTCTATATATAAAGGACGCAGACTTTTGAGCCCTCTCCGCGATCCAATTCACTGTACATAACTGTAGCATCTACAGTTATGAACAGTGCTCCCGATCGTGCGCCGTTACTTCACGATCCAACGATCCCACCTCCACCTCCGCGGCAGATTTACAAAAACACTCCTCGCTAATCCACACCTTGCCCCGCAGTCCTACATTTCCCACTGCGAAGGACCTAGACGCAAATTCAGGAAACTCCCTGGACCCCTATGAAAAAATTACACACAGAAGCCCCTGTCCCCCTTCTCTCGTGCGCGCGAGCTGCAAGTCGCCGGCAGCGCCGTCGTGCACCCTCGCCGCTCCGCCGCTCGCCGTTCAAATCCACGCGCACCCCGAGCTCCGCCGTCGACGCTTCTCCCTCCTCCACGAGAGCCGCTTGCTGGGCCGCCGTGCGCGCCTCGGAATCGGCGCCGGCGTCGTCGCTGTCCGCCGCCGCGTTCGGGAGCCGCCGGAGACACTCCGACGACCTCAAAGCAGCGGCGCCGCCGCGTCTGCCTACCCCGCGTCCAGCCGCATCCAGCGCTCTCGCATACGCAACCCACCTCGCCGTCGCGCGGCGTCGCCGTGCTCCTCGCCGCCGCGGCAGTGGCAGTGCTAGCCATTGCTGACGTCAGCACGACGTCAGCATGGGGCCTGCCTGTCAGCCGTTTATTCTTTTCACAGGAAATTCCAAAAAAAAACAAAAAAAACTTACAGGTGGGCCCTACTGCTCCACACAAAACACACAAATTGAAAAAACTTTACAAATTCGATAACTTTAAATCTACCCACCGGAGAAAAACATATATATATCAAAATAACAAAAAAAAATTGCAAACTAGGAACAAAAGAATATATCAAACTAACCAAAAAAAATCAAACTATTTATCACATGTAGTGGAATTTCAAATTTGCATACTTCCAAATTTGAAACGACATCCAAATCTACCCATTTTGCGCACCGAAAATAATTCGAACCTAAATAACTTCACAATATGCACATTTTTTTTTAAAATTAACCCTTTTCAATCATAAGCTTTTCTTGAATTCCAACAATTTCCAAACCTAAAAATATTTCCGAACACAACAATTTCCAAATTTAAATTAATGCTCAAATTGGTTAAAATTTCTAGGTAACCATAATATAAATCCTTCGAAAACCAAACCCTTTTCCAAACGTAAGCCTTTTTTAAATTTCAACAATTTTTAAACCTAAATTTTTTCCCCGAATACGTCCATTTCCAAAATTAAAATTATTCCTCAAATTGGTTAATATTTATACATAACCATAACATAATTTCCCTGACTATGGTGCTAAATAAGAAAATTATGCCAAAACGAAACATATTTGACCATTTATATATATACCTAACATATTTGAAAGCACTATAACTTAAAACTCTCTAACTATGTACTTGTATTTAAAAAAGTGCTTGGTTAGATTAGTAATTCGATAAAATGCAACCTCATTTCCTCCAATTATGTATTGCTTTAAAATGAATTTAAGCTAAGCACATTATACGAATTATAACTACCACATTTCCTTCCAATATATATAACGATACTAAAGAAATTAACAAATAATCACCGAAATATTCACATCAGGGGCGCGGCATGTCGTCGCGCCAAATTTAACTAGTCACTCTTAACGTTATCTACACATGGAGGCGGAGCAAGCCCATGACCTACCCCATCCCCACACCAGCTGGCGGACCTGGCTAGGAGGAGGAGGGAGCGGTCGGGACACTACGGTGTACTCTCAAGGGAGGGTTGAGTATTTTTTTTCATACTTGTATTCAAATGTAAAGGGAAGGATTACAAAGCCGGATACAAGCAAAGAAACAAAGAGAAGGATACAAAGAACACCACTGCTGCAATACGCCGTCTTCAACCTCGAGATCCTCCAGCACGCGCAACCTCCACCGCCGGGGACGACGAAGGCAACAACCGCCCGGAGCCCTCATCCATGGAACGGAAGAGCTCCTTGTTCGAAGACGTTGATGAGCCGCATCATCCACCAGCTCCGACGAGCTGGATCTGCAGACGGAGATGGTCCATCGGCCAGGGACGCGCCCCGAGCACCTTCCGGCCTAGATCTGGGGCCAGCGCCACACCACCTCAGCAGAGATGGCCAGATCCACCACCAGCTCACCGCACACCCCCACAGCAGCCGTCTCGCACCTCCTCCTCCGGCCTCCTACACACTCGCCACCAATCTACCGCCGACGCTGGAGAGAGCAGCGACAGATGGGTGACTCACCTGCAGCTTGGCAGCACCGTCGACGACGACGCCGGATCGGGGAAGCCGCAGCGCACCAGAAGATCGACGCCGGCGACCCCACCACGCCAGCGCCTCCCGCAAACCCTCTATTTACAACGCCGGAGCGCAGATCCGGGGATTCCCCACCCTCCCGCCGCCGTAGCGGCCGGCGGAGGGGGAGGAATCCCACGGATACGCCGGCGGCCGCCGGAAATCCGAAGTCTAGGCGAGGAGGAAAGGAGAGGGGAAAGAAGTCGGTTCACAATCGATCCAGATAATCGTGACTAGCTTGCTATGATAGGTCGCTACGCTAGCTCGCTGGACGTCCTAGCTTGCTCGCTAGCTTTATCGCTCAGGTAGTACTGATTCTGATAGTACAAAAGGATTATGGCATCTAAAACAATACTGATTCTGAATATTAACTGCCCGCCTTGCTCCCTCCTCCTTGTTGGAGTATATTACGGCTAGGTTTATTTTGATAGTTTAAGTTTAGTTCAATTCAATCTCTATTAGGCTTCTTGTCCCCCAAATCTTGTACCTCTATATAAACAGCCCAGGATCCTCATTGTAATCACCGATCTAATTATCAATAGAATTCCGCAATATTACATGGTATCAGAGCATCTCGTTCCTAGGGTTTAACCCACCACCACTTCCGCCGCGCCGCCCCCGGCGAGATCGATCTCCATGATCGCCGGGGGCGTCGCATCTCGTAGCTAGTTTTTGTTTCAAATTCATTAGATCCGTTCCATAGTTCTACCAATTTTCGTTTTCCAATTAGATCTAGTTTGCTTTAGCCACCAAAATAACCCCGTCGATGCAATCAGCAATTCCACAATTTCTGCAGATCTGATCGATACACCAACGTCTGCCTCAAGCTGCTCCGTCTGGCCGTCCGGCCGGATACGCGCTGGACGTCAGGCAACTACGGGCGGCACAAGGGCTGCATGCAAGAATTTTGGACTCCATGTTCGCATGCGTGCATGTGCACATGGGACACGCATGGATCTCTCCGAGTCAAGATGCATCTTGCTGCACATCTACGCCGCCGATCTTCACCAAGCTATCGACTCCGATCTGCATCAACTGTGGTCATCATCGCCGACAACCATCTACACCAACATCATCGCTTCGTCGCCACCACCACCGATCGTGGTCCTCGTTAACGCCAACAAAATCTTCCTCTTCTCCACCAGCGACGCCGCGCTGAACACAAGCGGAAAATACGGGTCTAATCCCCGAACCCAACTACCGCTACAATTCAATCTCCATCAACAACTACTTGTCGTCTTCGTCCACCACGACCTCGCCGCCAGAGTTGTAGTCTATTTTTATTTTTACTTTAACAATTTTCTTCTTGCAACTATTTCGTCTACTCCGGCGTCAACGGCGGACAACTTATTCACACCGACCGGTCACGGAGAATTTCCTTGCTGATCCCTCCAACTCTGACTCGCATGGCTCATGATGGTCCCTGTCTTCGCACGTCCGGTATTGGCACCACCGACGCGTGCCTTCGTCCCCGGCACGCCCCCGAGTCCGGCAAGCTCGGAAAGGCGTGTCGCCTACCTCGACTACTCCGACTCCAACAACTTCTACTACATTACTACGTACGGCGAATTTCTCCAAGGCACAACGATGACATCGACCACAACACCACGACAACGTCAACCTCTTCGACTTCATCAGCGGCGACTACATCACCAATGGCACTATCGACCACAACTACATCGCCCCACTCCGGCTACATCGACATCGGCATCCACCGGCATCCTCTCCAGTCGCGACTTCGGATTATGTTCCAGTCAGACTGTCCGCGACGCTCCTGCTGTTCGCGTCACTACCGATCCGATTGCGGGGGGGTGTTGGAGTATATTACGGCTAGGTTTATTTTGGTAGTTTAAGTTTAGTCCAATTCTATCTCTATTAGGCTTCTTGTCCCCCAAGTCTTGTACTTCTATATAAACAGCCCAGGAGGCTCATTGTAATCACCGATCCAATTATCAATAGAATTCCTCTTCTCCCCCCGCCAGCGAGCGAGCCGACCGCCATGTACACCGAGTCTAGAAGGCAAACTATTTTAATAGGTGACACTTGTACTTCCTTTAAGATTCACTATGAAAATAACAAAATATGAAGCCGATCTTTAAGGTGCATCGCCATGTATTGCAGGTGTTGCTATCGGGCTTGGTGTCGGATTCGGTCTTTTACTTCTTGGCTTAGGTGCAATGCTTATTATCTGTAGATGGAGAAGAGACATCCAAAAGCAGCTTAGAAGGAAGTATTTTGCCAAGAATCGTGGCCTTCTTCTAGAACAATTAATATCATCTAATGAAGATGCAACTGAAAGGACAAAGATTTTCTCTTTGGAAGAGCTAGAGCTGGCGACAAACAACTTTGCCCATGCACGAATTCTTGGCTGGGGAGGGCATGGCACGGTATACAAGGGCATCTTATCAGACCAGCGTGTGGTGGCTATAAAAAGATCTAAGGCCATTAAGAAAGGCGAGATTGATCAGTCCATCAATGAGGTTGCCATTCTTTCACGGATTAACCACCGAAACATCGTAAAGCTTTACGGCTGCTGCCTTGAAGCTGAGGTGCCACTCCTAGTGTATGATTTTGTTGCAAATGGTTCATTGTTTGAACTCCTCCATTCTGGTTCAAGCAGCAATTTTTGTTTGTCCTGGGGTGACTGCCTAAGAATTGCCGCGGAAGCAGCAGGAGCTCTCTTTATCTCCACTCGGCGGCTTCAATATCAGTTTTCCACCGTGATGTCAACTCTTCTAACATACTCCTAGATGCAAACTACAATGCAAAAGTTGGTGACTTTGGTGCCTCAAGATTGGTGCAAATAGACCAAACTCATGTTTCCACAGCCGTACAAGGAACATTTGGGTACCTAGATCCAGAGTATTGCACACTGGGCAGCTAAATGAGAAAAGTGACGTGTACAGTTTTGGTGTTGTGCTCTTAGAGCTACTTCTCAGAAGGAAGCCTATTTTTACTAGAGAGACAGCCTCAGCTCATAATTTATCTAGTTACTTTCTTGAGGAGATGAAAAGGAGGCCAGTAAAAGAGATAGTCGCTGCTCAAGTTCACGAAGAAGCAACTGAGGAAGAAATTATCAAGGTTGCATCTCTGGCAGAGATGTGCTTACAGCTCAGGGGTGAAGGAAGGCCCACCATGAAGACAGTGGAGATGTCGCTGCAGCTTCTGCATACGAATAGGTTGAAGGCATTCCGTGTCACTCCACAAAATCATGAAAGAGCTGAAGCTGGTGTTCAGTCTCACTCAGGTAACACAATTGATCCAGTCTCTGCAAACAGCCAACGATGTTACAGCTTGGAGCAAGAGTTCATGTCATCTGCTAGCATACCACGTTGAATGTGTTCATCAACGTTTGGGTGCTGACCGTGCAACGTACTTATAAGTGATTCCAGTTTCCTATGTATGTCAGATGTACTTATAGTTTTAAGTGATAATCATGGCGGCATAGATATTGCGCTCCAGAAAAAAAAGGAAAGCGTAAAAAAGTAGAGAAATAGAAACTCACAATCAGAAAAGCAATCTCAACAATACGTATTCATTTGACATGAGTGACATAGAATTGTTCATACATGGGGGCTATATAGTTGTCTGTACGGTACATTTATTTTACATATAGCGCTGAACAATTTTAGCTTATAGCGTCAAAGGATACTTCATTCCTATGACGACTGTCTTTTTTTCAGGATCGCAGAATAAATACTGCAAGAGCCCATTACTTGGGAGTGTGAGAGTTCCACACTCACCTGAAAAGACATCCACACCCAAAGATTCTCTCGCCTGCAAAGATACACCAAAATAATCTTTGCCCCAAGATATTGTGGCCACTGAATAATCGGACATATAATTAAGTACGATCTATAAATTTAGCAAAAATGATTCGGTAAGAGCATCTCCACCGGTAGCCCCAATAGGGTGTCCGGCAACCCCAATAAATGGCAGCTATTGGGGGCGCCCGGACACATGTCCGGCGCTATTGGTGCGGCTGCCCCCAGCGGCGCCCCCCAACCGGCCGGCCCAATTGATTTTTGGCCCATTTTCTTGGCATTTTGACAATTTTTGTAATATCGGCTATTTTATGCTATTTATCTAGTTATGCAAAACAAAACACACACAATTAGAACACGCAAATATATAGCCATAAATTCAAAGTCTCGGCCACCAAAATCATGGTCGGACACCAAGTCCGGCCATCACATTACATTATATGCATAGAAATCAAATGGAAGATGTTGGCGCCTCCTATGCCGCCTTCGCCGCCTGTTCACTAGCAAGCCCCATTTCATGCAAGATTGCCTGTCAGTATTAATTTTCTATAAATATCCTCCAGATAGAACAGAGTGCCCTGTCTTTGTTTTGCTTTTTGAAAACAGAATGGCTCAACACAACTGTTGTGTGTGCTATAAGAAACCTGCCATGTGTGGTCGTGCCAATCGGCGTGCAATGTCTTTTAGAGTCAGGATTAAGTCAATCTATTATCACGAGAAAATTGTAATTCTTGCCTTTCAAATCCAATTAATGCCATTTTATGTTCATGTTCTTTTGAATTGTCATATATATGTGCTTATTTTTTGTGGCTTTTTTTGCTGTTTTAAATGTAGACTTTGCCTTGCTATTTCCAAGAGCGTCTAGGGAGTTTGGCTATTGGCCCTAATAAGAACTGGAAGGTTGCTGAGTGTGGCCATCGGATACATACTACGTCTACCTAGAAAAGGGGCGTATAAGGACTTATATCTGTGGACCACAGTGGAATGGACTGTGTGAAGCTTACGACATCCAAATCAATGATTTTGTCAAATTCACATATGATGAAGAGGACCGTGTGTTTGATGTTGAAGCGGCTAACGCAGACAATGCTATCAAACCTTGTGTTCGATACCCCGGTATGTTCTTTTGTGTTCTTTTTCTTAGACATTGACTAGTTATTATTTTTCAATGTTTTCCTTTGTCTCTTTGACAACCATTTGAGGTCAGTGCTTCCGAAATGAATGCGATATCCTCGGCTTTATACAAGGAGCTGCTTAGAGACCTGGATGGTGATGAGTTCTTTGAGGTCCCTAAGTTCTACGTGCACAAGATGGAGGATGATGAAGATATGGCTCACTTGGTATCATAATTTTATTCATACTTTTCTTGCTTTTCTGAATGATATCATTTACTACTTTTCTGATCTGATTTTTATGTTATTTTGCCCAAGATGTCCATTCTGAAGTTGGAAATGGGTATAAAATTCTCGTCTATGCATGAGGGACATCGAAATGATGGGAACATATCACAGAACAGACGAGTACATCGAGTTCACTGGGAACTGGCCTGAATTTTGTGGTCTCGCGCAAATTGGCATTGGTGATCCCCTCATCGTCAAGGTATAGGTGAAGGAGCACTACATCTAGCTGGTCATTGAGGAGGTCAGCGACGAGGAGGACGAGCCAGTGGAGGCCGTGGATCAGAACTTTTGAAGAATGGAGGACTAGCTACTTGTCTTTTGTTGTTGTTTAGCAAGGTTGTCTTTTGTTCAGTCTATATATTCTTAGAAGACTGCTAGTTGTTTGTAGTAGTACCTAGTATGAGTTGTAAATATAAGTGTGTTAATGTGACCTCATGTAGTTATGGTGATATCTATCTATTGTGTTCTATGATCTCTACCTGAGTTTCTATGAAATATTCCCCATAGAGATCCCATATTTGGTAAATGGGTGCATCTTGGCATGGCAAACAATGTCACCAAAGGGAGTTTCCAATTTTTTTGTATAAAATAATCATTTTCTATTTTCTAAGTGCCAAAAGTGGGTTTTTTGGTACAAAGAATATGGTGCAAAATGACACCACTCCAATTTAGCAATTATTTTAATTCACATTACTCATTCTTAATGTTAAGGGAAGGCATATGCTCAATATCAACTCAAAAGGAGGCATGATTAGAAAACTTTGTTCGGGTGCTTCGAAGTAGAAGGTTCGCACTGAATGTGAATTTTTTCCGTGGGAGTACCATTTCCGATTTCTGTATTGACTTGTCCTATTACGAGTCCATGCAACAAATCTTGAATTTTGACAAGTTTTAGGTATTTTTTTCCGTATTAAACGGCTCTAGAAAAGTGTTATTAATTATTCTTAAATAAAAATATTAATTTTATTATTCTTACATCTAAAATATTTTTATAAATATAGTAATATTATCCGATTATTTTATACCACACCACAAAAAACTTATTAGGTATGAGCCAGGAATTTAATTGATGTGACAAGTCATTGGCCAAGCCAATGATGTGTCACATTAATTAAATTATTGGATCATGCCCAATAAGTTTTCATAAGGCCGGGTGCAACATCACCAAAATTGCGAGCAACAAAACTCGAACTTGGGTGGGTGCAAAGGCATCAACCCTCCCCACCACTAGGCTATGCCTAAGTCTGCGATGATTATTTCCCTAAATACCAAATATCTTATGCACAACACTTGGCCCCAATATGAGGTTCGCTGATTTTTTTGGACCGTGCCCTCATTTGTTTTTTTTTACAAAACCGACTCCAAAAATATTTTATTGGAGTCGGGCGTTTATTTGGACCGCCCCTCACATTATTACAGGCGGTCGTCTATTTCAACCTACCCCAATAATATTTTTATTGGAGCCGGATGTTTTTTTCGCCTGACCCTCCAATTATTGGAGCCGTTTCTTATTTTTAGCCGACTCCAAAAAAATATTATTGGAGTCGGTTTTATCTTAGGAGGCGATTTTCCTGAAAAAAATCGACTGAGGGGGCGCCGTTTGGAGACGGCTTGTTTTTTTCTTGTTGAAACCGACTCTAGTCACCGACTCTAATACTCGGATTTGTACTAGTGGAGTGCCCAAGCTGATCGTGTCATCTGATTGTTTGGAGGTGATTAATATGATGAAGGTGAATAGAGCTTATGCAGCTATAGTTCTATTCTGCTCGAGATTGACAAGCGCTCAGGGAACTTTGAAGGGGTGAAATTCCAACATGAAAGTAGGGACACAAATGGCGATGCTCATCTAGTTGCTCGGAATTCAATCTCGCAAACCTTTGGTCGCCATGTTTGGTTCATTGAACCACCAATCTCTCTACCCTTGATTTTTCCTATTGAATAAAATCCCAACATTCCCCCTCAAAGAAAAAAACCTGAGTCGAAAGAGACTCCAACAGAAGATGGGGTGGATGAGCACGGGAACATCCCGGCTGACAAGGACACCCGTACAAAGGTTTCTCGCAAAGATGCTTTAGGAACATGGGGGTTCCATCAGGTATGGGTGTCAATAATGCTTGTATTCTTTTTGTTGATGATCACATTAATAAACTTCTAAAAAATCTTGAAGCAGATCGGTCTAAGATGCGCCAAATAATTGCATCTCGAGAATTACTTCACCTTATGAGTCTAAAGATGAAGATCAATATAATATTGATTTAAATCTTCGAGCTAAACTCACTGGTGATGATACTGAGGTGGTTCTAGATGTAGGGGATGACCACCATTGTAGTGATCTACGCGGGGGAAAGCTTTTTCTGCTTCCAAAAGCAAGGCAAGGAAAGGAACGCCAAGAAAAATACCGCGCACCAACCCTAACAATCGTTGCGAAAGGAATTTGCTGGAATAGCAGAGGTCTAGTTGACTATATCAATCTCTCCATCTGCGTGTCTCCTTCTAGTGCGGAGGCTGAGCTTCGAGCGACTTCACCCCAGTCGAAGACCTCACCGTGGTATCGCCAATAAGACCAACATCCTCGGGTAAGTAAACTTAAGAGCAAAGAGAAAGCGACAACGAGATCATACTTTTCTTGCCTCCTTGCTCTGCCTTTTATACCAGATGCCTCTTCTCTTAAACCAAGGCATACTCGACTATATTTCTGACTTGGTTAAAGCGCACAACCTAGACTTTATTCCCTTTTAGAAATAAGATAGTCGATTTTTTAGATGGCTTGTAGAAAACTTTATGTGATGGCTTGTTGAACACAATCCCACAGACTCCACATCACACACGGTTGGTGCGTGACATCCGTTTCCACTCAGAACCACACCGTTTGTGATAACCTCCGAGTTGTTGCCAGATGCTGCATGCGACCACAGACCTCCATCGTCGTGTTCATCCGCCTATTCTGCTCCTACCAACTGTTGCGCTTCTCTCCTGCGAGTGCTTATGGTTGAATTGGCGGAAAAATGATCAGCAGAAACTTCCTCACTGGTAGAAACCGGGGCTTTCGTCCAACCCGAGAATGAGCTTTAGTCCCGGCCGCGTTACGCACCGGGACCAAAGCTCACACTAGTCCCGGTTCGGGCGGCTAGGAGGCCGAACGCCTTTAGTCCCGGGTCGTGACAGACCTTTAGTCCCGGTTTCCACAAACTGGGACTAAATGGGGTGGGTCAGGCTGCATCCTGACGCAGCCTCTTTACTCCCGGTTCGTGTCTCAAACCGGGACTAAAGGTCTGTCATTAGTCCCGGTTTTAGACACGAGCCGGGACGAAATTTAAAACCTGTAAATCTCCCGCCGACGGTGCGCTTTGGAAGTTGATCAAGCCGCCGTTTTGATTGTGCTTTGGAAGATGATCAGCCCGGCGTTGATTCATACGCGAATTTAATCACTGGCGCCGCCCGCCGGCCTCCCTCTCCGCCCTATATAAAAGCTACACTAATCCATGGCCTTAAGCACACATAATCTCTCTCTAATCCTTGCAAAATCTCTCTCTCTCGATCCCTCTCTTCTATTCCAATGGAGCCACTCGCGCGCGTACCTCCATCTCGGTTGTACTATTTCATCAAAGCAGATATGCACTTCAAGGTATGGGTCACCCTCGTGCATCACGCGTGGAGAGGTAGATCCGCGACGTGAAAAAGTTCTTTCTTGACGCCGCACCGATCAAGTGCGTTGGACTCGACTGCGAGTTCACCGACCCTCTCCCGGGTCGACAGAGGGATCTTCCACCCGAGAAAAGGCAACGCGCCGCCGTCCTTCAACTCTCGGTGGCGTCCGAAACTCTTGTCTTCCAGATCTGCAAGGCTGATGGGGTGCCGCAGCTCCTCGTGGATTTCTTAGGTGACGAGACCATCAACTTCTACGCGTGGCTATCCACAATGACGTGTGGATGCTGCGCTACTACGGAATTGTTATTCCGTCCGCGGTCGACCTCCAAAGGGATAGCCGGAACCCAACCGGCAATCCTACTCCGAGTCTCTATGCTCTCTCCAATGCTATCATTGGGACAAAACTTGAGAAGAAGAACAACAACAAGAAGGACAAGAAGAAGGGCAAGGACGACGACGACTTAGAAGACCTCCAAATTTTCGGATGGGGCAACGTTCCATTGAGCTACGATCAAGTCTTGTATGCCGCTCTGGACGCTCGCCTCGGCTTCGAGATTGCACGGAAGTGGGATAGTCTACGTGGCTATAATACCAATGACGATCATCTTAATGTCGTTGATGTGTAGATTAGCTATATAGTGATGTGTGTGCTCCCGTTGTGTGTTCTCATGTATTCGGTCAATTCGGTCCATTCGGTTACCTAAAACTAAAGTTTTGAATTCAAATAACAAAAAAATTAATTTCACATTATTATTGTCATTTTCAATTTAATATGGAAATATTCATATCTTTAAACCGGTAAATCGAAATTCGACAAATAATATGTATAAATCGATCAGAAAAATGATAGGAATCTAAATATTGTGTCCATATCATCTTTTGCATAAATGTTAATGATTAAGTAATAATAATTATTAATTCATTTTTTTGTTATTTGTAGAGAAAAATCATATTATTTTTTGAAGTCCAAACCTATGTTAACATAAACATTAATGATTAAGTACTAATAGTTTTGAATTTATAACAAAAAATAATTTTATATTATTATTGTCATTTTCAATTTAATATGGAAATATTCATATCTTTAAACCGGTAAATCGAAATTCGACAAATAGATCCTGATGATCTTGTCCACCGTGCCTTTTGTCCCGAGATCCTGATGATCTTGGTACTATATTTTACAATTTACAGCGTTTGTACTGTTGTAAAGTTGGTGTGTCATACTTGCTGGCGAAGGTTTCAAACATGACTAGTTCTTGGTTGAATTTATAAATAAGGAGGGCATGCATCGCTGGGTGCTGGCTGGCACGCATTCTGTAGCTTCTGCGCGTGTGAACGTGGAGACTTGGAGGCTCCGGTGTACCCCTGCGTTGGGTCATCTTGACCGATCACAAGCACAAGCGGAAAAATGATCAGCAGAAAGGTTCCTTTTGTCCCGAGATCCTGATGATCTTGTGCTGTTGTAAAGTTGGTATGGTCTTTTCTGCCGACTGGGTCGCGGACACGGCGAGTATGCATTGTTTTGTGTCGGTCGTCGTTACGTCATAGTATCGTGCCTAGCAAGCCCATACCTACAGACTCATCAACCCAAGCATTAGTTAACAGGAGATGAGTATCCCTGTTAAGATCCAAAGTTTGTGTATCTTTAGGCTGCATGCGCCTGTCGGCATTATCCTAACAAGTTGGGTTAAACTTTCTTCATTAATAAACCCTTTTAATTTTGCTGATGCTGCTCGATCTGCTGGGCAGTTGCTGCACCACCGCCTATCTCGAGTCAACGAGAAGTCAAGTTATTTTATGATGCACGGTGTGGTGCGTCGACTAGGATATAGTATAGGGAGGAGGGAGGAGGGCATGCATCGCTGGGCGCTGGCTGGCACGCATTCTGTAGCTTCTGTGCGCGTGAACGTGGAGACTTGGAGGCTCCGGTGTGTACCCAAAGCGGTTTTTCTAACGGAGCCGCGGCCTACTGGGCCTCCAGCTGCTGCCACGTGCCGCCGGGTACGTGTGCATGCGCTTGTTATTTTAATACGAAATTGGAGGGTATCTTATACATGCTAAATACAACCTACTTATCCACGTACTTTTTTCACTCAATGACAGATGGGGCACAACACATTTGTGTCCCACACGTAAGTGAATGGTGGATACATATCCAGTAAAAAGTACAATTATTTTATCCACCCACCCTTTCTTTTCAGATTTATTCTCAATATTGTATCGATAATATCTTTTAAACTGAATATCCAATTTATGATATTTTTTGATATTTGAGTTCCTGATGACGAGATCTTCAAAACAAGATCAATATTGGACACATTTTGAAAAGTTTTAAAAATCGACTGTGAAATTGAATTGAAATTTCAATGAAATTAAATTATCAAAATCGACGTTTTCATTCCGATATGACACACGTATGAGTATAATAAAGATTTCATGCATATTTCATTGTGCTTTCTTGCGAGACCACAAAATTTTCATAAATGTTTCACGCAAGTCTTTTGTAAATACCATAATTTCTTGAAACATAACTGAGATAGCGACCCCGGTAGGGCACGGCTCCGTTAGAATTGCTTTTTCGGGTGTGTACCCCTGCGTTGGTCACCTTGACCGATCAGAAGCCCATCCTCTCCGGTCTGCACGGCGGACTCCAAGCTTCAAACCAAATGTCACGACTCACGAGTGTGACAACGAGAAGACGTAGACCCGGGAGGCGTCGCCAAGTGAACAAGACAGAATAACGGCTACGCAGTGTGGTGCATGTCAAGTTATCAGTATTTTTTGTCAAATCTGGCCCTTGGGCGAAACTAATCTCTCATGTGGCCTTATGGCAAAACTATTTGGAAATTTTGCCCCTGGACTCGGTGCCACCGAGGACGGCGCCAACGAAATACGGCACGGAATCACTCTAGGAGTTCGGCGCCAAGGGCAATGGCGCCAACCTTGCTTCGGCTCCGGGCAGCTTGGCGCCGACCCTAGTTCGGTGCCGGGATGGCTTGGCGCCGACCTACACAACTTCGGCGCCGTTCTCGATGGCGCCGAGCCCAGGGGTCAGATTCGGAAATAGTTTTGCCAGGGGCCAGATGAGGGATTAGTTTTGCCAAAGTGCCAGATTTGGCAAAAACTACAAGTTATCACCTGGGCGGCGTGTGAACGGTTTGGGTGTGAGTCCTATGTGAGCCAGGCTGTTTCTCTGAATCTGTAAGCTGAAGAAATAGAGGAAAAACTCTGAATTCCCCTCCTACCTCTCTCCCTGTTCTTCTTCTTCCTCAAGTCTTTCGGCTTCAATTCTTCCTCACGTCCTCATATTCGGGCGGTCGTTGGGCTGGGTTTGTCGGGTGTTTTTGTTTCCCCTCTCGATCTTGCTTCGTAATTCCAGTGCCAGGTCGTGGTTGAGGTGATTGATTTCGATCGTCTCCTCGGCTGCTGTAAAGCCTCACACCGGTCAGCTCGGTTGAGAACGGGAGCACCACGGCACCCTCCAAACCTTCACCGCAGACCAAGTTTATCCTTGACGCTATGGGGGAGACATCGGTTTAGACCGAGGCGTCGCTCACCCAGATTCAGGCGAGCTTGGGCTTGCTGCATGGTTGCGTCGCCAACATCGACACCGCGCAGCAGCAAGCCCGCGCCCAAATCGACCAGCAAGCTGTGGCGATTCAGGAGAGCTCGCGCATGCATAACCAGACCGCATGGACGTTGGTGGCGTTGACGGTGACGCTGGAGGAGCTCGTGCATGAGCGGCCACGGTCTCCTTCCCCAGAGGCAGAAGACCCCGAACCGGATCCGGACCCCAAGGACAACCCGCGTGTGCGCGCGCCGCCGTGGACGGGCAATGCTCCGGGTGCATCCACCAGTGCGACACCAAGAGCAGATGCTGAGGCGCGTTTGGAAGCAGGCGGCGAAGGTATTCTGGGCGGCGGGGCTAGAGGGGGTGCTGGCAGCGATGGATTGGGCGGTGGTACACATGCACCACACGGCGGCGATTGCCGGGTTCGACGGCGAGCAACCAAAGATGTCGTTTCCCCGCTTCGACGGCAAGCAACCGCGGGTCTGGCGCGACAAGTGCCTCGACTACTTATGCATTTTAAACATCAATCCTGCTTTGTGGCTGACGACCGTGACCCTACACATGGATGGGCCGTTAGCGCTCTGGTTGCAGCCATACAAGCTTAATTACTCATGAGGTGGTGTCATGGCCGCCGTTTCTGGCCGCAGTGGAAGCAGAATTCGGGACCGATGATCACCGCAAGTACATGGAGGCATTAAAAGGGGACTGTCAAAGAATATCAGGAACAATTTTAGAAATTGGTGTACCAGGTTTCAGTTCACAATCTGCACTATGACGAGCAGTTCATGCAATAGGAAATTCTTGAGGACAACAAGCCGTGGGGAGAGCGACAGGCGGCACACCGGGTAGAGCCAGTTCTAGCTCGTCCAATGGCAGCACAACCTTATCAGCGCGCATCCGGGGGTGACTTGTGGAAGGACCGGCAGTTACGGGACTACCGCCGCGCGAATGGGATGTGTTTCCGGTGCGGCGAGAAGTACAACCCGACGCATCAGTATGCTCGCAAAACTGCCACTGAAGTACACGCTGACGGGTTCATAGAATACCCAATATTCGTCGGCTGGTAACTATGAGTCAGCCGGCTAGCAACTGCCGGCTGGCCCGGCCAGCCGGCCACCAGCAGGTAGGTCAACGGGCAGAAGTCCAGGTACCGTATGTGGGAAGATGGCGACTGGAGTTGGCAGACAAGACAAATCGACGTGGCCGGCTCGTGGCCATGCCCTGACAAGATGCGCTGCCCTCATCCACGACGGGGTCAAGTCTTGTCCTAAACAATCAGGGCTGGCGCCCGCTACAGCGTCAGGACACCCCAAACTCGTCTGCTGACGCCCGCACAGTGACCCGGCGCCATACCGTGTACGGATCACGCCAGCCGGATGTCGGCTACAATGACCTAGTAGCATTAGTCTCTTCATAGCCTGTACCCGGGGGCTGTAGCGCCACATCGCTATGTCTATGAGGTTGTGGCGCGCCCCTATGTATATGGGTACACCTCCCCTCCAGGAGGGGGTTAGACTCTTTGAGACCTCTAGGCTCACCTGTTCATCTTCTTCACCATAGACAAGTAGAGCTAGCCGACTTCCACTAGCCAGCAGTTCTCTCTTTTGTAATCAGAGCACACCATACGCTTGAGTACACACCACATAGGAGTAGGGCTGTTACCGGTGATCCTCTTGGGGCCCGAACCTGTATACATCCTTGCATGCTTGGTGTTGTTAGACCATCAGATTGTGACCTCATACCATACCTACCAATTTATTGCTGGGATACAAAACACCGACAGTGGGCGCGCCAGGTAGGGGCCGGTCTTGTGCGCCAACTTTGGAACATCGTCGATGAGCTCCTCCTTCGCCTTCACCACTGGTGTCCTCGGTGCCACCCTGGGCTTGACTTCCTGCTCAGCCCCATCGGGCATCTGGGTTGCGCTCGGTGAGGCTCTCCGCTTTGGGAGCCTCGAATTCGTCACCGACCAGCTCGGCGATCTCGGCCTCTGCGACATCGTGCTCTCCCTCGAGGAGACAACGTCACCACCACCTTAGCTTGGCATCCCCGCTGGCTCCCCGGAGCTAGCGGCGGCCACCTCTGCCTCGACCTGGATGCTGTCACATGGGACGCAGCTCCGGCAGAGGCTGGTTGGCAGGTCACGCACGGATCCTGGTCCACGCGCCTTCGCGACGTTAGGCGCATCTTCCACACCCGCGCCCTCGCCACTTGCACCTCCACAAGTTAGGCAGCCCACGACCCATCTCGCGAGGTGTCCATGGCGAGCAGCAACAACGCCCACCTAGCGGCCAGCGGCACTTCCGCTGATCGGCTGGCGAAAGCCCTCCACGAGCTCGATGACGAGGCCACAAGGCTCGCCACCGAGCGAATAGAGCTGGAGCGCCAGCGGGCGCAGCTCCGCTTCGGCTCCAGGTCGCGCCCCGTGCGCTGCAACCTTACGTCGGATTTCGAGACGCGCGACCAGGAAGGCATCCCCGTCTACACCCATGCCCTTGGCAACCTTGCCTCTGCGGCAGCCATCGCCCGCAATGCCGGCTTAGCCGAAGATGTGCCCGGCTATCACGCACTAAAACAAGTGTAGGTGTTGATCGAGGCGGCGACCTAGCAGATCCCCGCGTACCGCGTGGCAACACCTTCCGCGACCAACCATTTGCCACGGCCAGCCGGGTCGCGGAACCGGCGCTCAGGGCGCCCCAAGGAGAGACTGGAGACCAGCCAGGTGGGCGACTCCGGCGGCAAGCACGCGAGGGGATCTGCCCACCGAGGGGACTTCCGCGACGCGTGGGACGACCTCGAGCGCAACCGCCGCCTTCGCAGGGCTGACGATGTTCTCCGGCGTGAGCAGCGCCGCAAGTCCAGCAGCGCCAGCCGGCGCGAAGGACGCCGCGAGGCCAACAACACCAGCCGGCGGGACGAACGCTCGCCCAGCCCTCAAGACGTCACCTACTCAGGGCCCTCGCCGTTTGGCACTGTCATCCGCCGCGCACCTTTCCCTCGGCGCTCCAGGCACCAACCATCGACAAGTACATCGGTGAGGCGTACCATCGACAAGTACATCGGTGAGGCGTGCTCGGAGTTCTGGTTGACCGACTACCTCACCTCTGCGCCAGATGGCATATCCGGCTCGACTACGCCTCACAAGTCCACCTCACTTCACTGGCGAGGTCTTCCAAGACTTCTGCGCCAGATGGCATATCCGGCTCGACTATGCCTTCGTGGCACATCCACGGGCTAATGGCCAAGTCGAGCACTCCAACGTTGCGATCCTCCAAGGGCCCAAGCCCCGCTTGAAGCATGAACTGAAGTGTTACGTGGGCCGCTAAGCAGCCGAGCTACCCTCGGTGCTCTGGAGTCTCAGGACTACACCCAGCCGGTCAACCGGCTACAACCCCTTCTTCATGGCTTACGGGGCAGAGGCCGTCCTTCCTATGGACATCGACTTCAACTCCTTGTGCAATATCCATTACGTAGAGGAGGAGTTCGAAGTCGCGCGGCAAGACACTCTCGACCAGCTCGACGAGCACCGTGATATAGTCCTAGCTCGCTCGGTCAAGTACCAACAAGCACTCAGGCGCTACCACAGCCGCGGGGTCCACCCTCACTCCTTTCAGCTTGGAGACATGGGCGAGAGAAGTTGACGCGTAAGACAAACGAGTATGAGCCCCCGAGTGTGCAAGCGAGGACGTCGCACCCAGTGGGGTAGCCCCCGAGTGGCTGTGCTTAGCGACGGAGACTAATAGGACAAAACAAACATAAGGCAAATTACAATTTTATTATTTCCTTCCAGAGCTGTGATACAGGGGTTTTTTCCGGGAGGAGGTGGTGTTGTGACGCAACTCTCCTTCTTGGTGGTGGGTGCTTGCTGCGGCTTCATTACTGGAGAGGACAAAGCAGCTCGGCTGGCCTTGCCGTGTCTTCATGTTTCGTCGAGGGCCGCCGGGTCGATGCACATTCGCACCTCACCGCTCTTCTTTTGGATCAGCGTGGTGAGGGGAGGTGTTGTTGGTGTAGGGACGGCAAAGGATCTTGGTGACGGATGAGCAATGTCGGACTCGGGGGCTGGAAGGTCCTCCCGAGCGATAGCCGATGTTACCTCTGCGTGATCTTCCGTTTCTTCTTTACTTCCCCTCATCTAGGAGAAAGAGATGTCAACACTTTCCCGATCACACCTTGTACGGTGTCGGGGATTTGATTCTAGCAATAGATTTTTAGTTTGGTATGAGGCCAAGATGCGATGGGTTAGCACACGCGAACACAATTCACAAGACACGAGGAAGTGAGCAGGTTCAGGCCCCGCGATGTTGCCGGTAAAGATTCTACGTCCTGTGGGATGCTTATTGTGTATGGAGTGCTCAAAGCGATGGAAGAACTCAGTTGGGTGCTGCCCCAGGAGTTCCTTACAAGGTGAATATGAGAATGAATCTGTTCCTCTCCACAGGCGAAGAGCGGTTTTATAGGAGGTGATGCCTCGCTGGCCTTATATTCAAATGGCGCGACGAGGCTACAGTGCCTGGTACTTCCACGACGTGGCCTGAGGCGTAAGGCACCACTGTTCCCGTCATCATAGCAAGGTCATCGTACAGGGCGATGTGTCGTGGCATTGCTTGGGTTCTCATGATGGCTCTGTTCGCCTTGACGTCGTGTCGAAGTACAGTCAGGGGCGTCGTGCCCCTGATTGCTCGGGACGAGACATACCCCACGCCAGTAATGACCTCAGCCGCATTGTGGCCCGGCCTCGTCCCGTCTTGTCGTCCAGTCCCTGACCTCTGTCATGGCGTGGGTCGCCCGCGATTAGACGGGCCGACGCCAGCCCCATGCTGGCATGGGTCTCTGGCCTTTATGGGACGTTGCTGCTCTCCTCGGGAATCAGTCTAGGGAGGCGCGTCATGCGCGCGCACTGTGTGTGCCAGGCGGTCAGTCGGATTGACCCCCCGATTGGCCCAAGTGACTTCTCCCCATTGGTTACCTGGTATATCATAATCCCGTTATTAGCCCCCGAATCCATCACATCGTTGGACTTTAGGGCCAATAAGGGGAGGAATTCAAGAAGACATGGCTGTCATGGCAACTAGGCGTAGTTCGGCTGAACCGTATCGCCAGCTGACTCCTGGGCCAGCGCTGATTTGGGTCTCTTTGAGTTCTGGGATACTTTTAGGTCATTATTACGGCTGCGACCGCTTGCGCCTTCCATGGGGCCGGACGGGATGCCGACTGGTTTTGCATAGCTAGCACGGGTCGACGCAATTTCCGCTCTGCGGGCGCGCGTCTTCGAGCATTGTGCTAGCAACCGACAAGAGCGTGTCGGGGAGGCGTGACGGGCCACTGCGCCTCGGGCGGGTCACAGGGAGACTGACGATCGTGCCTTTAAGCTTCTCGGCACCCGACGAATTTCCGCGGGGGCCTCACATGTCGTCGGACCACGTGTCGGACGCATGCTGTCGTGCCTCGTGGAATGAACCATCGGGGCGATTGCTTGCCTCATAAGGGGCGCAGGGAGACGTAATGCTCCTCAAGGTGCTCGCATTCCCCCCGCTCCCTTCATCTTCTTCCTTTCTCGAGCGCTTGCTTTTCTTCCATCTTCACGGCTACTAGGCGCATCTTCCCCGCTAACCCGGTATGTCGTGCTGCCATCAGCCCCTGTCCTCCCGACTTCCATGGAGGGGGGGCACCCTTCCAACGCCACCGCGCCCATTAGAGTGGATCTTGGTATGGACCATGTCGTCTGGTGCTACGCGGGAGGAGCCTGTGAAGGACCCCATGGGGGATAATATGGAGATTGTTCCAGAGGAGGCCGCGCAGGGAGCTCCCATGCCGGCGGTCGCGGAGGCACTCCCCAAGGCCGGCGTTGAAGTGGCTGCGCCGGTGGAGCCTCTGCCTGTCTGGTAGACAAGCCCCTGCCGGATTGGCAGCCTTCGAATGTCTCCACCAGGAGACTTGATGGGCTAGTGGATGAGCGAGTCCTGCCGTCACAGGTCAGGGTGGAGTGGCGCACCAAGCCGGAGGGGTGTGAGTGAGTGATTTTTGTCCCCTTCTTTGAGCGTGGCTTCTCGATGCCGGCTCACCCGTTCCTCAGTGGTTTGCTGGAGTTCTACGGAATCAAGCTTCACCACCCTAATCATACGAAGATGCTTATATCTCTGCCTTCATCACCCTGTGCGAGTGCTTCCTGGAGATCGATCCCCACTTTAATTGGGCTATGGAAGTCTTATTTCCATGTCAAGCCCTAGTCGAACCTAAACTCCATCACCATCACGGGCGGTGCTGGGATCTAGTTTCGGAGCAGCGCTAAGAAGCTTTTCCCCTTACTCCCAACCCTTGACTTCAACTGCGGGTGGCATAAGTAGTGGTTCTTTGTGGGAAACGTGGCGCACAGCCTGCCACCCTATCAAGTTGGACCTCCAGTCCCTTGGGGCCCCTGACGAGGAGGATGCTGTGGCGGATCTTTGGGAGCTGATCTGGTGCAGGATGGTGCAAGGCTTGACCGGGATACATCCGACCCGAACCTTCATGAGTCGGCGGGTGCAGCATGCCAGGGAGCGGGTGCACCCCATGTACGAGTATACTGGGGACCGAGATGTCACTCGGGAGTCGACGTGCCAACTGCCGGTGTGCATGGTGAGGACACGGGTGGCGAAGTTCTTCAGGACTGATGCCAACGTTGATCCTGCGAAGACCCCTGCCTCGTATGATTGGCAGCATCCTCGCCCTGAGGTAAGCCTGCTCCCTCTCCTTCTGCTCTTCATAGGTTGTGCCGAGAGTCTGGTGGCCTGAGTTAGGCTCTTTCTTTTTCTTTGCCTCCGTGTTTGCAGGATGAGAGGAGATTTGTTTCCCCCGCTCCCGCGGCTTCTTGGCTTCCGCAGCCGCAGGTCGTGGGGGCGCCGGCGCCAGAGGGAGCCGATGACCCTACGGCTGCACCTAGTCAGTGCGACGTTCCCGATCGTCCCTGGCCGCCGACCGGGGTGGCATTTTGTCGGTCGTGGGGCCAGTCACCACTCGGGAGTCGGTTCCTCCTAGAGAGGTGCGCAGACGCACGTGGGCCTCAAGGTCTAACTCGCCATGGTGGGATGCCATGGCGAAGTCTTCTGGCACCACGGGGTAGACCCAAGTTGCCCGCCCACGGCGTGGATAACCGAGGCGGTTTTGCCGGCCTCAGTGGCGTGTCGGCAGCTTCGTTCATATTCGTGTCGAGTGAAGCGGCTCCGGGGGAGGCCGGTTGGAGGCCACCTGCCCCCTCTTCCCCGTCGAAGGGTTCGTCGTTGTCCGAGGAGGCATTGCGGTCCACGGGCTGCTGAGGTGGGGGGCAAGGATTGCCCTGGTGCCCTCCTTCGCTCGACTCATGGTCTCGGTTAAGCGAGGCATCGTCAGCGTACTCCTCGCCATCCGAGTCATGTCCAGCGGCATGGTGGCCGCCGCTGATTTCAGCGGTCATGTATCACTCGGGCTCAAAGCGGATCGTGCCCCGGTTGGTGTGGAGGGCCTGATCCTGCCGAATCAGATCCGCACCGAGGAGGTGCAGCTTGCCGGTGGAGTCGGCGAGGAAGGCAAGCGTCCTGAAGCAGAACGCCTGCCCGGGGACGACGGTGGCGCCGCCGGTGTTGATGAATAGATTGGCCATCTGATCTTGTCGAGGTAGATCCGAACGTGCTTCCCCTACCTATCGCGCCAACGGTCGTGGTATTTTCCCGTCAGTAAATTTTTGTTCGGCGGGCACCTGTTTGGCAGGCTCGGGTGGTAGCAAACGGAGACAGAGTTATCCAGGTTCGGGCCCCGGGAAACACCTCCGGTAACAACTCTACTCCTGTTTGTGTCTGTTTCTACTATCTTGTGTGCTCAGGACGAACTCGAGCGTATCTCAAGCTCGTCAATGGTGGTGAATGTATGAAAATTGTATATGAGTCGTGTTGTTCGGCAGGCCCCTAGACCCCTTATATACTCGGTGGTCTACGGTTACATGCGCCGAGCCAACTTACAGCCGAGCGGAAACTCTAACAAGATATTCTAGATCCGATCTAGGTCGGTTACAAATCATATCCCGTAGAATCGTCGCTGAGATCCTGGGGTGTCTTGCACTCCAAGATGATGTGTCATGCGGGCCCTGGCCGAGCGCCCGAGTCATCGAGCTGAGGAGCCCCTGGCCGAGTGGTCCGTCTTTATGCCGTGTGGGCCTACACGCGGACCATGACCTCGTCACATAGAACAACTTAACTTAATCTTAATAACTTGCTAGTAATATAGAACAAATTCAATAATTAATCTATAAAACTTTCCAACCGTGTTAGTGCCTTTGGGATTGCTTCCTCGTGGGTTATACGAGGGGGTGATGAAAGCTAGTGTTTACGTTTGGTGTTTAAGTTAGTATTGTAGTTGGTTCGTATACGCTCTCTTATCTATTTCTGATAGACGAAATTTGTAGCGTGTCTGTATAGGTTGCTTAGTGCTTGCTGCTGCTTAACCCACATATACCCCCTTCCTTTGACAATGTTGCATACATATCAAAGATAGTCCGATGTAAGTCTTGCGGTGCAATTTGTACTCATTAAACGTTTGATTCAGGAGACTTGAAGACCTGCAAGGTGAGTACTACGTGGATGTTGACGAAGACACCGAAGAGTAGCTAGGAGATCCCAGGTGGCAGCCTGAAACCTCGTGAATGGGATCCGCTTACTTTTTGCCTCTTAGGCAAATGTTGTTAAACTTGTCTGTACACAGACTCTATTTCGCTTCCGTAGATGTAATGATGAGATGTTGGCACATGTGTCCTCTGGATGTAATAATTGATATTTTGTTTATTTATGAGCTTTTGCTATGTTAATCTCTTTGGTCGTAGAGTTATGTTGTGATACTGGTTTTGTTCCTCCCCACAACGTGCACAATGTGTATGTTTGAAGTGTTCTTTGTGGGTAAGGTCTCGGAACCATTACTATAGGATTGCTAGCATTTCTGGGCACGTTTGGAAGCAGGCGGCGAAGGTATTCTGGGCGGCGGGGCTAGAGGGGGCGCTGGCGGCGTGGATTGGGCGGTGGTACACATGCACCACAGGACGGCGATTGCCCGGTTCGACGGTGAGAAACCGAAGATGTCGTTTCCCCGCTTCGACGGCAAGCAATCGTGGGTCTGGCGCGATAAGTGTCTCGACTACTTCCGCATTTTCAACATCAATCCTGCTTTGTGGCTGACGACCGCGACCCTACACATGGATGGGCCGTTAGCGCTCTGGTTGCAGTCATACAAGCTTAATTACTCATGAGGTGGTGTCATGGCCACCGTTTCTGGCCGCGGTGGAAGCAGAATTCGGGACCGATGATCACCGCAAGTACATGGAGGCATTAAAAGGGGACTGTCAAAGAATATCAGGAACAATTTTAGAAATTGGTGTACCAGGTTTCAGTTCACAATCTGCACTATGACAAGCAGTTCTTCGTGTCCCAGTTTACCAAGGGCTTGAAACCGGAATTACACGCTGCTGTTGAATCACAGGTGCCGAGCACACTTGCACGCGCGCGTCTGTTGGCACAAGTGCAACAGGAAATTCTTGAGGACAACAAGCCGTGGGGAGCGCGACAGGCGACACACCAGGCAGAGCCAGTTCCAGCTCGTCCAACGGCAGCACAACCCTATCAGCGCGCATCCGGGGGTGACTTGTGGAAGGACCGACAGTTACGGGACTACCGCCACGCGAATGGGATTTGTTTCCGGTGCGGCGAGAAGTACAAGCCGACGCATCAGTGTGCTCGCAAAATTGCCACTGAAGTACACGCTGACGGGTTTTCCTGTTTTCCAGAGATAGATACCAAAGCAATGGGATAAAATCCCGTAAATGATTAAAAACATTGGTGGTAACTCCTAATATGTTGCATATATGTGGGATATTAACATAATAAACTTCAAAATTCGTAGATACGTTTCTGACTTATCACTGTCACTTGGTCATTTCTATGCAAAGAAGATCTTATCCAGTCAGGCCTTGTTCGACTATGCTAGACCGGGCAAACCAGGCATGGCACCTCGTCTATGATGGTTCGACAACATAGTCTTCGGCATCGGCACTCACGTCGATGACTGCCTCGATTGAGTCTATGTCTTTGCCTCCCGCATACCCTTGCGCCATGGACTTCGTGGCGCTTCCATTCGCTTGCGGCATCACGTGCGTCTACCTCGACACCGGCATCCTAAACCACGAAATTGACCACGACGTTCCCCTCATACGGCTACCTCGACCACGTCTACACCGCTCCACGCTCTCGGCTACCTCGACACCGGCATAAAGGGCTATGATCTCGCATGAGCACCTCATCAGCTTACCCCACAGTCAAGGCGTCCGCGATGCAACACCGGCCACAATGCTCCCACTACGACTGCATGGGGATGTTAGCCCATTGGTTTGCACCTTTGGCTTCTCTCCAATATGACCACCCACGATGCTCCTATTGTTCGCGACGCTACTGCTACGACTGTGGGGGATGATAGAACACTAGTAGAAAAAGGGCCTCTAGTCCCGGTTGGGAACGGGCTCTAGTCCCGGTTATCCAACCGGGACTGCGAAATCGGGACTAGTCCCGGTTGTCCATAAACCGGGACAAAAGGCCTCCACGTGGCTGCGGTCGAGCGCTGGGGCTAGAGGACGTTTAGTCCCGATTGGTGGCCTCCACGTGGCTGCGGTTAGTCCCGGTTGGTAACACCAACCGGGACTAAAGCTTTATTTTGTGTTTTCCATTCAATTCGTTTTCATTTTGTGTTTACCATTCAATTCTTTTTCATTTTGTGTTTTCCATTCAATCCTTTTTCATTTCAAACAAGTTTTCGTATACATATTCTACGCTACTACATACAGTACACGTTGATGCATATAATATAATTTCTCTTACGAGCATACATATATATTACATTTAGTATATTATCTATTTAATTACATGGAGATCGTTAAATTACCTAGAGGCATTAGTGGCAATGTTATTCTCCGGTTGCAGATATGACCTCAGTAAGCAAAAATCCCGCCAATTCCTCTTGAATTGCTCGTAGACGGTCCTGTGGTAGGAGCTGGTCCCGCATCTCTTCGATCTTTAAAGAAGGACATCAATATGAATATATGAGTTGTGTGTACATATATAAAATCATTATAAAAAAATTATGAATGAAACTCAACACAATTGATGGTAATAATATAAAATTGTGAATATTGTTTACGTAGTGGAAGTTGTTTTGGATCTCTGCGCCGCTCACTGTTCGTCATGTGAATGAACTCGCAAACATAGAATGCACATAAATTAGTCCTCTGTTCCTGCCTCAAGCACTTTACGAGAATAGAATTCAATCAAATAATAATCAAGCATGATAATGGTATTGAAACTATAATTAAAGAGATGTGCGGACCTAGCTAGTACTACTTATAAGGATCCGTCGAAAACGTAGCTCCTTTTTCCATTCACCGACAACATCCTTGATGAACCGTTTCCAACACATGACCGGCAAAGAAAATGAATAAATGAGTTATTAATTACTTGATATCAGGAAATGAACGAAAGAGGCCGATATAGTGCGATAATGATTGAAATTACCTCTGTAGCATTAAAACCATGTTCGAGTAGTCCTTAGGGTCTTTATCTAATGAGTCCATGATATCAACTTTTCGTATCCGACCCTTTAAATAAGCCCTCTCTCGGATAGGTTTTTCACTCACTCACTCAGGTTAGTAGTACTACTCTCATTTCGTTAATACAAATACTCCGGATTCTCCTAGCTATGCCCCACAGTTCATGTGATATCGTAGATATTCACGAGCCAACTGTGGGGCTATAGCTTGGGGAAACCGTGTTATTTGTTCCACGTTCCTGGAGGAGATGTGGAGGTCAGGTGAGGATGAACTTCGTCCCGAGCGCGGCTACTGTGTGTTGTCCCGCACTCCCGGCATTGCCAAGCTAGAGGAGAAGTGGTGCAGGCGCGCACTGATTGCGACGATGGAAGGTAGCCGGCCACCGGTGTCGCCGGAGGAGGTCGTGGCGGCGGTGGTTGCGCACAGCGGTGTAAACCGCCACGCCGTGAAGGTGGAGGTTTGCGCGCCCAAATTTCATATAAATCAAATAAACTCCCACATAATTACTCCCAAACTAAAACCCACAGTTCCCTCTACTTCTAGCATGAAATGAGCTAAACTAGCAATGACAGATGAAAGGATGAAGTTGCTAACCTTTTTGAACCCTTGGATAGATGGGGCGCTGCCAAATCTTGACAAATCGTGGAAAAAATAGGGATAAACTCGAGCTCGGGGAGGAAACAGAGGAGAAAGCTTAAATGGATATGGCTCGGGCAGGGACGATGATATAGGAAGACTTTAGTCCCGGTTGGAAAAGGTCTATCTTTAGTCCCGGTTGGAGACACCGACCAGGACTAAACGGGCTCGCACCGGCCGCAGCCTGCCGCAACAACTTTAGTCCCGGTTGGTATATCCAGCTGGGACTAAAGGTCCCATTTGACCCAGGACAAAAGTTGGCCGTGCCCATGCGGCGTCCCTAACCGTTGGAACCGGGACTAATGCTCACATTAGTCCTGGGCCCAAACATGGCCGGGACTAAAGCTCCGGACGGAAGGCCCATTTTCTAGTAGTGGAATATGGTATATTCGGTTATGGAAAGATAGGATAGAGATAGGATTTGTTCCTGATCTTTCTTGTAATCCAAGCCGATCCTTTGTACCGCTATATATACTCGCCCGAGAGGCTCAGTACAACATCCAACATATTACACCAATTTGAGAGCATCTAGCGTACGCGCGCGTTGCTAACGCGGGGAACGCGCGGAACCGGCGGGCGAGAGCGCACGAGAGCTGCTCCCAGCCTCCCACGTGGCGTGCTGGCAGCGAGCCGAATGGCTCCAAGCTCGGCGACCGATGATCGCGAGCGGCCGAGTCAACGCGAGACGTGAGCAGACGAGCACGGTGGCTAGCTGAATCGATCCACCTGCTAGCTTGTACGTACAATTTTCACTTTATTTTTGCTTTCAAACGGTACTACAAATCTAGTTTGTTTTGTAGAGTGGATTTTTTAGGCAATGCTCCCGTTTTAAAGCAAGGCACTTCAAAAGAGAAGGCAGGGTAATGCCTCATCCGAGGCAGTGCGTTAAAAAAGAGAAGGCAGTGCACTATCTCATGTCGTTGTCCCTTGTATTTCGTCGATGCATGTGTCGTAGCGCGCACTACGGGCTACGCCCTGGCACGGCGCCTTCGGCGCGTCTATCATTAATAAAGATCTTGAAGGGGTGTGTTGGTCGTTGTCCCTTGTATCTCATCAATGCATGTGTCGTAGTGCACGCTACGAGCTGCGCCTTGGCACGGTGCCTTCGGCGCATCTATCATTAATAAAGATCTTGAAGGTGGTGTATTGCTCGTTGTCCCATCTGAGACAGTGCACTAAAAAAGAAGTCAGTGCACTGCCCATCCGAGTCAGTGCACCGTAAAACAGAAGGCAATGCACTGCCCATCCGAGGCAGTGCACCCATCCGAGACAGTGCACCGAAAAAATAAGTCAGCGCACTGCCCATCCGAGGCAGTGCACCAAAAAAAGAGAAGGCAGTGCACTGCCCCATCCGAGGCAGTGCACCGTAAAAGAGAAGGCAATACATTGCCCATCCGAGGCAATGCACCGCAAAAGAGAAGGCAGTGCACTGCCCATCCGAGGCAGTGCACCAAAAAAAATAGTGCACTGCCCATCTGAGGCAATGCACCGCAAAAGAGAAGCCAGTGCACCGGAAAAAAAGGCAGTGTATTGCCCATCCGAGGAAGTGCCCCGAAAAATTGAAGGCAGTGCACTGTCTCATCCGAGGCAGTAAACCGCAGAAGAGAAGGCAGTGCATTGCCTGCACTGCCTATCCGAAGCAGTGCATCGCAAAAGAGAAGGCATTGCACCAGACTTTAAAACACAGAAATGCAGTGCAACCTACACACTCTAGGCAGTGCATAAAAAAAGTTTGTCGAAACATATCAACATGGGATTTAGTTTTGAAAATCTCGACGTGATTAATCCATCCCCGAAAATGGATTGTGATTTGGAAACTCGGTTTAAGAGATATTTCGTTTTTTGTGTTCAGGTTAGAAAAGCGAAAGGAAAAAAGAAACTATGACCAGCAACCCAGGCGCCAGAGCCTACCAGCGACGCACGCCATGACAAGAAATCAGCAATCCACAGGGAACCAGTGATCGACACGTGGCGAGCAGAAGGAAAAAGCTAGAGAGAAGGGAGGCGCCAGCGTGAGCCACGTGCTGCGCGCAGGCGAGACGCAAAGCGTGCTCCCAGGAAGGAAGCGCGTGCTTTTTTTAGTAATTTCGCACCAATTCTCATCCTCTGTCACCTTTCTCCCAAGCAGTCTGGAACTGGAAGGCAGTCAACTTGAGCTTCGGCCACGGACCTCCTCCTCTGGCTGAACCCGAGTAAAGCATCAATCGCTGGTGGGAGGATTTCCTGACATCCCCATCGAATGGAAGGCCGTGCGAGCGTAGCGGCCATTTGATCTACAACATGTGGCACATTTGGAAGGAAAGTAACTGATGTATTTTCGACCATACTCGCCAAACCTACAGGGATGTAGCCGGTCTGGCTATTGCGGATTAGGCTTCAAAATCTTGTTGTTTCCCTGAGTACGTAGTTCGCATGCCATACTAGGGAGGTTCGTTGTGCTCCATGCCAGAATGCACCTGTAAATACGTGTAACAAACTTGTTTTCCTCTAATTGAAAGCCAGTGCTCCTGCCGATTACTTGAAAAAAAAGTTCAGCACTAATCTCACGGTGATGTCATGTAATATTTTTTGTCTTTCGAATAGCTTATAAAGGCAAAGCCACACCTGCATGGCCATTGTCTTGCTTGTCCTTCTGTTTGCTGAAGTTTCAGAGTGGCAAATGGCCATCCACACGGTGCTTCAGCTGCTCCTGCTGCTTGCTTGCGGCAGCAGCACGGCTACGACTCCATTAGCATGGCGAGCATCCGGTTTCGGAGCTCCAGGAAACAAACAGGGCATCAGGCTCAGGCAATCCCCATCTGCCAATTGTCCAAACAAATGCGGCGATCAGTCAATTGAGTTTCCCTTCGGCATCGGCCCCGACTGCTTCCGGCACCCTGACTTCGCGCTCATCTGCAACAACACCACCAGCCCTCCTAGGCTGTTTCTCATGGACGGCCTCACGGAGGTTGTCGGTCGCGGCATCCATGCTTCACTTGGATGTAAGAGTTACTACTTCTCTACTTGTACTTGCATATCTACCGGCTTAATTCAGTTCCTAAACTCCCTTATTAGCTCCTAAATTAGTACATTTTAGCCTTCTTAATTTTTTTTTTGTTTCTTGTTTCTCATGGACTGCTCTGTTTTCTCATGACTGAGATCTGTGTGCTTTTCAATATACTGAAGGTTCTA
Organism: Poa pratensis; assembly: GCA_947311845.1. NCBI lineage: Eukaryota > Viridiplantae > Streptophyta > Magnoliopsida > Poales > Poaceae > Poa > Poa pratensis. The sequence continues at coordinate 6,579,109 of CAMZMU010000127.1, forward strand.
GCGGTTTAATTCGATCCCTAAACACTCCCTCATTAGTTCCTAAAGATAAACTCGTATGTCCTTATCTCTTTAGTATTTTGTTTATTTCTTTTTTTTTCATGTATATAGACTGCTGCGTTCTCTTTTCAGTAAGTGAAAAGGAAAGGACTACACAGCGCCGTATTTGTGTCTTAAGGTGTGGGGCTCGATAGAATGCCCAAACCAGGCTGCGAGCTGCCATCCCATGAGTTTATGAACTTGGTAAAAGGAAAATCAACATGCAGTACTACTCCCTCTGTATCAAAATATTATATTTTGATACGGAGGGAGTAGTTGGCAGGGCAAAAACGAAGTCACGCGACCCTAACTGTGATACTAGCTACAGATTGCTACGCTAGTACTAAATCAATTGGTAACTGTTCACAATAGTGTTCCATGCTCTTGATTTTTTCATGCGGCTCTCACAAACATACTAGCTACTACAGTATGTTTTCCAACACTAGGACTGAGTAATTTAGAATAAAAAATAACCTGCTGTTCAGGGGGTGCGTGCCTACGCGTGACATCTGTCCCCTTTGTCAAAGATCATTAGCACAAACCAGCAGCAGATGCACCTGCGTTCTTTAAGCCGATAGTCAGGCGTATCAATACTTTTGAATTTAAAAAGGGTCCCACTGACGTGTGAACAATGTCCCACAAGCGTGTCAGGCCGGCAGCTGTTTTCCCAGGCGCAACTCGGGACCCATGGGAGAGATCCTCTAACGTACAACATAGTACTGCAGAGGGACGTGAATGCATGTAGGTCGTGGTTGGCTGCGCCGTCGAGGCCACTCTCAACTAATGTTCGCCGCGCTCGTACTCTGCGCTGCCGCCGGCGTGCAATTCTCAACTAGTGCTCATGTTCGCCACACTCATACTCCGCGACTGCGCCGCCCCAATAGCGCACGCCGCCGGCCGCGTTCTCCAAGAGGAAGAGCATGAATCCGGCTTCCCCATGCTCATTCTCGGCGTCGCCGCCGGCCTAGCGCACGCTGGCCGTGTCCCCCAAAAGGAGGAGCACGAGTCCGGCTTCTAGGCCTCATGGCAGACGTCCATGGGTGTATGCTGTTCTTTGCGCATCGGCAGCAGCCAGCAGGTCGAACCCATGGAAACACAGCTAGACGTGATGCAGCCCAGTCCAATACAGGGGAGATAGACGAACACGAACCATCACAGATGAACACGAACCATAGGACGACGACGATGGCGTCGCTATAGCCTGCTCTTTCGGTACTACCACGTTCTCGACGCCACCGGTATAGGGAGACGGAGCCTCGGCTGGCAGCTGCATCCATGAAGAAGCCGAACTTCTGCTCCTCCTCTTGGAAGACGTGGCCGACATGCGCTAGGCGGCGGCGCAGAGCACGAGTGCGCCAAACATGAGCATTAGTCGAGAGCGGCCTCGACGGTGTGGTGCAACCGACCACGACCATCGAGCTAGGCGGGCCGGCGAGCTGAGTCATGTGTGTTTCTACAGGTTCCATCTCCTGCCGTTGGATGCACAACGAACGGTGATCGGCATTTACGTCCCTCTGCAGTACTATCTCATACGTCAGAGGATCTCGTTCCAGCCATAGCTCCATGGTTCAGACATGGATGTTTCCTCTGTTCTCTCGTTGCAAGAAACACATGTACAGTGAAACAATATTCCAAGTGATTTTCATTGTTTCTTCATCCATTTCTTTTTCAGCTTTTCCATTTCTCAATGATTTTTCACTTTTAGTCATAATATATATGTTCTCCATGCTCCTTGTAGCAAGAAAAGGCACCGTGTTGCATTTGTCCTGCAGCACAAAGCAAAAGCTGCTGCTGTTGTTCACGATAGGTAGTAGGGGAGAGTAGGGGCCTAGGCCGGATCATTATTCATGCATATGAGGGTCACTGCACCGCGCGAAAGGGACGGCTGTTGGCGCCAGAATTGTTTGATCGATGGCTGCAATGCTGGGTCGTCTCCTCGATCCATCAGCTGGGCAAAGCGCTTTCAGTTTAAAAAAAGGGGAAAGTGGAGCACAAGTCAGCTTTATTCTTTTTACCTGCATGCGTGCTTTATGGCGGAAAGTTGTGGTGTTCCCGCCAATGCAACATTCCCCGCCATATCGACTTTCCCAAATCGACTTTACGTCCTACATTACCCTACTTGCGACATTTGTTACCCATTAGCATGCTCTGGCGCGGTTGGATTATCCGAATCAAGACGTGGATCGGACGACAACACGCACCGCCCAACAGCAAATTGTCTCTCAATTTAGAATAGCTATCGGGTTTCTTTAATACTATTGTTTTAGAACTTTTACTAGGCTATGTGATACAACTACCAGATTCATCGATGCAGCTACCGGGTCGTTTAGAAATAGTTAACGAAATTTTGAAACAATTACCAGGTTGCATAGAAGAGTAGCTACCACATTATTTATACACTCTAATTGGCTTTTCTGATACAATTGAAAGCAGCTACCAGCTTATTTAGAAATAGCAATCAATTTTTTGAAACAATTACTAGGTTGTTTATGAACACCTACCATGTTGTTTGGACACCCTTGCCGTGTTTTTACTATACATTAGTTGGTTAGTTGAAAGCAGCTACCACGTTCTCAGAAAAATCAAACAACTACCTGGTTTTCCGATAAACCAAAAATACGGCTGCGATGTTTTCCGATACAACCAGCAGGTTGTTTAGAAATGCGTACCGGATTTTGCTTACAGGTATTTTCCAATACAATTAATAGATTGTGTAGAAACAACAACCAAGTTTTCCTATACGAACTACCATATATTGTTTAGTAATAGCTACCAGGTTTTTTTCCATAGAGTCGGCTAATTAAAAAGTAGCTACCAATGTGTTTAGATACAAGGACCAATTTTTTCGATATATCGTCACCTTCAATAATTAGAAAAGGGATTTCCTCAATGTATAGCTTGTCAAATAAATCTTTAATATAAAAAATGGTTTCCCATGTGGGCTTATAGAAACATGAAAACTTATCAGTACTATAGTAATACTATGCAACATGAAGAAATTTGTAGCGGATGGAGCGATGGTACAGTAAAATGATGCATCAACTGGTGTAGCGGAAAACGATGTAGCGAGTAAACTGTAGCAGTTGCTAGACTAGGAAGCTGTGCGATGCGCGATATGGAAATCATGGCGCGCAGGACGAAAAGAAACCAATGCGGCATCTCCTATTTAGATTTCTTCAAATAAAATATATGGACAAGGACATTCTCCTATTGTTACACCTCCAATAATACAAATCACATTATGATATTGCTAACCTATTGTTACATTCTCCTATTAGTTTTTTTCCCCGGCAAAAAACAAAAAAACGTATTAGCTTTTTCAAAAAAATATTATCGAATGTAGAGATGACTAGGTTCAAATGCTATCGGCCCAATGTGGGAGCAACAACATTTTTAGATAAAAGGTGATAACACCAGACATTAAATTAATAAAGCCCTATGGGCAGTGGCGGACCCAGGAAAAAACTGGAGGGTGGACACACTCCAAAAAAAAAAATCGCACAGCAATAAAAAGTTGGCAAATGAACAATATAAATAGACAATTGATTCACAACATTGTAGTTCAATACATATGTTGCAAATGTGCGTGATTTCGGTACAAATAGTTTAAAACATGAACAAAATCGTCAATTCCAGACAGCTTAGACGATGTGCAGTAGCAACGCATAGTTGACACTAACACAAATAATGGGCAAATTCCCTGTTCAGGTGTGGTCGTGTGGGACAAATAGACATTATATAATCTAACCAAAATACCAAATCAGCCTGTCAGGGGCAGAGCACAAACAAATACTCATTGTCTCAGCATTCCTTCGTTCCTAATCTGACATTTCCTCCGGATGGCTTGAGTGCAGGCTAAGAGCATTAGTAGTAGTACCCTCAAAGACTCAAACCCTCATAGCAGTTTAAGGGTTGAGAATTGGCATTTTTTGGCACTTTTAAGGGTTGAAAAACAGGGGCAAAAACTAGAACCCTTAAACCCAACCCTTATAACGGAATATTCCGTTATAAGGGTTGGGTTTGAGGGTTCCAGTCTTTGCCTCAACCCCAACCTTTAAAACTGTCATTTGACATATCACAAATTTCATCACATTTCATCATTTGACATATCACAAATTTCATCACATTTGACATAAAACAATAATCATTCTAGTTATTATTACACCACTGAATAGTACTTTCAAGCACATAATAATCATTCAAGTTATTACAACAATGTTGGAGCAAATTACAATAATTGTTCGAATCAAATAGGACATAGAAAAGTAAAAAAAAGGTAGATCATGGGCCATGGCGCCGCCCATCCAACTGCCACCGGTGCTCTACTAGATCATCTCGGAGCCGACCATGAGTGTTTGCATCCTCAATCTCACGATGTGCTTGAAGAAAAGCTTGTACGCGACAAGGGTTTCTTTCCGGTTGCACACGGGTACCAACATTGTCATAGAAACAAGGCAGGTTTAGCCCTCTCTCATCCTCTAGGATCATGTTGTGTAGAATCACACAACATTTCATGATGTTCACCAAGGTTTTTTTGTCCCAAAACCGAGCTGGACCCCGAACTATGGCAAACCAGCTTGCTTGCAAAACACCGAAAGCTCTCTCAATATCCTTGCGGGCTGCCTCTTGTGCCTTGGTGAAATGAGCCTCTTTTTTGGTTAAGGGCACCCCATTTTTCTCCTTGATGGACTTCACAAGAGTTGCCCAATCGGGATAAATGCCATCGGTGAGATAGTATCCCATTGAGTACTCACCTTCGGGTCATCGGGCGGCGGGCGTGGGCGTGGGCGGCCGGGGGAGGAGGCAGCGTGGGCGTCTGGAGGAGGAGGTGCGGCGGCCGGGGCCGGGGAAGGAGGCGGCGTGGGCGCGGCGGCGGGGATCCGCGCCGAAGACGGCCGGGGCGGCTGGGGGAGGAGGCGGCGTGGGCGGCTGCAGGAGGAGGCGGCGTGGGCGGCTGCAGGAGGAGGCGCGGCGGCCGGGGCCGGGGAAGGAGACGGCGTGGGCGACCGGGCCGCGGCGGCGGGGATCCGCGCGGGAGACTGGGGGAGGAGGAGGCGCGGGGGTCGGGGCCTGGGGAGGAGGCGGCGTAGGGCGGCCGGGGCCCGGTGCGCGCCGGCGGGATGCGGGGATGGCGGCGGGCGGCGGCCGGATCCGCGCGGGGACGGCGGGGTTGGGGAGGTTGGGGAGGATGAAAAGTCTCTCCCGCGCATCGTCGGCTGCGAGTGCGGGTCGGCAGCGAGTTCGCTCCCCAACCCCCACTTCTACAAGTCCGCAGGGGGTTTGCAGGTTGGGCCTCTAAATTGTTTTGAGGGTTTGCGGGTTAAATGGTTCTATTCTACGTGTTTTTTCCTCGCAAACTGTAAAAAAGCAGTTGTTTTTAGGGGTTTGGGGGTTTAGGGGTACTACTAGACATGCTCTAAGCGTTGCTCGCCTGCTCTGCTCAGGCGGACTGCAGTTTGGCCGAGCGAGGCAGCAAGCCTGCCTACAGCGGCGGCGGGCGGTAGCGGGGGAGCCCGGAGGCGGGGAGGGGCAGGCCGGCGAGGGGGTTCAGGGGAGGGGCGGGCTGGTGAGGGGTGGCCGCCGCCGGAGTTAGGTCTGGGTCTCTGCCGCTCTGGGCGTGTCACTCTCGCTCCGATCGATCGATTTGGTCAGGGACAATGAAAGAAGAGGCGTCGAAGCTAGTTTCCTCAACGTGCAGCCCAGAACGATAGAGAAAAGCCAAAATGGGCCACACATTTTGGTTCATTTTAGGGGTAGAATAAAAATTTCCGGCCCACCCACTGGGTCCGCCCATGCCTATGGGGGCTCAGAGTTACAAGATGCTGAAGGATCAGCTTACAAGACATTAAACAAAAGCAAAAAACTAGGCAAGACAGGCAGTTTGATTGTCGAGATCCTCATCCACCAGAGCAGAGAACACCAGGGAGACAGGAAAGAATTGCACTTGAAGGAGAAAACTAGCCGTCGAGAGAAATCACGCCACCATCTGCTCCAGTCTGGATGAACCGTTCCATGAAATCTCCATCTCTGCCGCCGAAGAGGACCCATGTCCTCTCGCCCTGTCTCGAAGGCGCCGCACCGTCGACCGGCAGACTCGCTCACGTTGAGCTCAAACGGAGGAAACATCATAGCAGCCACTGAGCAACATCAAGACATACCTCCTTACCAGGCCTAGCTCACCGGAAGAGCAGCACTGCTCCGCCGCCTGCGGCATGTCCACTTTGTCTTGACATAAGCATCTGGAGCGACGCCGAAGAAGAGTAACAACGGCATAAACGAATGGAGAAAACACCTACAACATGGTTAGCCAGGTCCCGAAGGGATTGGCCACTGAGGAAGAAGGAAAAGCCCCCCGATATAGGGCACTGCCGCCGCCAGCCAACCACCACTCACAACTCAGCTCGCTCGAAGAACCTAAGCTTCCAAGATGGCGCCTCCAAGAAGGGGAAAACACCAACGCGCTACCGCCGCCCAATCCGAGACAGAGATAGGGTTTTCACCTAGAATCTCCGAAGGGGGAGAAGGGAGCCTCAACGACACCTCCATGAAGGTATACAATGCCCACGGGCACATCCACTATCGTGGCGGACTAGCAGCCATGGATTTCACCCGAAGTCCCATACCCGGAGAAGGAGCACCCATCCATCATAGATCCGCAAGCCAGAGACGGCCGGGGACAGATAGGTGTAGCCTGACATCAGATCTGATGCGAGGGGCGTTGCGACCCGCTCCCGCCACCTCCTCGTCGCCTGTGCGGCCAAGGAGAGAAACCAACATCTTCGCGCACGTCACTCGCCGCAGAGTAGACGCCACCCACTAATCCCGAGGCCGCCACTCCGACATCCAAACTCCCCCGTACCGACCGACCGAAATGGCACAAGCACAGACCCAACACGGAATAGACCAGCATTGGCCACCAGGCGAACCGCCCGTAGCACCACGAAGAAAACGTACGGCTTGGCCACCAGATCCCCGAATCTGGTTAACCACAAGCCCGAGCAACACAGGATGTGGACCACAAGGAACATCGCAAAGAACAATGAGGTTAGAGAAGAGAGGAATCAGAGGCCATACCCGTCGGAGCAGCACCGACGACGGGTGCCTGGGCCTCAACCAACCTGCCGCCTCTTCCTGCCCAGCTCCATTCCGGCCATGGTCACACTGACTAGATCCGCCATGGCTAGACCCGCAGCATGAGGCCCTTGGCGCTGACTCTACAAGCAGGAGTCGTCGGAGCGGCCCCGCCAGGGTTCAGCATTGTGTTTTCATATTTTTTTTCACCTGTCTGAAATTCGTTAATTTCAAGAAATTTATGAACTTTAGAAGAAATATTCAAAATATTTTGGTTGATTTAAAATTATGGTGTTTAAATTTTTTAGAAAAAAATTCCAGAACCTAAAATCAAACTCTCTACCTCTGAGATCGACGCCTAGACAATCCACCAGTGCGGTATAGCTTAGCTTGGGTTAGCAATCTGGTTTTACATTACTAGAACTGTCTAATCTATGATGTTTTCAAATTTGAACTAAAATTTCGACCGAGATTACCTTTCTCGTTCCCTATAGAAAACCGTTAATTTCGTGAATTTCGTCCGAAATTTCGACGAAAGTTTTTTCCCTGGGCGCCGCTACCCATGGCCAGGTCCAACCAGCGCCACTTGGTTGCCAAAGACAGGCGCGCTGTCCACCGGAACGAGAGCACAGGGAGGTCCTCGAGGAACTCGTGGGCTTGCCCGCTAGCTGTCTCAGGCGGCGGCGAGGGGAGGGAGACGGAGGCGGCTAGGGTTTGGAGCCACCCGAGTCGCCCTAGAGAGGAGCGACACGGTGCAGAGAGCCAGTAGGAGCAACAATTCATTACTCCATTGGCTATATTAAGTAGGAACTGTATCGTAATTTGTTCCATCCAACAACCTTCCTTGCCCACCCTTATTCTATGTCTAAAATTCGGAACTGTACACACAAATCTAGTAAAAAACTATTATTACAGTGCGCTGTAGCAGACAACAAAAAGTTCGGGTAGTTCAAGGCATTTGTTCCGTCTCTCCATCAAAGATCATATGAATAGATTTAGCAGTTCATGATATTTGTCGTGTATTCATAAATCTTTTTTGTAAAATATGTTCGCTTTTGCCTGATTTTTTTCTTCTATCTCAGTGTCTTGAACTTGTAAGTTTTCTTTGTAAAATTATATATAAACTAGAAATGAAACAGAAAAATGACCGCAGGAAGCAAAAACTAGATTCTAGAATAACTAAATTGTGGCAAGTACAAGTACAAAGCTTGTTCACAGGTTTATATTTTGAATAACTGTTGCTCAAAACAAGCTTTTTTCTTTCTCTCTTTCATTACAGCTATAAGTGTCAGCGTCTCATATACCATCTCAACGAGTCCGGCTGTTCATGTGTACAATCTAACGTGGAAGGCCCCCGCCAGCAATTTCGCCCTGTATTCTTCATCCAACGTGATCTTCATGTCGTGTGACTTCTACGCCTACTTGATCGGAAATCCGTACATAAATCCAGGAATTCCTTTTTGCACCGAACACGACTGCGACACACCAGGCTCGAACACGACTGCGACACACCAGGCTCAGACATGCTACAAGTCGTCTACCAAATTTTTTGGTAGTACGCTCCAGTTCAAGTTTGTCCGCCGAAAGAAGGCCCAGGTGCAGCTGCGCCAGAAAGAGGTCTTGGCTTTGACGGGTTCGTTGTATTGGATTATAGATGACCAACCGTCATGTGCCGCTGCTTCCGTAGATAAGGCCACCTTTGCTTGCGCCAGCAACCACAGCTCGTGCTTCTTAAGCAACATCGATTATGGTTATGCATGCGGTTGCGATCATGGCTACAGGGGCAATCCGTATGGACTAAATGGCTGCTCGCGTGATTACGGTAATAATCTTTCCTTTATCTTTTAGGAGTGTCTTAGTATCTGCAAATAATGCTCACTTCATGACCATTTTAACGCGCACTCTTTTTTTTGGGGGAAAAAATAGGATACAACCCGGCAGCTGGACGAAATGTGACATGCTCTCGGTATTGTGGTAAAATCAAAGTTCCGTTTCCATTTGGCCTGGAACATGGCTGTTCGGCAAGGAAGGAATTTAGACTGCGCTGCGAAGACATGTTAGCTTCCAGTACGCTAATAACATCACTACAACATTTGCATATCACATACATAAGTACAAATGAGGGGTACTTCGATACAGGAGAGAGTGCTGTTGATTATGGTGAACAGGCTGGCGTTAGTCCAGTGTACATTGATAATCGATACTCAAGCAGAGTACAATGGGTCGTCGCAAATCTAACTTGCCAAGAGGCCCATCAAAAAATCTCCTCATATGCATGTGTTAGCCCCAACAGCAAATGCTTGGGCTTCAACTCGACACACGGTGACAACGCGGGTTATCGCTGTAAATGCAAGGATGGATATGATGGAAACCCATATATTACCGGCCCCGATGGCTGTCATGGTCTGCCCCTCTCTTTTCTCTCTCTCTTCCTAATTGTAAGCTCATATGCATTATTCATCAGATCACATCATTTGTTATATCTCGTATCTGCACAGAAAGAGAAATTTATTAATTTGATTTGATTTAATACATCAGTTTTTGAGTTTCCAAAGTAAGTGTCAGGTTGTCTATTGTTGACCGAAAAGTCACTTTAGAGCTACACAAAAATGGCGTATTCCATTCATGCAATTTTTAACGTGAAATAGTTTGTATTCCGGCCTACACAAAAATGACAAATCCTAGCAAATCTGGAAATTTTCGAATTTTGCACTTTTCACTACCTCACATCCAGAAATTTGTTATTTTTGGCCAAAGAAAAAAATATGTCGGAATTGTTTTTTTTACACTGGTTGAAATAATCGTTGTCTACATCTAGGCTTTTTTTTAGAATTTTTTAGAACTTAGAAATATGGTTTTTGAAGTTTTCAAAAGAACAGGCTCCATGGAGCCCGTGCTACAAAACGCTGCACTCTTGATAGGCTTCGGGCCCTTTTTTTCATGGAGCCCATGCTTTTGAATTTATTTTGGAATTGACTACACTCATTGTTGACTAGCTATAGTAATAGTATACATGTTAACTACGATATCTGGAAATTTGTTCTCTTTAGCTTTTCAAGAAAAAATCTCATGTTTTTTTTTTCTGTGCTGCAGATATTAATGAGTGCGAGAAACCTGGAAAATGTCAAGGAATATGCAACAACACTAATGGAAGTTACTTTTGTGCCAATTGCCCTCATGGAACTGAATACGACACTGTAAAAATGAGGTGCCGTCAGTCGAGAAGGCAAACTACTCTCTTAGGTGAATTTTATACTCCCAAATTAAATTTAGCTATCAGCACCACAAAACTTGAATCTGAGATTAAGGGACATTGACATTCATTACAGGTATTGCTATTGGGCTTAGTGTTGGATTCGGACTTTTACTTCTTGGCTTAGGTGCAATGCTTCTCATTAGATGGAGAAGAGACATCCAGAAGCAACTTAGAAGGAAGTATTTTACAAAGAATCGTGGCCTTCTTCTAGAACAATTAATATCATCGAATGAAGATGCAAGTGAAAGAACGGAGATTTTCTCTTTGGAAGAGCTAGAGGCGGCGACAAACAACTTTGATCATGCACGAATTCTCGGCCGTGGAGGGCATGGCATGGTATACCAAGGCATCTTATCGGACCAGCGTGTGGTGGCTGTAAAAAAATCTAGGGCCATTGAGCAAGGTGAGATTGATCAGTTCATTAATGAGGTTGCCATCCTTTCACGGATTAACCACCGAAACATCGTAAAGCTTTACGGCTGCTGCCTTGAAACCGAGGTGCCACTCCTAGTGTATGATTTTGTTGCTAATGGTTCATTGTTTGAACTCCTTCATTCTGGTTCAAGCAGCAATTTTTCTTTGTCCTGGGTTGACTGCCTAAGAATTGCCGCAGAAGCAGCAGGAGCTCTCTTCTATCTCCACTCAGCGGCTTCCATATCAGTTTTCCATCGTGATGTCAAGTCTTCGAACATACTCCTAGATGCAAACTACAATGCAAAAGTTGGTGACTTTGGTGCCTCAAGATTGGTGCACATAGACCAGACTCATGTTTCCACAAACGTACAAGGCACGTTTGGGTACCTAGATCCGGAGTATTGCCACACTGGGCAGCTAAATGAGAAAAGTGACGTGTATAGTTTTGGTGTTGTGCTCTTAGAGCTACTTCTGAGAAGTAAGCCTATTTTTACTAGCGAGACAGGCTCACCACATAATTTAGCTAGTTACTTTCTTGAGGAGATCCAAGCGAGATCAGTAAAAGAGATAGTCCCTGCTCAAGTTCATGAAGAAGCAACTGAGGAAGAAATTAGCAAGGTTGCCTCTCTGGCAGAGATGTGCTTACAGCACCGGGGTGAAGCAAGGCCCACCATGAAGACAGTGGAGATGTCATTGCAGCTTCTGCATACTAATAGGTTGAAGGCATTTCGTGTCACTCCAGCAAATCATTGGGCTGAAGCTGGTGTCCATTCTCACTCAGGTGACACAATTGATCCAACCTCTGCAAACAGCCAACGATGTTACAGCTTGGAGCAAGAGTTCATGTCATCTGCTAGCATACCACGTTAGCTGTGTTCATCAACGTTTGGGCGCTGAGGGTGCTACATACTTATAAGTGATTTAAATTTCCTATGTATGTGAGATTATCCTGTCAGGTAGTTTCAACTCTGTTTTTCTGTTTGGCTGAATAAGCGGTCATGCAGCGTGCGTATGTTCACGCCTTGGCCGATTCTGTTTGTAATTTGAGTTTTCCAGATAGGCTCGCCCTGACAGCGTCGTGGGATGGCACGAGGTTACGCTGTCTTGGTGCATAGATATTGCGCTCGTGGAGCGGATGTGGGATTGCGTATCGTTTCTAGACTGTAATCGTTGGGCTCTGTTCTTTTCAGTTTCTAGACTCTAATCGTTGGGCTCTGTTGAAAGCGTATCAGTAAGAAATTAAATCAGAAAAGCTACACCAGAAAACTCAGCTGTTCCAACCGTGCCCCCGTGTGTGTCCGATCGCGTTGTTTTTTAGTCTGATCGGTTTGAGGTCGGGAGAATCTAAATCATAATTTTTTTGTTACAAACAAATGAAATTTTCTAGACACATTAATAGTTTATATGATACTAAGCATAAGCACTAAGTACAATGAAAATAACAAAATATTTAAATAGAGTTATAATATACAAACATACTGATAATGAATCTAGACATCATAGAAAGATGACAAATTCATCAAATAAGACACAAACGGCTTACCCATATGCAAAATTCAGAAAACAAAATGTACCTTCCCCCATTGCTGGCTCCTTTCCCTTCCTGTCCATTTTCAATCTAAAATTCCGAGCTGCCTTGGCCATGCGCCGTTAAGCCGCCCGACCGCGTCATCGCGGCGTTGCCGCCGGCCGCTGCCGTTTCCTGCCCGGCCCCGCCTACCTCCAATCTGGAGGTCAGGCCGCCGCCAGCAGTAGTTCTAGATGCTTAGTTCCCTCGCTCGGTTTCTTGGCTTGAGCTACGGTGCCCTAGCTGGGGAGCGCCTGTGTGTCGCTTCAAAGCGACGGGAGAGGCTTCCGTCGCCCGAAGCCACAGCTTCCTGGGCCGCTTCAAAACCGGTCCGGTAATGTTATTTTTCATTTTCTAAAGCTGAATATATTTTTAAAAAATCTGTACATTTTTAAATATGAACAAAATTTAAACATACATAGTTTTGGAATTTGACCAAATTTCGAATATGAACAATTTTAAAAATCTAGATTTTTTTTGAAATTTGAACAACTTTCAAATCTGAACGATTTTTGAATCCGAACGATTTTCAAATCTGAACGAAAGTTCGAATATGAACAAATTTCAAATCTGAACAAAATTTTGAATCTGAATTTTTTTGAATCTGAACAATTTTCAAATCTGGACAAATTTCGAATCAGAACGATTTTTGAATCTGAACGATTTTCAAATCAGAACAGTTTTCGAATCCGAACGATTTTCAAATCTGACCAAAATTTCGAATCTGAACAAATTTCAAATATGAACAAAATTTTGAATCTGAACAAATTTTGAATCTGAACAATTTTCAAATCTGGACAAATTTCGAATCAGAACGATTTTTGAATCTGAACGATTTTCAAATCAGAACGGTTTTCGAATCCGAACGATTGTCAAATCTAAACGAAATTTCGAATCTGAACAAATTTCAAATCTGAACAAAATTTTGAATCTGAACAAATTTTGAATCTGAACAATTTTCAAATCTAGACAAATTTTGAATCAGAACGATTTTTGAATCTGAACGATTTTCAAATCAGAACAGTTTTCGAATCCGAACGATTTTCAAATCTGAACGAAATTTTGAATCTAAACAAATTTCGAAACTGAACAAAATTTTTGAATCTGAACAATTTTATAAATCTGAACAAAATTCGTATATGAACAATTTTCAAATCTGAACAATTTCAAAATAAAAGTTTCAAATCTAAACATTTTTCAAAATCCTGAAAACTTTTTCGAAAATCTGAAACTTTTTTCGAAAAAAAAAACGAAACAAAGAGAGATGAAAACAACGGAAAAAGAAATGAAAAAAGAAACAGAGAAGAAAAAAGGAAGAAAAATCGCGCCAAATGGGCCGGCCCATCGACGAAATCCTTCAGGCGACGCTCGCTTCTGGCGTCGCTGCGGGGCGATGTATAGGGTTCGCCACTAGCTGGCTTGGGAGCTCCTTTAGCTCGCCTCGAGGCGAGCGTTCGAACCAGCGTCGCCTACTGGTAGCTCATAATGGGCTCGGCCCATTTTCCGGTCCGTGACTGTTTCAAACTGTTTTTTCGTGGCGAGGACCGATCGAACGTCGCATACTACTGCTGCTTCACTGTTTCTTCATGTCGAAGATCGATTGAACCCGCGTCGCGTACTACTAGTGTACTACTAGTAGCTTTGCTCCAATGTTTCTGGCAACAATCGTTCAATTATGGGTAAAACTTTTTCGTACTATTTCGCCCAGTCGTTCCATTTCAAGCGCTAGAACAAAAATGTTTCTTTAAACACTATCTATTGAATACATATCTAATAGACTAATTAAAAAGTTTGTCCGATTACGTTTTTGGTATTTGAAAAACTGTACTTAGTTTCTCTTGCACCAGTAAAAACTTGCAGGAGAAGTAACAGAAAAATAAAAAATAAAAATTCGAAGAGATATAAATTCACAAGGAATTTTTTGAAGGTGAAGTACACACTATTTTCACACGGAAAAAAACTTGAAGGTGAAGCACACAATTTCTCAGAGAAGATTTTAAGGTGAATTACATATCTAATAGACTACTTAAATTTTTTTCCGAATACGTTTTTGGTATTTGAACCTCGGAAAAAAAATCAACGGAAAGATAGATTTTAACGTCGAAACATGGATATTACCGCGTGAACAGAAACTATATTTAAACGAATTTCAAAAGTGTATAGAAAATTGTGAATGGAAAACTTTGAACAAAAAGATGGATTTGAACGGAAACATGGATATATGCGTGTGAACAGAAAAAGTTAGAAAAGGGGGGCGAACAAAAACTATTTTTGAACGAATTTGAATGTGAACATAAAAAAGTTTGAACCGAAAGATAGATTTTAACGATTCTCGAAACAAGGATATGATCGCGTGAACAGAAGCTATGTTTGAACGTATTTCAAAAGTGAAAAAAAAAGTGGAACGGAAAACTATGTTTGAACAAAAAAATAGATTTGAAAGGTATTGGAAACATGTATATGAGCGCGTGAACGGAAACTATGTTTGAACGAATTTCAAAAGCGAACAGAAAAAAGTGTGAACGGAAAACTATGTTTGAACGAAAACATATATTTGAACGGTTTTGGAAACATAGATATGAGCGTGTGAACAGAAACTATGTTTGAACGAATTTAAAAAGTAAACAAAAAAGTATGAACAAAAAACTATGATTGAACGAATTTGAAAGTGAACAGAAAAAAAAGTTTGAACGGAAAAGAGAGATTTGAACGGTTTTGGAAACATGGATATGACCGCGTAAACAGACCCTATGTTTGAACAAATTCGAAAAGTGAACAGAAAATATTGTGAATGAAAAGAAAGATTTGAACGATTTCAAAGTCAACTGAAAAAGGTAAAACAGAAAAAAAATGTTTGAACGGAACCCATGTTTGAACGCATATCAAAGTGGAAAAAAAATGTTTGATCGGAAACTATGTTTTAATGAATTTCAAACTGAACAGAAAAAGTGAACATAATTGTTTTGAACGGAAACTATGTTTGAACGAATTTCAAAGTGAATAAAAAAAGTGTGAACGGAAAATAGATTGAACGATTTTGGAACATGGATATATGCGTGTGAACAGAAAAGGATTAGAAAAGGGGTGGGCGAACAGAAACTATTTTTGAACGAATTTGAAAGTGAACAGAAAAAAGTTTGAACATAAAGAAAGATTTTAAGGATTCTCGAAACATGGATATGAGCGCGTGAACGGAAACTATGTTTGAACGAATTTCAAAAACGAACAGAAAAAGGTGTGAACGGAAAACTATGTTTGAATAAAAAGATGTATTTGAACGGTTTTGGAAACATGGATATGAGCGTGTGAACAGAAACTATGTTTGAACAAATCTGAACGGATTGTACTTTGAAAATTGTTCATTGTTAAAAAAATAAAATTTGAAAATTGTTCAATCTAAAACATGTTCAGTTTAAAAATTGTTCAGATATTAAAATTGTTCGGATTTGAAAAATTATTCAGATATAGTAAATGTCCAAATCCTATTTTTTTATAAAGAGATCAAATCCTATATCTCGCTCGGAAATTATACACACCATATTCTTTTTCTTCTCAGTAGAGGATATTCCCTGCATGCTGTAGTAAATTATCGGTCGATCACCAAGTACGTGTAGACATGCATGGATGCTCGCACGCGGGAGGGCGCGCGCATGCACGAGGCCCTCTTCTCGACCTCGTCGTGAGAATCCCTCCAAAACTTCACACTTGCGTCACGAGCTGTCTGAACTGGGCCCGGCCCGTAAAGTGAATCCTTCAGGCGATGCAAGGAAAACACATCGCCGTAAGGCGATATATAGGACTTGGCAGCTGGCTCGCTCTGTTTCTTGATCAATCACACGAACTAAGGAACACGAGGCCACGATCGGCTAGTGCTACATTCAGGCCCAGGTCCAGCTTAACTAGAGGCCCAACAGCCAACACGCAACGCTGCACGTCTGCTTTTCCACTTTTTCTAAAAAGAATTTCTTTTACCCATCCAGCGATACATCTGGCGATATATGGTCAAGCTAACTGATAAAGGTCCCCGCAAAAAAAAAAAACCGCTAACTGATAAATGTATGAGTACTTTTTTTCGAAAAGGCAGATGTCATTAAAAGAAACACCAAACAGTATAAAACACCCAAAAAAAAAATTATAACAAGATCCTTGAGATGTCCTTCGTTTTCAACATCCAGACCGTGTCGACGGCGCGCCGCCGCTGCCGCTCCTCCTATAGCCGGTTTGACGTTGTTGGATACAGACAGGAAGTCGCCGAACGGGTCAAGAAGACCACATCCGTCTCGGAGCTTGATTAGTAAAACTTCATTGGGTTCATTTGAACCCAACCACTATACGGTGGCTCCGCCACTAGCGACCGACCTCGCCCTACCGAGAGCTCCGCGCCACTACGGCAACTACAATGAACATGGACCTAACGTGTTCTACTTAGCATATACCAGAAGGAAAAACAGGCTTTTTTGCGCCGATTGGTTTTTCCGAATTTTTTGTGAGGATGTATATGACATCTTTTCCACATGGATAATCACCAAAATTAGTTACTTGGCATTTACAAGTAAAAATGATACTTAGCGTTTGAAAAGTAGAGCGTAAAAAAGTCAAGAAATAGAATATCACCATCAGGAAAACAATCTCAACACAGACAGTTTGTATTTATCCGACATGGGTGGTATATAATTGTTCATACGTCCACCTAAACAAATTGCTCCTAGGATTCTTTTTACCAAACGAGCTCCCCTCGTCGATTTCATATAAAGAAACTGCCCAACGTTTCACCGATGAGTAGCCTGCAGTGGAGGCAGTTCGGCTTCCTACAACTGCCTACAGTTGGATATGGAAACCCTGGATCTTGTCCTTGGATTAGACCATATGGCCGTGTTTCTAGCGTCGTCTCCCTCCTTGGAGGCATCATCTTGGAGCAACTTCGACTAGAGGGACTCGTGGCTTGGGGATGCTAGAGCGGCGGCTCTAGATCCGATGGCGTTTCGATTTGTGTGGCAGCGATGATAGTGGTGGGTGGTGCCGAGTCGTGACGTCCATGACTTTCCTCACCGTAGCCGAACATGTTTTTTTGGTTCATGTGTTCCTTCCTGCCGTTGATCAGTGAAACTAAGCTTTGTATCACGAGACGGCATTGGCAACTATATATGGCGCTTGTTTGGTAGTACTAATGCGGCGATACTGAGCTATCAAGCGTGATTTTGTCGGTTCAAGCTATGCAACTTTGTGATGTGAAGCTCATCATCGATGTGGGAGCTACCTATTCCTCGACATGTTGGGTCGACTGTTCGTTATGGGTCGACATGGGTTGTGATTGAGGGCTATGCGGTTGTCGAAAGTGAAGTCGAAGTTGCTGGCTCGAGCAGGAGTGATCCGATGACACTCGATTATGAAGCATTCTGTGGCCTTTCTTCTCTACGGCGTGTGTGCGGGTGTGTACGTTCGTGTGGGTGGCTAATGGTGCCCAATATGGCCGCGTTTCATGACGATATTCCTGCAAATTGTAACTGTTTTTACCGGTTTTCTAGAATTAACTTGGCAGTTATATTAGTATAGTTTAATTAGTGGGATGTGACGAAGTTCTTGGCTCTGGTCCGAAAACATAATGCATCTTATATAACGATAAATAAAAGAAGTAACAAATGTTTTCCTGCTGGTATCAATCAGCTTCTCTTTTTTAAACCATCTTGATTATCAATTTTTTTTCGAGAATGATCTTGATTATCAATGAAAAAAAAAAATCCTCAGGGATACATTAACAACTTGGATGCTTGTTTACGAGCACAGTCATCCAGTCCAGATCAATAAAGGATCTGCTTGTATACGTTTGCGCAACGACACGGCGAATAGTTACAAAGTCGAACGTGGAACATCAAATCAATTATAGCTGCATGCACGGGCGGCGGCGCGTCCCCCTGCCGTTCCCCGTCCCTGTCCCCGTAGATACACAGATCGAAGGCGGCGCAACAGATGCAGGTGCCGACGGTGACGCCCAGTGCCGCCGCGAGGAGTCCGACGACAGCGATTACACAGAGGACCACGGCCGACGGCGTCGTCGCCGTTGTGGTGACGAGGTAGCGGAGGATCAGCAGCGCCGCCGGCAGGCACAAGGCGAGGGTCGTGGTGCCGAGGCAGGCGACGAAGCACGTGAACCCGAACTCGCTCGTCGTGTCCGTCTCAGCCGTCGCGAAGACGTCCCCGACGCCGGCGTTCTCGATGTCGGCCATGTACGTAATACGCCGTGTGTGTGTTTTAAGCGAATTAAGCGACTAGTTATCGCATGGTACAGCTACGTGTGCATTTAAATCTTAGAGTTATGTATCCGGATACTAATTGTTTTTGTAAGCTGATACTAATTGTTCCGGATACGAACTGAGTCTTATGTTGGGCTTAAATATATGGAAAGCGAACTATACGAGCGTGTACAATAAACTACATGCATTCTCATCAACGATAAAGTACATGTACCCTAGTGGCACGCCGTGGTGAACGCGGAGTACCAGGCGCGTCTCAGCGGCATCTTCCTCCCTACCGGGACGCGGGAGCCAACGCCGGAGCTGTCTACTTCAGCGTGCCCGCTCTGATGACGACGACGACACCAAGCTGCCCGATCTCCCGTTACCACCGGCGTCAACAAGTGCAGGCGCATCTTGGTCAGCAGCGTCGCGGTCACAGGAGAAGGGGAGCAAGCCGGCGAGGCTTCGCATCAGGCGTGCCGCGGCGTGCAACGGCGGTAGATCAAATCACACAACGCGTCGGCCGCGAAACCAGAAGTGTCAGCCGATGCTACGTTTCTAAAGGCCGTAGCCGACGACAATAGCGGATCGGCGCCGGATCATCGAGGCATACATGTCTATTGATGATTCCGGCGCTGATTCGCATCTTCTTCCCCGGCGGGTATAGTGGTTGGCCAGATGCTGTAGCGCGTAGCCGGTAATGGCTTAATTTTAGTATACTTTGATAAATCTCGTTTAGATTTGAAATTATAAGTTTATTTATCTTATTTAAATTTCGCCAAACGAAGGTTTAAAAAATTTGAATTGCCTATTTGCGGTGCGCGACTAAAGGATGCATCTTTCAGTTGACCAAACACATGTCCAGCATTACCTAAATAGGTCTCCAACTGGTGGTGCCGGACACCAAGTTGCCGGTGGAGATGCTATTATGCATGGCGTGGTGCGTCGACTAGGGTAGGGAGTAGGGAGGGCGCATGCATGGCTAGCTAGCTGGCTGGCTGCCATACTGAAGCTTCTGCGCGTGTGAACGCTGAGACTTGGAGGTCTCGATTTACCTTGCCGGGCCCCTCTGTCCCCTGCCTTGGGTCATCTTAAATTCTTGACGATAAGCCACAAGGGCATCGGGGAACAGAAACTGATGACAAGTGGGGCCAACTTTGGCCGGTGATAGGAAGGAGAAGGCTCTGACATGGGTTGCTAGGGTTAAAGTGGTCATTGTGCTGATAACGGGCTACGGAATTTTTTAAGACAAAAAGGCTTTTCGCCGTATTCCGTTCCAGGTGAAACGAAACAACAGTAACCAGTTACGCTTACAGAAAATAATTAACAGAGTGGTGAAAAAATTGGGCATTCCAATAGTCAAATCGTTGTCGTTAGATGTAGCTGCTGTCATAGTTGTTATTTTTTGAAATTAATGACATTCCATTGGACTCATCCTTTCAGTTAGTTGCTCTGCCATGTCCCTACCTCTCCTTTCCTTTCTCTACTATGGGGAGCCGACGACGTGTGTGTCGGGCATAATTGCGCCCAGCCAATATTCTCCTCCCCGAGACTGAGCAAGGTCAGTCAAGCCGTGGCAGCAAAGGATATCGATTGCCCTGAAGGCGCACGTCGGCGACCAGTTCCGGCAAGGTCTTTCTCCCTTTTGCATCGGCGTTAAAACACGAACTCCCTGCCCTCTCTCGAGGATACTAAAAAAAACATAACCGTGGTAAAAACCTAGGCACCAACTGACCCATAACCACATCCACCAGGAATATTTCACGCCGAAAAGCTTAGAAATGGAATTCCCAGGTTTTCGAAAAAGAGGAGAACTCCTGCTTTTACATGCACGAAGCTAGGGCCAAACTTTCTCGAGATAGGCTTGCGCCCCGCTATATTAATATAACAACCTCCCAGTAAAATTGAGATCGCTGGGGCAAACAACACAATTAATCACGTCCAAGAGAAAACCAAAGGAAAGAAAAGAGGAAAAATGTGAACAATGCTAGATCAGCGAAAGCAAATATGATCCGCAACTGCTGCGCCCTCCGGATTATTCCCACCACGCTCCAATGCCGCCGGTTTGCTGCGTACCATGCACCACCTAGAAGTAGGAATGCGGCGACGACGACGCTGTTGTCCGGACTGATCATAGGATTTGTCCCAGTACACGGAAGGAAGTGGGGAAGGGGTACACCCGACGCCCTTCAAGAAGGATGGTGGCGCCCGGAGGCGTCACCACGTCGGCGCCGGTAAGAACCGACAGGGGTTTCTCCCGACCCCCGACACTCCACACCCCGGCCAAGCCGTCGGCTCCACATAGCTCACCATCCACGAACATACGCCAACAGTCTTGAAATCATCCACAATGTCTCACCATGGAAACATCGCGAGGCCGACCAGACCGGGAAGAACGAGCCGTAGATAGGGGTGACAATACCGTAGCCTCGTGGGAGGGCATAACCTCCACCGCAGAAGGCAGTAGCAAACCAGACGCAGCAGCAGAAACACATCGGGCCACCTTGCCCAGTGAAACTCCCACTGCCGCGCTGCAGCAGACGTGGCCGCCGTAGTCACCATCCATCACGAGCTGCTCTTCAGCCCAACCGGAGGCGGCAGAACGGAGCCCGAGCCAGCCCACCCTTACCTAGATCGTGCCCAAAGGGATCTGGGCCTGGAGGACACCGCCGGCCAAGCCCGGTGTTAGAGTATAATACGGTTTAGGTTTTGGTAGTTTAAAGAGTTGTAATCCTAGTCTATCTCTCCTAGGTTTCCTTAGCCCCCAAGTATTTTCTACTATATAAACAGCCACGGTTGGCTCATTGTAATAACCCAGTATCAATCAATAATATTCTGCAATACAATCTTTCATGGTATCAGAGCGTTTCGCTCCTCGGTTAGGGTTTAGCCACCGCTTTCGTCGCGCCGCCCCCGGCGAGATCGACTCCATGATCTCCTCCGGGGGCACCGATCTCGTAGCTAGGTTTCATAGTTTTAGCAAACTTTCGTCTTTTTTTTACTTAGATCTTGTAGCTACCAAACAACTATGTAGCCCTCTCGTCGGCGCTGTTCAGCAGATCGATCCAAGATCCGATCGTTGCATGCATACATGCGTGCTATGCATATGGAGCAAGGATTGACAGCTCTACTCCAACCAGCAAGACTGATTGATCAGCTAGCTCAACGCCAAGCAATCAAGGATGCATCTGCCTCTAGCTGCACCGTGCGACCGTGCTACTACGCGCCAAGATGTCTACACCGCCAAGTCGTCTACGCCGCCAAAGTCATCTGAAAGCGAATCTCATACGATCAATCGTTCGTGGTCATCATCGCCGACAAGCTCTACGCCAACAATCTTCGCCAACAATGTCCCGGCAACTACTACCTCTACACCGACAAACGTCTTCAACAACCATCACGCCGTCTTCGTCCACCGGAACCGAGCCGCCAGAGTTGCAGTCTATATTTATTTTTACTCAATTTACGTTTTGTAATCTTTTCGTCTACTCCGACAACAACGGCAGAAAATCTGCGCTACGCGCCGCCGACCACGGAGATCTTCTCTGCTTCTTCATCCGGCTCTGGCTGGCAAGGTTCATGGTGGTCCCTGTCTTCGCATGCCGGTATTGGCAACACCGGCGCGTGCCTTCGTCCCCGACGCGCTCCCGAGTCTGGCAAGCTCGGCAAGGTGTGCCGCCTACCTCGTCTACACCAACTCCAGCAAAAGTCTACCTCTACTACCCCAACAACGGCAACATCGACCACGACTACAATGCCCACAACTCGGCTACATCGACATCGGCATCAAAGGCTATCACCTTGGCTCCCTCTCCAGTTCGCGACTTCGGATTGTGCTCCAGTCAGACCGTCCACGACGCTCCAGCTGTTCGCGTCACTACCGATCCGACTGCGGGGGGTGTTAGAGTATAATACGGTTTAGGTTTTGGTAGTTTAAAGAGTTGTAATCCTAGTCTATCTCTCCTAGGTTTCCTTAGCCCCCAAGTATTTTCTACTATATAAACAGCCACGGTTGGCTCATTGTAATAACCCAGTATCAATCAATAATATTCTGCAATACAATCTTTCACCCGGAATGCCGCCAGCCGAGCGAATCCTCGTGAATCTTCTCCAAACGCGGCCCGCTCTCTTTCATGATCCCCATCTCTTTCATGCAAAGCATAGGGTAACCCCCCATTTAAAAAAAATTCTAATCGGGGAGACTTGGAATCAAAAAGTTCGCAAGCTTCTTTTTGTCGTAGTACGGAGTTAAACCACTCCCTCCGATCCATATTAGTGGGCATAGCTTTGTCTAAATTCATATGTATCTAGTTAAGTATTTAGACTAGATACATGTGTATCTAGACAAAGTTGTGCCCACTAATATGAATCGGAGGTAGTAGTAGATCTCACTGTTTAAGAAAAATTGACTGACCCATGAAAACAATGTCCGCAGCAATAATGATGCCCCTCACACACGGTGAGGAAGCATGTGCTCACAGTCTCACAGGATTCATGGAGTATATTTCACGCGGAAGAGCGTGGAAACGATAGCCCGAGTGCCACAGCTAGCCTATAAAGGGCTAAAGACAAAGCCTGTTGCACACCAGCATGCCATTGTCTAGTGGCAGATGACCATCCACACGGTGCTTCAGCTGCTACTGCTGCTTG
This sequence comes from Poa pratensis, assembly GCA_947311845.1. Lineage (NCBI taxonomy): Eukaryota > Viridiplantae > Streptophyta > Magnoliopsida > Poales > Poaceae > Poa > Poa pratensis. The sequence continues at coordinate 6,602,336 of CAMZMU010000127.1, forward strand.
CTTGCAGCAACAGCACAATGTCTACAACTCCATTAGCATGGCGAACATCCGGTCTCGGAGCTCCAAGAAACAAACAGGGCATCAGGCTCAGGCAATCCCCATCTGCCAATTGTCCAAATAAATGCGGCGATCAGCTAATCGAGTTCCCCTTCGGCATCGGCGGGGACTGCTTCCGGCAGCCTGACTTCGCCGTCATCTGCAACAAAACCACGAGCCCTCCAAGGCTGTTTCTCAATGACGGCCTCACGGAGGTTGTGGATGGCGGCATCCAAGCTTCACAAGAGTGTAAGAGCTACTGCTACTTCTCCACTTGTGCTACTTGCATATATCTACCAGTTTCATGCAATTCTTCAACTCCGTTATTAGTACCTAAAATTAGTACATTTATGCCTTCTTAATCTTCTTTCTTTCTTGTTTCCCATGACTACTCCGTGAGCTTTTCAATATACTGAAAAGCATGTATTGTTTCATAAACACTCCCTAATTAGTTACTAAAGATAAATTCGTACGTTCCGATCTTTCTAGTACTTTTCAACTTCCTTTCATGTATGTAGCTAGAGACTGCTACGCTCTCTCTTTTCAGTAAAGTGAAAATATGTACTAGCTAGGAGTCTAGGACTCTCTCCTATTGTTACACCTCAAAAAATACAAATCACATTTTTATCTTCCGTAATGGTAATTTTGTTTTCGAAATATGTATATAGTATCCCTGTAATTTTTCAAGTTAGAAGGTGGAAACAATACGAGATATTTCACGTGATAGCTAATTGAAAGCATAGGAAAAAAATTCAGTTAGAGCAAGAGGAAGGAACCATAGTAGGACAGGAGAATTTAAAAACCTATATTTCTGAATACTATAAGAAATTATTTGGGGATTCAGACCCAAATAATATAATATATGGATGAGCAAGTTATCCATGATATACCGCATTTAAACGAGGAGGAAAATATCATTCTTACAGCGGATTTCTTTGTGAAAGAAATGTATGAGGCTATTTCTCAGATGGAACTGAACAAAGTGCCGGGGCCAGATTGCTTTGCAGCGGAGTTCTATAAGAACTTTTGGGAGGTTATTAGAGATGATTTAATGGCTATGTTCTTTCAATTACAACAAAGAAATTTGCCCTTGTTTAAATTGAATTTTGGGGTCATTACGTTGCTCCCCAAGAAAGAAAATGCGGTTCAAATTCAGCAATATAGACCAATTTGCCTTCTCAATTTTAGTTTCAAAATATTCACAAAAGTAGGTACTAATCGTATTACCGAAATTGCTCAGAAGGTTATTAGGCCGACCCAATCGGTTTTCATACCAGGGGACACATTTAAGATGGTGTGGTTGTCCTCCATGAAACCATACATGAACTTGGAGGAACAAAATGGATGGGGTTATTTTTAAAATTGATTTTGAGAAGGCATATGATAAAGTTAAGTGGCCATTTCTCCAACAAGCCTTGCGTATGAAAGGTTTTGCACAACGCTGGTGCAACTGGATAATGCAATTTGTTCAGGAAGGAAGTGTGGGTATTCAGGTTAATAATGACATTGGTCATTATTTCCAAACAAGAAAAGGTTTAAGACAGGGGGATCCTTTATCTCCCATGTTATTTAATATAGTAGCAGATATGTTAGCCACTCTTATCGCAAGGGCGAAGGATGATGATCAAATAGGAGGGTTTATTCCCATTTAGTTGAGGGTGTCTTACCTATACTTCAATATGCGGACACACCATTTTATTTATGGAGCATGACTTAGCAAAAGCGGTTAATGAAACTCATCCTCTGTATTTTCAAACAATTATCCGGATTCAAAATAAACTTTCATAAGAGTGAAATATTTTGTTTCGGGAAGGCAAAAGAGGAGGAAGAACAGTACAAGCACATTTTTGTATGTGAATCTGGTTCTTTACCTTTTAAATATCTTGGAGTTCCGATTCATTATAGAAAGCTTCAGAACTCCGAATGGTATCCAGTAGAAAGCCATTTCAAAGGCAAACTAGGATGCTGGAAAGGGAAAATGCTATCCTATGGGGATCCCTTGTCCTTGTAAATGCGGTTCTAACTATCCTACCGATGTTTATGTTGTCATTTCTAGAAATACCTAAGGGGTAAGAAAAACACTTGACTTCTATAGATCACGGTTCTTTTGGCAGAGTGATGAGAATAAGAGGAAACACAGATTAACTAAATGGAACATCATTTGTCGACCGAAAGACCAGGGGGCTTTAGGGGTCGAAGTACTTGAACTCAAGAACAAATGTTTACTCAGCAAGTGGCTGTTTAAACTTTTAAATGAAGAAGGTGCTTGGTAGGAGCTACTGTAGAACAAATACCTTAATAACAAAACTTTAGCTCAAGTAGAAGTACAACCTACGGACTCTCTATTCTGGAAATTGTTCAAGATATCTTCTGATATTCCGATTTATCGTCCAATTTATCGCTTATCAGTGTCTGACCGATAAGATAAATCTGCCGATATGCCGATAGTCAGCCGATATGCCGATAAACCGGTCGATTTATCCCTTATCTTGGGTCGACCAATAAGTTCCCGATAAGCGATATCCCCAACATTGATTCTGGAAAGGGCTAACGAGAGTAAAAGAAGAATTCTTTGTTAGAGGCTCTTTTAGAGTTGGTAACGGGGAAACCACAAGATTTTGTGAGGACTCTTGGTTGGGTAATTCTCCGTTAAAAACACAATATCCATTACTCTATAACATTGTGCAGCGCAAAGATGTGTCGGTGCATGATGTTTTCCATAATGCGCCGCCCCTGAATATGAGTTTTAGGAGGACACTTGTCGGAAATAAATGGGATCTGTGGTCACATTTATGCTTTAGATTAATGGAGACACTGACTGATGTTCCGGACTCGTTCCATTGGAAACTTACTCAGAATGGCATGTTTATAGTTAAATCTATATAGGAAGATTTGATGAATGCACATACTAGATACCTAAGAACGTACTTATGGATGGAAATTAAAAATACCGCTCAAAATAAAAATATTCATGTGGTTCCTTAATAGAAAGGTCTTGCTTACTAAAGATAACATGCAAAGAGGAATTGGCAAGGTAATACTAATTGCCCTTTTTGTGGATTTCTGAAACTATAGAGCATTTGTTCATATCTTTCCATTTGCAAAACCTGTTTGGTGTGTTGTTTTTTGAATCTACAACATTCCTCCCCCTTCTAATGTTTCTAATATGTTTGGGAATTGGTTGAACGAGGTAGACAAAAAGACCAAGGCTAGGATTCGTATTGGCGTGTCAGCTATATGTTGGTCTATTTGGAATTGTAGGAACAATCTTGTTTTTACCAGGAAACAAACCTTTCATGTTTTACAATTTATCCATATGGCGGTGCACTGGATCCAGCTGGGCTTTCCTGCTTCATTCGGACCAGCGGAATCTTATGGTTTCTGGATGCACAAGACTCCTGTTGGCGGCACGGGATTGTTTCTCCCGGCATACGTGGCAGCATATTAGTCGACTTTCGTTCCATCCCCATTTGTAAAAAAAAAGAGACTCGGTTCAACTCATTACTCCACTGGCTCTATATATGTAGGAACTGGATCACAATTCGTTCCATCCAGCAACCTTCCTTGTCAACCCTTCTCATATGTCGGAAATTTGAAACTGTACAAACAAAATAATCAATTAATAATTAAAATAAACCATATGCTTCGGTTCACCCCCTTTAAAATGGATTACAACTTTCACGGGGCTGAGATAAAAACATAGCTCATAAATCGGGAGGGCAAATACAGTATGTTTTACCGTGTCAATTAGGTCTTTGGCTTAATCCCGGTAAAACCCAGCCTATTAGCATCTCTTATCTTGTCATATTGAAAAGAAAAATCAGTTGTCTGTTTATGTATGATCATCTCGTTATTTCTCTTTCAAAATATCTCGACCGTAACTAACCCTATTATGTAAAAAAATCTCGACCGTAACCTAATTAATCAAAGCACGTGAGAGAGACAGGAAAGACGCTATAAAATTTCTATATTCATTTTAAGTACCCAGTATTTTACAAAAAATAAAAAAAGATATTTAAAAGTTCTGATTTTGGTACGTAGATAGCAGGCAACATTTGCTGAGTGTATTTACCGCTACACAAAAATGAGAAATTTGTGGCTGTAGAAAGGGGGTAGACTTGTTGTTTATCTCCACATTTATCTATTTGCTTAGATCACGGGTGATACAATGTTTCGACAAAACTTGTGTCCAGGCAACATAGTATACGCGTGTAGATGTACTCGTATGATTTTCCTCAGAATTATTTGAGATTTGAAAACGGAGTGCGGGTGCTAATAGCAATTTCTGTGCTTTTGCGTTCATGAGAAAGAGAGAGGGAGAGACAGAGCTTTAAAAAGATCTGAAAATTCGCTTGGTGCATAACTGCATAATACGTATACGTACCGTAATGGTAAGTTCCGTAGAGTAGTGTCTGTTGAGTGTTGAGCACGGAGGACCCAAGCCTAACGCTTTGAGCTATATCGACCGTAACTGAGATATAACTAGAGCCTTAATTTATAATCTATATTTTTTTATAGCACAATTAGCTACGTACCAAATTCACATTTTTACACACTGTAAAACAATTTATTTATTACAGTGCGCTGTATCAGACAGCAAAGAGTTTGGATAGTTCTTGCATTTGTTCCGTATATCATCAAAGACCATATGAATAGTTCTAGCAGTTCGTGATATATATCGTGTACTAATAAATATTGTTTGTATAAATATAGGCTCACTTTACTTGATTTTTTTCTTACATCTCAATGTTTTGAACTTGTAGTTTTGTTTTAAAATTATAAACAAGTGTTCAAACATACCATAGGAAGCAAAAACTATGTTCTATAATAACTAAATTGTGGCAAGTACAAGTACAATCTTATTCACATGTTTATATTTGGCGAGTTTTATCGTACCTTTTACTGGTCACGAAATTCGACCAGTATACTTTGATCGTACGGCTGAGGAACTTTTGGCCCAGATGGCCCATTAGTGCTATCCGCTGGGAAAAAACAGAACGAGCCTGAGGCCCATGGAGCTGCCTCCCTCCGGTCCGCTCATCGTCGAGCAGCGAAAACGGAAAGTCAACATCGATCTAGTTGCCTCCCTCCGCTCCGCTCCGCTCACAAATTCATGGCCGATCCGGTAAGACGCCGCCGTCTCCTACTTGTATCCGCTGTGGACGCCCCTGCCGCCAAACCCTCCGCACTCCACGGCCCCTGTTTGGCTCGAAACCTTCTCCCTCTCGAGTCTCTAAGCCGCCGCCTGTCGCTGCCGGCGCCGCCGCCAACCCCTGTCAGGTTACGCCGCCGTCCATGCGTTAGGTTGTGCCGCCGCCGCCGTCCACTGTTTTCAACCCCTGTCAGGTACTTGCATCTTTTTCCTGTAACTTGCAACATAAACTTCCATTCCAAAGCACATTTCACATATTGACCGGCCAAATGAAACCTCTTCTTGGGTCTACACCAATTGTGACGCATCTGCACATGTAGAAGAAAGCTTACGAATAAATAGCACGACCTGTGATGCTGCCTGTATAATATGGAGCCGTCACTGCATGGTCCTCTTCCACAAGAGCACATAATATTCGGTTCTTCATTTGGTTATCTCTACTATATTTACTTTTCAGTTCAGTAAACACTCAGCAAATCAGTACAGTGCCATTTAATCTCATAGTGCTGTAGCAATCCAGAACTGAGCACCCCAAGTTGCAGCGGTAGTCTGCTGAAGTCCAGATGTTCTTCAGTTCTTCACTGCCACATGCCGCCTAATAATATCTCCATTGGTGAATTATTTTCTAGACTGGCTTTACAAGTGCACACCCCATATAATCTGCATTCTTCGCATGCTCCTGCTTATCATCTATAGCACCTTGTTGCTGCATATGCCAAATAAACACTTGTCTCAGAGAGGCGCAGGAGAGGATTAAACCACATGAGATCAGTTTGTAAGAGGAATTATCATTCTAATCTCCGCACCTGCTTGGACTATTTAGAATCTGCAAAATGTTTCCCATTTCTCAGATTAAAATTAGTGCAGTTCCCGTCTCTAGCTAGCTCTGTATTTAAGTGTAATTTCATATGTGTTTATTTTGCACTGTGTATATGCTATTTTGAACTCTAGTGTTAATTAATATGGCACAAAGAATTATTTTTATATTTTGGAAGCGATTCATTTGCTTTTTATAATGACCTACACTTCTTATACTGCAGTTTTGAGTCATGAATGGTCAAGGCGCCAGCTTGGAGGAGCAAGATGAGCACCGTCGCGTGGTTACGAAGACCTTCAGAAGCGAGGACGAAGGCTTCCAGTTTTATAATGAATATGCAAAGTTCAAAGGGTTCAGTGTTAGGAAGGAAGAGGTGAAGTACTTGCCGGGCACCACCACGATTTTCAGGCGGCTTTACACCTGTTTTAAGGAAGGATACCGGTCGTTGGCGAATTTCGAGAGACCTGACCCAAATTTAGTTTTTTCACACGTTTATTGTCTTCGATGGATTTTATGTAATGATAAGTACAATATACAATTTAGGCTGCCTATTTTGGATGAACGGTTATTATTTTAATATGAAGGATCCGTTTGCTTTTTATCCAAGTTAAATTTGATTTACATTATTTCTTCCATACTACCGCTTGCTTCACTACAAAGACTTGTCACTATTTCAGAAACTGAGTGTTTTTACAAAGCTGTTTTTTTTTACCAATGTGTTCAACTCATCTACTGTGTGGTTCGAGCTTGCGTTTTACACTTCATTTGCAGTAAACAAACATTGTGCTAGCTAGTTAGTGCTGCGTGTACATACACGCAATATGTAACTTAGCTTTCTGCAGCTTGGTACTTAACTTGATGGATGCTAGTGCTTGTTTCTTCTTGCAATGTCAAAATTAATCCATTTTTTATCAGCTAACCTAACAAAAAAATGCAACATCAAAGTCCCCTAACCAAAAGTTGCTGAATATCAGAGGGCAGAGTAGGTGGTTGATTTAGCTAAATTTATTAATTTGGACCGGTTCTTGATCAAAAAAGTTATTTAATTTCTACTAAACGAACGAATGCACATGGATTTGTGGAAGCAATGGAAGGGGCAGTGACCCAAACATATCTAATCATGAACTGGAATTTAAATATCTAATCTCTGTTGTATACTACACTCTACTGTACAAGGTCCACATGAACAAGATGGTTTTCGGTGCAGTGTACATCATGCTGCCTTTCTATTGTATTGATTCAGAAGCAAATCAAAACATGCCCATTGCCTCCTACTAAGAATCGCAACTCCAGCTAACGACCACTAGTCTGAACCTAACACCTGATGAACACCTAAACCCTTGACGGCGTGGACGAAGATGTGCGGCTCCGTGAAGAGCTTCCCCGTGGCGGAGCAACGTGTTTGACGGTGGCGCCGACGGAGAGGAGCGGTCCAGGGATGAGCTTCACGGTGCGGACCAACGAGTTGAGGCCGTCGCCGACGGAACTTCATCTGCGCCTGATTTGTCGGATCGAGGAGGGGGAGGGCCGGCGCCGGAGATCCAGACGGTCACCGCCGTAAGCACTGGGGTCTTCCCCGCCGTAGCCGCACCGGGCAGGCCAAGCTGCAGGGCATTTCGCGGGATTTTTTCGGGGGAGCGGCTCGGAGGTGGCGGCGCAGCGGACGCCGACAAGGTCACCAGCAGATCCGCCGGGAGGGTCGGGGCAGGAGGAGGGGCGCCGTGGGAGGGCGGCCATGGAAGGCGACGAGGTCGCCGCCCTCTCGTCGGGAGAGGATGGGGGGATTTTTTCGTAATGGAATCAAACAAAATTTGTTGACTTTTGTTGGGCCAGCATCTCCAGACTTAATTGGGCCAGGGCCCATCAACGGGGACGCCCAGATGACCACCAGTAGAGCCCTTTTGTGGTACCCCCAAATCAATATTAGCCGTTTGATCTCGCAGACGAGTTATACTGGTCACCGATTTGTGACAAGTATGGAACGTTTTGGGCCCTTAGATCTGCGAGATCAAACGGCTAATATTGATTTGGGGGTACCACAAAAGGGCTCGTGGCGAGCTCTTTTATGGTACCCTGGGATAAATATAGGCCCTTCGATCCGTAGATCCAACCGTGCATATGTGCCGGTACTGCTGGATTTTGACTCCCGTTTTGCGAGCAGTATAGGCGTGCACCGCTCCTAAATCAGACCACCAGTATCGTCAGGAGGGCATTTTCGGTAGATCAGATATATCACCTCGTCCGATTTCCTCCTAATTTCCCGTGGAAACAAACAAATCCTCGCGATGAGGTTGTCCACCACCCATACCCGATCCCCTTCTCGACTCCATGGCCGCCCACCCCCAGCCGCCACAGCCCTCCGACGCCGTCACCGTACCCCCACCGCTGGCCTCCTCCCATCCCTCTAGTATGATCTCTCCCCGGCAAGATCGACCACGCCATGGCGCGTCTCGCAGCAGCTCGTCCTCCGTCCGCAGCTGCCGTCGGCTAGGGTTCAAGCCAAGAATCCGTCCCCCACATAGCTGCCACAGCTGGCCATCCGGCTGAGCGACGGCCGCCTCCTTGTCCGAGATGGGCGGAGAGGGAGGGCCAAGTTCCTCACCAGGCGCTGCAGCACGGCGATGCTCGCGCAGGTGGACGCACTGGCGCCGGGGCTGCTCACCGTCGGCGTGGACGGCTCCTCCCACGCGTCGCCCAACGCCGGCGTTATCTACCGCGACTTGTAGTACCAGCAGCAGCAGCAGACGTTTGTGGCTCTCGCCGCCTCGCCGTGGAGGGTGAGGAGGAGGGTGCCTCAGCGATTTGATCTCTCCCCGTATTATTTCCTACTCGTTAGTTTCAGTGAATGCAGCTAGCATGGAAAATTGGTTTAGTATGAACAGTAGCTCCCATGTTGAGATCATTGGGTTAATCAGAATATGATGATACTTATTCCCCTGCGCCCTGCAGCAGAGGTGAATTTTGTGAGTTCTACTTGATTCTGTCTTGTACATTTTTGCTGTAGTTTGATACACATATGATGTACTGCCCTCGAGGCCTTCTTCAGAGAGTAAAGGAACTTCGTTTCCATTTGGCATTGTTAATTGTGAAGTCATTTCCTTCAGTTAGTAAATTATATCTTGTTATGCTTGTATCATTTGGTGATAAAACAGTATGTGCTTGATCGCATCCTACTATTGTTGGTGTCTATTATCAGTTTTGGCATCTCCTCTTTTTAGCATATTGCCTCCATTCTCCTGAAACATTTCTGTAAGTTTATTTTTGTGGAATTTGTAAGTCATTTGCTCATGGAAACATTTTCATGGGCAGACAAAAGAATGTACATTACAGAGTAGAAGCTTCCTGGTGATAACACTTATACATCTCCCTGCTACTTAAAGGTACCCAGCAGGATTTTGTCACATTTCTGCTACTCACCTATCACTTGATTGTTATGATTTACTATTGGTAATATGTGGTTCATGATTTTGTCACATTTCTGGTACTGCTGGGATCCAGCAATTAGGAGTGAGCATCTATGCGGTGTTTTAGTCCCAAATAGAGCACCCAACACAGAAGCGAACCAACGCAGCCATGCTCATCACCAAGAACTCACCCCACCATCATAAAATCGAATGGAAATCTCAAATATATGAATGTTCAATACTAGATATCACAACCAGTTGATAGCATGGTATGTCTTACAAGTACTAAAGACGGCAAAAACCTACTAGCATTCGTAGAGAAAAAGTATCAAAGTAAATGTTGGCAGAACAACCAACTAAAAGAACAAGCACACAGTTTTCAAACACCCACACAGCAGCAGCATCTGTAGACCAACATGAGGAGCCCCATCTCTTCTAATCTTCATTGTGTGCTTCTCGTGGAGCTTCATTCATTGGAGAGTCTATTAGTAGAGCTGGGATTTCTTTCCTGAACTTGTCGACGTCGGACTGCATAGTAAGGAGGATTTAGTTTAATAGTCTAGCAGCAGTTGAAAAATCATTTTGTTCAGATAATTTGGGTAGTCGTACCTGTGTAAATTTTTTGATAGCTCGTATCCTATCCAGTTCTCCATGTTCTTGAGCGCAAAGAGGCCACATGACTTTCTGTAAATGCATATAGATCATAATCTATATTTGTAGTAGGATTTCCAAATTAGTGAAAATAAAATATAACTGTAGCATACCCGTCTCTTTGTTGTGGCACATCCTTTACAACGCGAACCGGCCAACTGTTCACGGCATAATCAGGCCAGCTACTACTTTTATGGCATTCGTGTCGAGATGTTACATCCAGATGTGCTTCCATTCCCTTGAGCTGTAAGTATGAAAATATAAGAATAGTTTGCTTATCAGAATTGTGTATAACAATGGTATGGACTTACCATGTGCTCCAGTTCAGGGTGAGATTTCTTGAAATTTTGTTTCCCGTTACGCGCAGAGTCAAGAACTTGTATTCGCCTATTTTTAGGATCCACATTGACCACAAACCAATGTACGTTCTCATGATTGAGCGGCAGAATAATCTGTAGCAAAAACATGATTAGCACCCGGGAAAGCTTAAAAATGACTATTGATATGGTACTAGGACTTACCATGTCATGGGAGATGTACATTTTCCCCATGGTGGTACCATCTTTTTTGCTTCTTACGTCGCTGTTATATGCAGCAACACTGCCGTCTCTTACTAGTAGGTCCGCGACAGATGCCCTCTCCATATAGACTGTGCCACCATCCCTTATGTCCGGCTGTGGGCGCATGTGACGCATCCATGTTATGACAGCATCCATGAGCTGAATGGTATCAGAAGAACAAGTTAGCAGTCATGATGGAAAATAGAAACTGACTATCTCATAAGTAAGCACTTACGTGGGTGTTCAACCATCCTTCCGTAGCTGTTCGAATGACCGGAGTGGTCAGACATGTTAGTTCCTCTTTATGTAGCTCCAGATCATCTATTTTAACAAGTAATTCCTTAGGCGGTGATGCATTGACATAGTCAATGACCTCACCTTGCACATCCTCATCCGTTTTTTGAGTACTCACAGTGTTCGGAGTCCTCTTGGGTTTTGTAGCTATCTTAGGGTCGTCAAAGTACAGAAATCTTTGTTCTTATGTGTGGGTTTCCTGTTCCTTTGTTCCCTTTTCTTTGCTCCAGTGGTGTCGTCCTGTAACCTGGCCTGCTTTCTGGGCGATGAGTCCACGTTGTCACTTGGTCTTTTATTGTGTTTCTTGTTTGTGTCAGGAGTCTGTAGGAAGAATGTAGGAGTTCATATAATTTTCTGTTTTTAGCAATAATGCTAATTTACACACTTACTTGAAATGTTTGGTCCAAATTACGGGCATGCAGGGGGGAGATTCCGTCCTTGATGAAGTCATTGTATGTCTTAAATTCGATCGTCGATGGTCCATCCTCATCGATCTGCATACATGCATAGTTATTACCCATTTTGATATATAGGAAAAACTAAATAGTGCACTTTCATAAGTTATAGTCTTACATAGTTTTGCCGCGCGATCAAGGTATCTAGCTTTTCTTCAATTCTGTATAAGATGTCACGATCTCTCACTATCTCTTTGCGGGTCCCTATATTATCTATCATCACGTCATATCTCATCTTCGAGAACGACTTGGCCAGCTGTACCACCAGCTTTAGAACAGATGAATGATAAGATTATTATTTTTTTGCAGAAAGGAAAGTATAAATAGACTACAAGATTACAGACTACCTTCGAATCTGTTGGCAGCAAATCATCAACCCAGGAAGGTAATGGTGATGACGCCCTAGGGCTAGGGGGCTCCCAGGGCCAATGTAGATCATGTACTAGCTGAAAAAGCAACAATTGATATTGGTTTTGTTTTACATTGTTAGTAAGTAAAAATACAGTGCAATATGTAATGTGTCTACGGTCTACCTCTCCAGCTTCACGGCCGTGCTCATTTAAAACGGCACAGACCTTTGATGCCTTTTTCTCGTCCCAAAATTGGAGGAGTGGTGCCTCACGTCCTTTGTAGTCGATTGAAGCATTAATTCTGTCCACACGAAATTTCTCCCAGAACCAAAACTGCAAAATGTATAAGAGTACGTCAGTATAGCGTGTAAAAAACCCTGAATGCATAGAATAGGATTACAACGATATGAATAAGTGTACCTGCAACAGCGGAAGATTCCCCTCGAGGTTTACGGCCCCTTAAGGCCTCTTTCAGGATCTTTTAGTACTGCATTATACTGGTTAATGGACTTGAATAGATGATCTAGTGATAGTTTTACAAGGTTTGTCTCCATTATTGCTTCAATGGTAGCAACATACTGCAGATACTCTGAACTGACGTAACGCTGGGTAGTTGGGCATAGAATACACCCAATTGTGTACAGAATAAATGCCTGAAGGAAGGGCAGCTCATCACTTTTTGTTTGAATTCCCTTTTTGATTATATCCTGCAAATATAGTAAAGGAATTCGCTTCTGTTTCTTTTCCGTAATCTGACGCAACACTGGGGACACTTCAGTTTCTGGAAGTGTACCAAGTGGTACTCTATGTGCAGGAAAACCGAACAAATGCTCGAACTCTTGTCTTGTGAGCTGCACGGCATAGTCTCCAATTTTAAAGCAGTCAATATCCTCCTTGTACTGCTCGGCAATCCACCTGCATAGGTTACGCCGGATTTTCACTGGACATAACCGCAGGAGGGATTCAAGACCAACGGCCTTGATGATATTTCTCTCAGCTTCACCTAAAGCCTCGATTATTTTTATATATGCTAATAGCGAACAGACTTGAGTTTCCTGATTATATTAAGTACACATTAGTATAGCAAAATTGACCCTGTAAATTTAAATACTGTAGCACATCGTACGTACATTGTTTCTCTCCGCTTTTGGAGACTTGTCCTTCTTTTTCGCCGACTCTTTGGTGGTTGACTTGGACTTCGCCTTTTTCTGTGAAGTCATAATCAGTCCAGATCGATATCATATGATGAAAAGCAATGCGAATCTTACTTTCCACTAACAGGTTAGAAATAACTCCAGAAATCATACGATGAAAAGCAATGCGAATCTTACTTTCCACTAACAGGTTAGAAATAACTCCAGAAATCATACGATGAAAAGCAATTCTAATCTTATTTTCCCTTAACAGATTAGAAACGATGTATGGTCATGAGTATATGAAATTAAAGAACGAGTAATGGTGTGAAAGGATCTGATCTACATCTAATGCTAAAAAAACAATGCAAACCGTGTGCAACGAATACACTTACAGGAGCCGACGACGATTTGACCGCATCTGGTGGATGGAAATTTGGTAGATCCATTTGATGTCACACGCCGCGCGTATGAGCGAGATAAGGAAGCAGTAGAAGAGATGTAAAAATGGCGGCGCTCACGCGCGTATGAGCGAGATAAGGAAGCAGTTGCATGCGGCGACGGCGTCTATATATGGGCTCGCATGGCTAGGTCGTGTCACGGGATTGGTTCCCTACAAAATAGGTAAACAACTGCGGGATTTAGTTAGGACTAACAGATCGATTTAGTTTTGTAACAACAATATATCGACTTAATACGGACTAACAGATCCGATGATGGTGTTTGAAAAAAAAAACAGCTCCGATATTGATGTAAACTAACATATATAAAAAAGATTAACAAAAAATCTAAAATTAACAGAAATTACAAATAGGTTCTCAGACCTAGCGACCACTACAAACATTGAAGACCTAGCGACGACTACAAACACTGAAGCGAGCCGGATCCAACATGCACCTCTCTCGACCACCCGGTCCAACATGCACCTACCTCGACCACCCGGATCCAACATGCACCTCCCTCGACCACCCGGATCTAACATGCACCTCCCTCGACCATCCGAATCACACATGCACCTCTCTTAATTAGTCACCCGAACCACATATGAACGAAGAGAAATATGAAAATTTCAGCCAGTTTTGTTTTCTGACTTTTAAAATAGTGTGGAATCAGATATCAACGAAATTTATTAGATGAATTCATAATTTTCGAAAATATTAGTGTCAGTTGTTATAGGTCTACCCTTACCACCTTCGGGACATGTGTAGACCCACATGCAACTCTCTTGTGAGATAGGTCCGTCCTACAACCTTTGGGTTATATGTCGTCCTACCACAACACTCCTAGCCATCTAGCTATAAATCTATCACCTTTTGTGCATGTGGACCCACATGAAAACACTCTTATCACGCCAGCTTGGTCTACCCTTAGCACACTTGGGACATGTGGACCCACACACGTCTAACCCTACCACCTTTGGGACATGTGGACTCATATGCAACACTCCTATCTGGATCACACAAGCACCTCTCTTGGACATCTGGATCACACAAGCACCTCTCTCGACCACCCAGATCCAACATGCACCTACCTCGACTCTCGAACATCTGGATCACACAAGCACCTCTCTTGGACATCTGGATCACACATGCACCTCTCTCGACCACCCGGATCCAACATGCACCTCTCTCCATCATCTGGATCACACATGCACCTCTCTGGATCACACAAGGACCTCTGTCCATCATCCGGATCACATATGCACCTCTCTCGGTCATCCGGATCACACATGCCCCTCTCTCGGTCATCCGGATCACACATGCACCTCTCTCGGACATCCGGATCACCCATGCACCTCTCTCGGTCATCCGGATCACACATGCCCCTCTCTCGGTCATCCGGATCACACATGCACCTCTCTCGGTCATCCGGATCACACATGCCCCTCTCTCGCCATCCGGATCACACATGCCCCTACCTCGACTCTCTCGCCACCCGGATCACACATGCACCTCTCTCGACCACCCGGATCCAACATGCACCTCTCTCGGTCATCCGGATCACACATGCACCTCTCTGGGACATCCGGATCCAACATGCATCTCCCTCTGTCATATGAAATTTATTAGAAGAAATCATAATTTTCGAAAATATTAGTGTCAGATTTGTACTCTCGTTGGTAAATTATTTTCGATAAATAAAAACACTTATGGTGGAATCAGAAATCAACGAAATTTCGTATAATAATTGAAAAATTGGGCCAGATTTGTACTCTGACTTTTAAATTATTTTAGATAAAAAATAAGATTTATTTTGATTTATTGTGACTCGAAACCAGAACTAACAAAACAAGGACCTACGACAGCTGCCACCACGCTATAGCATTTATCTTGTAGGGCGTATGATTTAGTTAGTTTTGACATGTGTTTTCAGTAATCTTTACTATCTTGGAGCGTAGTTCTCTTCGTATAGATGGCCTGGTTCATACTTGTACGTAGTTCTCTATCTTACATAATTTTGAATCTGATGAATATGGATCACCCGCATGCTTCTCTGCCAAATATCCTCAGTCTTTCAGGCGGAAGCTAAAGCACTACTGCTGGCTTAACGATCGCACATCATCTAAATATTGACAGCCGAACAGTTCCTACAGATAATAAAGAGTTGGCAAGAAAATTACAGCAAGCACTACAAATAAAAGGTACAACTTCATACGATGGTATGACTGTAAGGCCTTAATTTCATTACATAGGTCTGGTACAAAGAGGACTTAGCAAAGAACTACGTATAACATAACGGAACAACAGAGTACATGAGCGGCTTCGTATCCTCTACATATTTTCTAAGCACTTATTTCTGCTTCTTATTCACGTTCCACAACTCGTTCATCGATTTCCACCTCTTATTGTTCTTGGGTTGACCTCCTTTAGGTATAATTTTTTTTGGGTCTAACACATTTCCGGTACATGTTTGGTTCGACGCTGAAAAGTATGCAGGGAAAGGACCAAGTGTCGCCGCCTCATTTTTCTCTTCATTCCCGCCGCCGACATCTGCCGTAATAGTCTTGAGAAAATCAATAACCTTCTCTGAAATATCAATGTTGCTTGAAGCCTTGAATAAATACAGATTTGAAATGTTGCGTAGCTCGTGGTACCGCTCCATCCGTTCAGACCAGTCATGCATATTAGCATTCCTCTCAGACTCAAATGCAGGCTTGGCTAACATTGTCCATCTTCTAGAAATACAAATGCTGGGAATGCTCACTAAGCCAAGGTATTTCAGAACAGAGAATATGTGTGAGCACGGGATCTCCTCCGACTCCATCTTCCGGCAGCGGCACTTAACACTTTCAAGCTTTGGGACGGCCATGAAAAGTGTCACATTATACACCACATCCCTTCTCTCTTTTAGAGCAACTGCATA
Organism: Poa pratensis; assembly: GCA_947311845.1. NCBI lineage: Eukaryota > Viridiplantae > Streptophyta > Magnoliopsida > Poales > Poaceae > Poa > Poa pratensis. Next base: position 6,618,551 of record CAMZMU010000127.1, read on the forward strand.
CACCACGGAAGCATCAAGCTTGGTCACGTTTGCTACCTCCCATTTTGGTAACTGAACAATCTGATGCTTTACCAGCTTGAACATCGCTGGAGTATAAATACGTGCAGCACTCTTCTCAAGTGGCTCAGCATTTAATTCAGTAAAAGGCACCATCTGTGAAGCCGTAGCATCCAACTTGGCCTCGTTCTTCCGTATACGCCATGAAGAGTGATCTGTATGCTCCAGCAAATCACATAGTGACATTCGCCTGTCCAAATTCTTATGAATCCTAGAGTTTAGGCTTTCGCTACGTTGATTGCTCTGCATTCCAAGGAAATATCTTCCTCTGGTATAGGCCCTAGACCACTTCTTCCTCAGCTTGTACATCATTTTAAACCATTTATCTTTATCTGAGATTTCGTGCTCCTCCAGAAAATCCGCCCAACGACTCTCGAACTCTTCAATTCCCCTGTAGAAATATACAAATTTTCTAAAGTCGCTCAACTTTGTTTTGCGGAGGTGCCGTATCATGTTTTGCTCGATGTGCCAGCTACACAACCGGTGATCTGCATTGGGAAATACGTGCGATATTGCCTTCGCCATTGCATGATCACCATCAGTGATTACTGACCTAGGATGGTTCTGCTGCCCCGACTCCAAAAATGCTTGAAGCAACCACACATAAGAATCAACTGTCTCATCTGACACAATACCGCAACCAAATAGAGTCGTGCTGCGATGGTGATTCACTCCAATGAAGGGGACAAACGGCAGGTTGTATTTATTCACACGGTATGTGCTATCAAAGATCACAACGCCACCAAATGCATCGTAGTCCATACGAGACTGCGCGTCTGCCCAAAATAGGTTTTGCAGATGCCCTTCACTATCAGTGCTGTACTTGTAAAAGAACTCGGGATCTCTCTCTTCTCTTGCTGCCATATAATTCAGCACAAATTCAGCATCACGGCCTTCAATCCGCTCCTTCTTGTACTCGGCAAAAAAATTATACAGGTCTCGATCTATAAAACCAGCCTTCCCGAAACCACCATGTTGCTGCTCCATTACTTTCATGATCGCATGTGTTCGAAGGCCACCAATCCCATACTCAATGGCATCAGCCTTTTGAGCATCATTCAACCCACGATGAGACCTTATGAAAGCTGCCTGGTCACCCTTAGCAAGTGCGTGGTTATGTTCAGCCACAAAATTTTTCACAACCCATTCACCACTTTCCATACACATCTCGATCTCCATCTTAGCTTCGCATCCACAACGCGACAACGGCCTAGGTGTCCTTACTCGATTAGTTTTTTCAAAGTGTTTCTTCGCCCGGTATCCTTCTTTAGAGCAAACATAAAGGCGACGAAAAACTATGTCCGTGCCCGGCTTCTTAGTAATTTCTTCCTTTCTAACACCGAACCCCTTCGACCGAGCATATGCGTTATAGAAATTGTAACCTTCTTCCTCACTACTAAAAGTTTCATTGGCCACCATATCGTAGTCTTCGTTGTCCTCCATGTCCTCCATGCCGTTATCTTCTTCGTCTTCCATGTGCTCCATGCCGTACACTGCATTTAAGAATCAAAACTAAATTAGTACAAATCTGATTGTTAAACTAACTAACACATTTTCAGTATGCGTACTGTAATATCGCCACCATTACATGCTTAAAATTCAGTTTCTAGCTCATATGAATTAGCTCATGGTGGAATACACAATCAAAAACACAGCAGATCGACAATTTACTTACCACGAGGTTTCGGTGAACGCCGCCGCGAGTAAAACGGGGACGCTGCGGCGAGGTCAGGGACGCTGCGGGGAGTTCAGCGACGACACGATCGGCTATGGCGACGACCTCGGCGAGGGCGGGCCAGGGAACATCAGCAGGGACGCGGCGACGACTTCGGCGACGACAGGACCGGATATGGCGGCGAGGTGCAGTTCCGAGAGTGTGGGGGCGAGCTAGGTCCCGGCGGCGGCGGCCAGAGAGATTAGAGATGGCGGCGGCGGCCAGAGAGATGGGAGATGGCGGCGGCGGCCAGGATGGAGATGGCTGCGGCTTGTTTGACGGAAAGCAAGGGACTGCGGCTTGTTTGACTAATCTCTCCCTGAAATTTTCCCTTAATCTTTCAAGTGCAAAGTCTATATTACCCTCCGTAGATCAACGGTCAGATGATGTCGATACTGCTCCCTCCTCCGTGCAGTATCAGGATGGAGATGGGAGCTGGACGATGATCATCGATCGTCGTCCAGCTCTTCCACATTCTGGCAGTGATGGCGCTGCTCCCAGTCCCAGCCTACCAGGCCACCACCCTCCTCCTGCTCCTCCTCGCAGCCTCCACCTCCGCCGCAGCGCCGCTAGCTTCACCTGCACCGAGCCGAGCAACTGCAAGTCCGCCACGGGCTACATCGTCCAGCACCGCGCCAATCCCCGCAGGCAGAAACAACCGTAAACAGCCCCTTCACCTGCCGCCAGAGAGGCATAACCTTGCCAAGAGGCGGACTTTTGAACGACTTTCGCTGGAATATTGGCTATGAGAGCTTGCAAATGTTTGGCTTATACTGAATGAACAAAATAACACACTTCTACTACTCTACTACTTTTCAAGCGTCTTGGTCTGACCTATGTACGCATGCCGAGCTGTACCTGGGACGGCTATATAAATGGAGTAATACGCCAGTGTAGTTTGGGCATTAGCAGTTCGTTCCAAGGCCAGAAAACATGGCTCTCTCCAGAACTTTGGCCGTGTTCATGTTTGTGATCCTGGCCTCTCTCGCGTTCATCACGCAGGGCGCGCTCGCCGCCAGAAGCCTCGCTCAAGCCTACGGAGGTATGCATCAACCCTCACTTCTCTCTTTCCTTTGGCTTCATCGATAATTTGCCGTCCGGTTAAATTGGCGGCTTTGTCTGACGAGGTGTACATATGCAGGTTACAACGTCGGCCCTCCTAAAGGTGGTTATCCTCCTGCTGGATCTGGTGTTAATCCTTAAGCGTTGCGCGACGATTACGATGCTTCAAAGTATATATGGGAATACGGCGATCCTGAATAATAAATACTAAGTTAGATGCCAAGCTGCCGAGCACTCCGTTGATATATATATACAGTGCACAATTGTATGTCCTTCTATGATTTTTTTTCTTTTTTTTTTGTGTCTGTAAACGCCACGGAGCGGGGTGCGATTGTTCTTGCCCTGTGCGTGGTCAGAGTCGATAGCATGTGGGTCACGTCCAAGTTAGTTCATCAGAACATGTATTTCAATTTTCATGTCCAAGTTTTTGAGTCCTGAGTAGAGTCGCTGCCTGATCTGCAAGTCGTTAGATACCATGACGTCGGATATTTAGTTCGGCCACTCACTTCTTTTGCTATAAAGAGAATCAAGAAAATATCAATTATATATTTTTTCGACACGATGTCAAGAGTTAGTCAACACATCCAGGACATGGAGAATGCACATAACTAAATGATTACAAAAAAACACAAACAAAAAATTGACTAGTGGAACACGTGTAGTAATTAACAGCCATTGATGGAAAATAAGTAACACGAGGTCTCCAAGAAAGAAAAGGTTTCAGAAAACACCAAGCAATGCTTTTAACAAGGAAATTTCGCATGAACGACACCCATATGAGCTCGGGAGCAAAGTGAATTTATGCTAACGAACACACTTTCTCGATACTCCCAAATTGATCTCAGCCAAAGAAGTTTAACTGAAAGGTTTATCAAAAGATAAACTTATGAAAAAGAAGATACATCAAATTAGCATGGATAGGATCGGGAGAAATTGGGCCATATTTTTCCACGTATCAAGGATTGAGGCAGGGTGATCCACTATCGCCTCTTCTCTTTGATATTGCGGTAGATATTTTGGTAGTCCTTGTGGAGAGAGCTCGAGATCAGGGGATCCTGAAAGGACTAGCTGCAAATCTGATAAGAGGAGGTGTGTCGATCCTGCAATATGCGGACGACACTATCCTGCTGTTTGAAAATGATTTGGAACAAGCTAGGAACCTGAAACTAATCCTTGTGTTTCTTCGAACAACTCTCTGGACTTAAAATCAATTTCCATAAAAGTGACATCTATTGTGTTGGTCAGGCTAGTGAGAATGCTGAGGCGTTAGAAAATATTCTATCATGTAATTCGGGTACCTTGCCTATGAAATACTTAGGGGTGCCTGTAGATAAGAAAAGGCTCAAATTGTCGGACTGGGATCCGCCGGCAGAAAAAATGGGCAATAAACTTTGTCCGTGGCAGGGGAAAATGTTGGTGCTGGGAGGTAGAGTGTCGTTGATTAACTCGGCCTTATCCAGTGTGCTCTGTACATGCTGTCTTTTTATAAAGCTCCGGTAGGAGCCATTGAAAAGATGGATATGCCGAGGAAAAATTTCTCTGGAGTGGGGACAAGGATAAAAATAAATACCACTTGGTCAATTGGCAAACAGTTTGTGCGCCGAAGGATCAAGGAGGTTTGGGTATCCTAGACCTAGATACAATGAACATTGCCTTGTTAGCTAAATGGTTGTGGAAGCTTTTCAATGAAAAGGGAATGTGGCAGGAAATTCTGACTAATAAATATCTTAGGAAAAAAACCCTCTGTCAGGTAGAGGTGAAGCAAGGAGACTCACACTTCTGGCAGGGTTTGATGGAGGTTAAAAAGCTTTTTTGGCCTTGCTGCAAAGTAATTATTGGTAGGGGAGACAGGACAAGTTTTTGGGAGGACGTTTGGATCAATGATGTCAGTGCGGGCAAATTCCCCAGGCTCTTCATGATCTCAACTACTAAAAACTTGACTGTACGAGACGTGATTATGGGTGGAATCAATAATTTGAAATTCAGAAGAGCACGGGTAGGTGCTCTTAGGGTGCAGTGGAACCAACTTATTGAATTGCTAGATGATGTGGTTTTAGGAGAGGGACCAGATAGGTTGAGATGGTCTTTGACTGAATCTGGGAACTTCTCTGTTAAATCCTTTTATTTAGCAATGCAGCTGAGTGACATGGTTCCTTATAAATTCATTTGGAAAGTTAAAATCCCATTGCGAGTTAAAGCGTTCATTTGGCTAATGCTTAAAAAAAGCATTCTAACGAGAGACGTTTTACTTCGCAGAGGTGGGAAATGTGTGCCGACCTGTTTATTTTGTGGAAAGAATGAATCTATTTCACATCTTTTCTTCCTATGTCCTTTGGCTAGATATGTTTGGAATGTTGTCAGCTCGGCTTTTGGGATTAACTGTAGTTTTACCTCAGTCGATGAATGCATTTCGAGCTGGCTTAGAGGATATGGGAAAAAGAAAAGAGACTTAGTTGCAGTAGGGATTGCTGCTATTTTCTGGAGCATTTGGAAAACTCGGAACTTAGCTTGCTTTCAGAACAAGTGGCCTGATGAGCCTTGTTCTGTTGTATTTCAAATCTGCTCGTGGATTCAAACTTGGAGTGCTTTGCAGGTGAAACTGGAAAATAAGGACAAGCTCCTTTACAGTGCCAAGGTGTTCGAGAAGGTGGCGATGGATGTGTACGGCGCTAGGCGAAGCTGGAAATCCTGGATCCCAAGATTGGAAGGATAACATCCCCCTTATGGCGTTGTCTCTTTCTCGTTAACTCTTTTTGTATTTCTGCTGGGAATGTTGAAAAAAAAGCCCCGTAATGCACCGCTTCTTTTTTACTACTCTGCAAAAACTAGCTTTTTTAGCTAGTTAAGTCCTGGTGCTGTGTGAGGTGTGTGAGGTGGATATTGTAATCTGGTTTCGTTAATGAAATCGGGGGCAACCCTTTATATCTAAAAAAAATAGCATGGATAGGATTATAAAATCTTTTAAGACTTGGGCCAAGTATGCCCGTCTTGATCCATGTAGTGCCTTGCTTTTGATCTACCGAAAAATGGTCGATGGCATGGTAGATTTTGTACGGAATATCCTGTGACATCTCTCTCATTCCGTATTGTGCAAGCGACAACCATTAATTAGAAGGCTTCCGATAACTATACATCCATTGGGTGTTAGTAGTTGCCAAGTCAAGGCCATCAAGCCCGGCCTAGCCAATCGTTTAAACGACTTTTCCTGGAATATTAGCCGCCAGAGCTTGGCGCGTCGATGATGGACACATTCCACCGGTACGTACTACTTTTCTCACCGTACCGTTTTGGCCTCCGTCTGACCGAGCTGTACCTCACCTATAAAATGGAGGATTATGGCAGTGTATTCTAGGCATTAGCGATTGCTTCCCACGACAGAAAACACACACACAACCAGCACCATTCCTTCCGGCATGACTTTCTCCAGAACCATGGCCGTGTTCATGTGCGTGATCCTGGCCTCGCTCGCGTTCGTCGCACAGGACGTGCTCGCCGCCAGAAGCCTAGGTAACTATCTCTCTCTCTCCAGAACCATCTTTCAGTTCCAGTGTGTTGCAGATTTGGTGTTACAGATTTGGCAGCTCAGTCTGACGAGGTATATACACTGTTCCTCCTTGGGATGCAGGTGCTCAATACGGAACTAGCTGGCCGGCCCCTTCAGGTGGTGCTTATGGGTCGCATCATCCCTAGGCGCTGGACGACGATGCTTGGAAAATGTTTGGAAATGCGGCGAGCATGAATGAATATACTATTAATTTTTAGAGTGAAACACACCAGAGGTCATGAAGTTGCGTGAAAAGGAAGAATTGGTCACCAAGTTGAAAAAGCTTTAAACTGGGTCACAAAGTTGTGGATTAGCCAATCTTTGGTCATTCCGTCACGACGGACGTTAAATTGCTGACGTGGCGGACTGAATTTTTACAAATACCCCCTTTAAAGTTTATTTCTTCCAATGGCTAGGTCCTTTTCGATTATTTGCCTTTTTGCAAATAACCCCGCACCACCGACGAGGAGATGGATCGGAGGGTGCTCCTGTACAGTACAGCCTCCTGATTCCGGTGATGGGCCAGGCCGTGCTGGGGCTCGGCGAGGGCAAGGCTATGAACCTCCTTTTCGTCAAGGCCGACACGCGCAGCCGGGCGGGCTGCCGGCGCGGCCTGTGCTCACGAGCTTCTACAAGAGCCGGCACTTCCTCGAGCGGCCACGCGACACGCACACCCCGTACATGGCAAGAAGTGTTTGGGCTTTGGCTGACGAAGGGCTGAATGAACATATTGCGATGAACCAGAGCACTGATCCAAAAGTTTGGTTATTTGCACTGATGGAGACTCTGGACCATAAGGAGTTTATTACAATGCTTGTGACATTATGGGCTATATGGTCAGCTAGGAGGAAGGCGATACATGAAAATATTTTTCAACCTCCAATGGACATACCATTTATCTGCACAAATACTTGTGGAAACTTAAAATACCGCTAAAGATAAAAATATTCATGTGGTTCCTTAACAAAAAAGTCTTGCTCACGAAGGATAACCTTACTAAAAGAAAATGGAAAGGGTGTACGAAATGTTCTTTTTGTGGCTCCGAGGAGACGATAGAACATCTTTTCTTATCATGCCCTTTTGCACAACTAGTTTGGCGTGTTGTGTTTAGCACTTTCAATATACCACCTCCAACTAATATCAATAATATGTTTGGAAATTGGTTGAATGGTGTAGACAAAAAGACCAAGACTCGAATTCGTATTGGTGTTTCAGCTATTTGTTGGTCTATTTGGAATTGCAGAAATAATCTTGTTTTTAATAGAATATCAAACTTCCACATTATGCAGGTTATCTATATGACAGTTCACTGGATTCAGCTTTAGGCATTTCTGCTGCCCACGGATCAGCGAGAGCTTATGGCTACTGGTGCTGCCCGGCTCCTGACGGTCGCACATGATATCTTCTCCCGGGCTACTTGGCAGCATACTAGACGACTTCAAATGTGTAGTGGTCTTATGTTGTCCTTTTTTCGTTGGTTGATTCATGTTTCAACGTTATGTGACCCATGATTTGTAAACACTGAGACATCTGAAACTTTGCAATAAAAAGCTGTGTGCATCAATCGATGCAGAGGCTGGGGCTTCACCCCTTTTCTAAAAAAAAAGAGTACTCATATGTTCATCTACCGTTTTCTGGAGGAGCTAGGGGATGTAAACCAGTAGGTTCGGAAGGTGACGACCTCTGGCCGTAAACAGGTTCGGAAGAGGTGGATTCCGCCGGCACAAGGTATGGTTAAAATAAATGTTGACGCTGCTGTATCGTGAGGTGAAGATCATGGAGCTGTTGGTGCAGTCTCCCGTGATGAACTTGGCAATTTTTTGGGTGCCTCGGATAGAACGATTAATGGAATTTCTGATCCTGCGGTGTTGGAAGCAATGGCATGCGCTGAAGCGTTGAGTTTGGCCAAAGATTTGGAGCTGTCAAAGGTCCTGGTTTCTTCTGATTGTTTGGAGGTCATCAATATGATCAAGACCAGAAACTTTTGCCGCTATAGTACCATTGTTAAGGAGATTGAAATAAGGTCTAGGGACTTTGAGTCCGTCAGTTTTATTCATGAAAGTAGGGATTCGAACTATGATGCCCATCATGTAGCGAGGAATGTCATCTCGCAGGAGTTTGGCCGTAGGGTGTTGTTCCTTCAACCACCTGATGGTGTACGGATGGCTGAGACTGTTGAATAAAGTCCCTATTTTCCCCCTAAAAAAAAAAAAAAGCAGCACCAGCCCGGACGAGGCGGTCCTGTGCGAGGACTTGGAGCAGAGCATGTACGCGCAGCTTCTCTGCCGGCTGCTGCATCGCATGGAGGTCATCCGCGTCAGCGCCTTATTCACGTCGGGCTTCCTCCGCGCCATCCACGCCCTGGAGATGCACGGGCCGCGCCCAACGGCGAGTCCAGGAATTATTTATAAGGGGCTGAAGGTTGACGACGACTAACTAAACGACTACTTCCGTAGAAAATAAGTCAGTGTATAAGACATAAAATTATTTAAGACAAACGACTACTTCCGGCAGGCCGCAGGCCGGCGCGCTCCTCAGCCCCCGCCAAAACTACTCGCCGGACCAGGCTTGGCTTGTCACTAAAAAGTTTCTGAAAACTGGGCTCGAGGCCCTCGGCCAGCTCGCGAGCCGCAACACCTTTTTTTTTACAGGAATCTATCGAGTAGTTGAGTGCTCTGTCTCGTTGACTCGTTCCCCATCCCGACTGCTCTGCTCGCCGTGACTCGCTAGGATTCCCCCGCCGCCGGCCGCCACCAGCCCATCGATCACCGCCGCCGCCGACGCCGCTCAATGCCCATGGCTCCTCGCCTCACGGTACTCGCCTCGCTATGTTCTTGGTTACCGTATGGAGCAGCTAGCTAGTCCTTGTATTCAGCATACTGTTGATTTACTCGTTCAAGCATATATCGTATGGAGAAGCTAGCTAGCTAGTCCTCCTGTAGCTGCTCCCTGCTCCTGTCTAGATGCGCGCGGCGTCGTCGCCGTGCTTCAATCGGTAGTGGCCTTCCGGCAAAAGCAGGACAGCAGCGGCCGCCGTGCTTCTGTTCTTCACGACCGGCACCACGACTCCCCGATGCCTGACTATGCCTGCGAATTGCGAGTTGCGAGTGTGGATGGAGACGATGCCTGACTGCCTGTGCTGTGCGACGATGCGATGCGTGTGCAAGTTGGGCTGGAATAGTCAGCTAATGGGCCTCTTTGGAAGATTACTAGTAGTAAGAAATTTTACAATTTGGCAGGGCAGGCTCGAGCCTGTTAAAGCCTGCCTGCTGGCCTCGCCTTTGGCCGCGCCTCTGCGAGGACATCCGAAGCGGCACGCTGGGCGGCGAGATCACCGATGGCGCGGTGGAGCGTGTGCTCCGCGCCGACCCAGCACCGACGCGATCGCGGCCGAGTGCTCCAAGCCTTCGTGGGAGCGAATCGTCAGGAGGGTGTGGCCCAACACCAAGTACATCGACGCAGGGCCGGTCCTGACATTTTGGAGGCCCGGGGCGGAGCTAGAATTCGGGGCCCTATAGGTATAATGTATATATCATATATGAAGATTTACCAATAAACTTCATGCTAACAGAAGCAATATTGATATCAAATAATGTATAGATATTGTTTTGAATTTTTCTATCATTACTAGATATGCAATCACTAATAATTTTCAACAAAATCAATCTTATTAATTATCCGGTAACTATGACTGGACGTGTGTCATCATGGACGACGTGGATGCAACACGATCTCCTCTCGGGAACTCGGCTTCCCACCTCTCAATGTGGCTGGAAGAGGATTGATTATAGGTTGTCTCTGTCTGACCACGAATTATCGGACCTTAACTTGGAGGATTTAGACTAGTAACTGTCATGACTGCGCACTTCCGACTATATGTCAAGGAAACACATAACTGAAAAATGAAAAATGAGTCTATGTTTAGTGGGATAAAAAAAATCCATCGATTCGGTATTGTGGCGCTAGCCTCGCCCCATTTTTTTAGATCAATTCGGGCCTCCCTGCTAAATAAATGGTAAAATCCCAAGCTAACCAAACAAAAGGCCGAGTTAAAGAAAGGCCCAAGTTGCAGCAAATAGGAGGCAGCGTAATGCTTCGTCCTCGTCCTTCCTCTGAATCCTACAAGAGAACTTCCTACCTGCTCTAATGGCGACGCTGGTATATTACCCCACAGCCTATACCTTAGGTAGTAGGTATTTGGGGGCCCCTTGCTGTTGGGGCCCGGGGCGGCCGCCCCTCTGCCCCGTCCTCTGGGCCGGGCCTGCAGCGACGTCATTGTCACCGGTGCTATGGCGCAGTACGTGCCGACCCTGACTTATTACGGTGGCGGCCTGCCGCTCGCCCGCTCTGCAGCACCATGTACGCCTCGTCCGAGTGCTACTTCGGCCTCAACCTGAACCCGACGTGCGATCGCGTCGACGACAGTATACACTGATGCCAGAGATGTGCTACTTCGAGTTCCTGCCCGTCCACTCGGCCGAGGCCGCCGAGCCCAACCACCGCGACCTCGTGGATCTCGTCGACGTGAAACTCGGACACGAATATGAGACCGTGGTGACCAACTACTCCCGTACCTACTGTGGAGCTGCTGCACGCGCCACACCGGTTCATTTGGAGCATTTTTAAGAAGGAAAAAATAAATCCAAAAAGGACCCAATAATTGGAAGAAACAAAATTTTAGGGGGGTGTTTGTAAAAAACAATCCGTCACGTCAGCGACTTAACGTCCGTCGTGACGGAGTGACCAAAGATTGGCTAATTCACAACTTCATGACCCAGTTTTAAGCTTTTTCAACTTGGTGACCAATCCTTACTTTTCACGCAACTTCGTGACCTCTGATACGTTTCACTCTAATTTTTACTTATTACTGAGCAGTACTGGCAGTTGATGTCTAAACCTAAAAGTATATGGAACGAAATTGTATATGTCGTTCCATGTATATATTTCCCTTCCGAATAAATGCATCGGAGCAGGGCGTGTGTGCTTGACGTGTCCGTCGCTAGAGACAAGATCAAGCATGTGGGTTCTGTCCAAGTTGGGTCGAAAGGACATAGATCCTCTGACGTAGCGAACCCTAACGTGACTTGACTTTTGGTCGGCCCCGTCAGGGGATTCTCGTCCGATGGGTCTCGACTCACAATGTCGAACTATAGGCATCTGTAATGTATATGAGGTGGTTTTTCCATAACATGGGCCCATATGACTTATGATAAAGATCTACAATGTATAAGGTGTGCTTTTGCCATAAGTTGGGACCCACATATTATGTCATGTTGCTACATGTATGAGTGAGAGGAGAGAGGTAAACAATTTTTTATTGCTTGTGGGTGACTCATAGCCTTATAGAAATCCATAAGCTTGTGACAACTTTACTTTTCTCACAATGTATAAGGTGCACCATCAGCATTGCCACCTAAGCCTTATGGGGTGGTTTTTGCACATTGCGGATGCCCTAAGTATTGGACACTGGCCGCCAGCAACATAGCTCCCACCCTCGGTCGTCGGCGCCACCGCCGCCTGGTTCCCATGCTGTCCGTCCAGTCGCTACGGTGGCTGGAGGTGGGGTACCTCGGATCAGATGATCAGTCCCTGGAGCATTGTCGAGGATGGGATTAAACTGGAACAAGAAATGAGTCCAGCGATCTTCCCCCTCCTTCCCCAATCCAGTTCCTAATTTGGATTCAGTATTTTGTGCCCGCTTGTCCAGCTTTGACTTCTCCATATATCTGATTCCGCTCGTCTTACACTTTTGTGGGTCTGTTCTTCAAAGCTTCATATTGGATCTAAGAGAGTGCTCAGCAGGTTAGGAGAAGATAAGTGGGAACAAGGAATGAGCGAGCGATCTTCTCCTTCATCTTTGTGCTAAGTGTTAAAGTCACGCTTGGTCCACCCATGCTGAAGAGTCTAAAGTGCCACCGAGAGATACAATTCCTCTTGAAGCCATCAAGTTAGAGGAGGATCTTACTAACGAGGAGAACTGGAGAAGCCCATTAATTAAGATCTCAATATAGGTGAGTGAGAACAGGTCGTCGACCAGAGGGTGCAAGCCCACCAGTGTTTGAGACCCGGCCAGACTCCCCTGGTTTCTCACTATTGTTTCTTCTGGAAAAAATCAACAGGGACAAGTCCTTGTTTGTCTCATTTTTTTTATATAGGTGAGTGTTTCACATACATTAAGGTTATCAAGTTGTGCACTGTTCACTGGAGGAATCACACCAGGAGGAAGCCATGTGGGAATGCTGACAAGAGTTGAAGACGGGGTAACTTTCCATTTTTCACTTTTGGATGTTAGTATATACATCAATATGTCATATTTTGCATTGCATATTTGGAGATCTCAAATAATTGTGGAAATAGGTAAAGACCCAAATTTTATACTGTTGCCTAATTAGTTAATTTTGTGTTGGACTAGATGCATGTTCTTGTGTTGGACTGGCCTAGTACATGTTTAGTACTTCTTTGCTCATATGCCCTTTTTGCTCCAAGTAATTGTATTGTTTGCTTAATTGGTTAATTTTTTGCACAAGTTTTTCCATATTTAACAGTGGCTAAACTCTTATAACAGGGATCTTATTTTGGTCGCACCGTACAAGAATTTATGGTTGCGCTCTTTGGCACATGTTATTAGCTTCTGCTAATAACATAGAAACAAAGACGTAACCAAGAGTTAACCAAGAGGGAAGGTGTGCAGGGATGTGCATGGCCGAATATGGTCGAATTGCTCTGCCCCTGTCCCTCTTGAGTGCGGCTAAGGATTGCTCTTGGGGGTAAGTCCAATTATTTAGTCTTTTTTGTCTTTATGTTCTCAGTTTTTCTATTTTCATATTCTAACACTGGGCATTCAACAACACCTCATTTATCCAATTCCATTTTGATTGAATTTATCTTTCAGCTCAAGGCTTTCACGCTTTCGCCCAACAGCGATGGAGTTCGTGCTAAAACAAGAGTATCGAGTTGTCTCTCTTTCTCACGAACGTCTGGAACTTTATCAAGCGTGTGGTGTCATGAAGTGCCATCTCTTCTCAAAATAGCAAGGCATGATCAAAGATGCGCTTGAGTGCTTCTCTCTGATACATGGCCCTTTCATGCTTTGAAAAGAGTAAGTCTATATAAATCCATCATTATTTGCTCTAACTATATGACTTATTGCTCTAATAATAGAACTAACACGTTTATTTATACTTAAACATAGGGTCACAAAGACAAATCCAGTCCACAAGCTAGTTTTCACAGAATTTTCCTCCAAACAGTCGCACATGTGATGTTTTGATCAAAAAGACACAATCCAGTCCACAAGCTAGTTTTCACAGAATTTTCCTCCAAACAGTCGCACATGTGATGTTTTGGTCCACTGCATAAGACATTCTTTTAGTTAAGAGTGTCTTGTACAGTGCGGCCAAAATCACGATGATGTTGGTGTAAAGAGCATGTGAAGGCTCTGAACAAATTTAAAGACTACAAGTGCCAAGTGCCAGGGACTATCACGGAGACAAAGACGTAACCAAGAGTATTTCTGTTCTTTCTTGATCACACTCGCTTGTATAACCTACTATGTCCCAGTGTATATGTATTGATGGGTTCTAAAATGTACAATGATTTATATGATTGTGATATGCCACTGTTTCTCTATATGAAGGGTTCAATCAATTATGTGATTCATATGTGATATACTGTGCTTTGGATGAAATAATGGAATTATCGTAATGATTGCACATGGTTAAGTTTTGTTAAACATGGACAATTGGACGACATAAACATACAATTCAATTAGTAGAACAGCGTGTGAAGCTAAATAATGCACATAACACGAACTCCTAATCCGTGTGCGATGCTACATAACACACACGATTCAGTAAGAACAAAACGTCTGCGATGTTGTCCATATCGCACATGGTTCATTTATTCCGCTCGTCTGTGAAGTTTGTGTCATCGTACATGATTTATTTGACCGCCTGCGATGTCTGCCCACATCGCCCACCCATGGATAGGAACGAGAGCTGTAATCGTGTGCGATGGCCAAAGTGGATCGTGTGCGTTTGCACGATCTGTACTAGTGATAGCAGCCCCAAACACGCGAGATGAGAAGGGGGTGACACGGTGGAGACACCGATACGTCCATTTTGCATCACAATTTTATTTCATAATTTACTGTTATTCATTGATATATTTCATATTAGAATGCAATACTTATGTTATTTTAGCTTATTTTGCATGTTTGATGATTTGCGGGAATTATCTGCCAGAGCCATGAATCAACTGAAAAATGCACCGTCAAGATATCATATTTGTAGAACTCTAAAAATTACAAGAAAATACAGAAGATAATATTTCGTTAGATAACTGGAGTAGCCAGAAGATAGAGCTGAGTGGGGCCGCAGGGGTGGCTAGAAGACCATGGGCGCGGCCCCACCCTTAGCCGCGCCGGGTGGCGTCCGGGCCTCCTGGCCCACCTCTGGCGCTCCCCTCTCGTGTATATCTTCCGCTTTACCTAAAACTTAGGGGGGACACTTGAAGACATTTTTTGTCGCCACCTCATGGCGGAAACCACAGAGAGAGAAAGGACTCACTAGTACAGAACGACACATCGGATACCCCTCTATGGCAACGGCAGGAGTTAGGCGACGGTAAATCGCGACATCCCCCGCGTGCCCGCACTGGGCCGTAAAGCAGGCCCACAACAAAGGCAACGGGTGAATAGTGAAATATATGTTGGCAACGGAGGTTAGTTTACCTCCGTTACCGATGTGGGCTCATCGCACACGGACAGTTTCGTAACTCCGTTGCCATTACAAGCAGCCCAACAGCCGACCTATAAGAACCTACTATGCCCTGCACTCTCACTCTCACTGTCTCACTTCCAACCCTAGCCGCCGCCACAGTCTCCTCTCTCTCCACTCTCTCGCATGGCTTCCACCGTCGGCGCTGGTAGATCCGGCCATCGCGGCCGTGGCCGCCCCACCCTCCGGGCCTTTAGGCAGCAGCAGCGTCAGCTGGTGTTGCGGGACGAGCTTGCGGAACAGGCCGCCGCGATCCGGCCCCCCGGGCCGGTCCCGCGCCCTTGGCGCTCGTCCGCACGGCGAAGGCTCCGGCCGCACCCGCTCATTTGGCCACCATTGCAGCTACCGCGAGATCCACCAGGCGATGTACCCCCCGCGCCATCCGTCTTCCTCCCCCCTCGTCCTCGTCCTCCGACGAGGAGGAAGAGGAAGAGGAGGAGGACCGTGATCTAGAGATCGCTTGCCAACTTTCCCGCGCCGATTTCGAGCGCGATGACGCCAAGCGTCGTCAGGGCGAGGCCGATCTGGAGGCGGCGGTCCTCCTCTCCGAGGCCTCGACCCAGGTCGAACGCGCCGAGGAGGCGGTCTACCAGTCTGACCTCGGTCCGCCATAGCCCTCTCTTTGGTCCATGGCGAGGGCAAGGCGCCACCAGGGGAGGCCGGCGCTAGCTCCGTCGCCGGCGGCGACGCTAAGCGAGCCCGCCTCGCCTAATGTAAGACCCCAGTTCAGTAGGATAGCTATTTTCTAGTTGTAAGTAGCTAATTGTTTATCCATAGATTTGCTCTGTTTGTAGTAGGCATTGTTTCCACATAGATTTTTGCTGTTTTCTAGTTGTAAGTAGCTAATTGTTTATCCATAGATTTGCTCTTTTTAGTAGGCATTGTTTACACATAGATTTTTGCTATTTTCTAGTTGTAAATAGCTAATTGTTTGTCCATAGATTTGCTCTGTTTTTAGTAGGCATTGTTTCCACATAGATTTTTGATGTTTTCTAGTTGTAAGTAGCTAATTGTTTATCCATAGATTTGCTCTTTTTAGTAGGCATTGTTTACACATAGTTTTTGCTGTTTTCTAGTTGTAAGTAGCTAATTGTTTATCCATAGTTTTGCTCTGTTTTTAGTAGGCATTGTTTACACATAGATTTTTGTTGTTTTCTAGTTGTAAGTAGCTAATTGTTTGTCCATAGATTTGCTCTGTTTTAGTAGGCATTGTTTCCAAATAGATTTTTGTTGTTTTCTAGTTGTAAGTAGCTAATTGTTTATCCATAGATTTGCTCTGTTTTTAGTAGGCATTTGCTCTGATTTTAGCTTTGTTTCTGTTATGCCGATGATTAAAATTAGGTGACACCGTGTGATCCGGGGGTGGCGCTAGTGATCCTTGTGATATGCACAAATACACATCGATCTTGTGCATCCTACTTGGCTCGCTTGCTCCATCCCTGGAATTTGTGTGTCCAATCTACCTATATATGAGGGATTGTTTAGGCTATGTTCTAGTTGTAATTAGTTCTATATTTTTTCTGTAATGCCGATAAAGAAGCATCTGTCTTGTGTATAGAGATGAAGGAGCTTACATTTTGATTTTTTTTCATCTCCATTAGGGCGAGGAGGAAACTGGAGACTATGCGGCGGCCGTGAAGATGTAGGAGCGGGGCTCCGTCCACACGGTCCACTGAAGCCGGCGCCTCCAGGAGCAAGACTTTTTGTGCAGTACTAAATAGGTAGAAGAAGACCACGCAATGAAGCTGGGCGAAGAGGAAGGTGAAGAACCGGCGGCCGTCAAGCAGGAACCACAGGGCTCCGTCGACGGTGCAGCAGGCGTCACCGGCTTTTTTTTTGTTTCCTTTATCCATCATTACAAACGGTCAAAAACTAATCTCCGTATCTGATGTAAAGACTAAAGGCAACGTTATATATTATGCCCGTTGCTAAACTTATTGCAAACGATAAAAATCTCCGTTGCCATTGTGAGGCTTCACATCATGACAGAGGCGGGGACACGGACCCTTTCTCCGTTGCCGAAGGGGTTTTTGGCCTGTTTCCGATGTGTCGTTCTGTACTAGTGACTCTCCGGCAGGGAGAAAACTGCCCAGGAAATTCCTCCCGGAGGGGGAAATCGTTGTCATCGTCATCGTCACAGTCATCACGCGGGCATCATCGGGATCATCATCTACATCATCTCCACCGCCAGCACCGTCATCACCACCACTCCACTTCGTTCCGCTGCGACATCTAGGTTCTTCCTTGTGTAGTTCATTGGGATAACTTTCCCGGGTTGATTACTTCATTGTAGTTGATGCTATTGAGTTTTATCGGTGAATTACTTTTAATGTCCAGATTGTTAATCATCATTCTATCAACTCTGATCATGATCCATATGATGGTTTGTTAGTAGTTCGTTTAGTTCTTGAGGACATGGGAGAAGTCTTGATGCTATTAGTGACATTATGTTGAGTAATATTTAATGGTTTCATATTTAAATTGTGGTGTAATTCTTCAACTGGTATCATGTGAACGTCGACTGCATGGTACTTCACCTTTATGGGTCTAGGGAATGCATTGTGTATTTTGTTTACTTGTTGAGGGGTTGTCGGAGCGACAGAAACCAGAACCCCCACTGGTAAATTATTGCACGAGAGAGTGTAGGATCTCAGAGTTTAAGACAGTGGTTAGATTTATCTTAATCACTTTCTTGTAATTGCGGAAGCTTAAGAGGGGGTTTAATCACAAGTGTGTACTGGTCCAAGTAAAGGTGGTGCATTACCATAGGTTCACCCATACAACACTTGTGTAAACATTAAAGATTAATCAACGGCATGAAGCGAAAGTAGCTTGACGAAATTCCCGTTTGTCCTCAGGAACGTTTTAGTCATCATAGAAATACCTCCGGCTTGTCCTTTGTGCTAAAAGGATTGGGCCTCTTGCTGCAATTATTATTTGCTTTTACATTCTTGTTCTTTTCTTATTCGCTATTACAAAAATCTCTAAAACTTGTCTTTTAGTATTTACAGTGAAACCTTGCTCGAAACTATTTGCCAACACCTTCTGCTTCTCGTTGGGTTTCGACACTCTTATTTATCAAAAGTACTACGATATATCCTCTATACTTGTGGGTCATCAGACACCACCATGAGAGAGGGCAAGCACTGGTCCTGCCGGCGACGCGTGGGTGGGGTAGAGGCTTGCTTGCCGCACGTGGTTGGAGCATGTGGTGGTTGCTCGTGCACCCATAGGCATACCTCCACCTCGACACCACCATGCAGCCAAACCGCTACCGCGCCAGCTCACGCCCGAAGTCCCCATCGCCGCCCATGTCCACGACTGATGCATGTAAAATGCATACATGAACTTTGCATTATTTTTACTTATATTCCAGTCATATTTGCATCATATAAGGGTTATATCACTGTTTTATAATGATTTTGGGAATATTTGACATGTTTTCCTATTTTTTATGGAATTAACCCTGCGTAGGCAGAAAACCCTATTTCTATATTTAATGTTCCAGGGACCCAAACGACG
Source organism: Poa pratensis (assembly GCA_947311845.1). Lineage (NCBI taxonomy): Eukaryota > Viridiplantae > Streptophyta > Magnoliopsida > Poales > Poaceae > Poa > Poa pratensis. The sequence goes on from CAMZMU010000127.1 coordinate 6,637,227, forward strand.
TCCAAATGACCTGGAAATTTACGAGCATCAGTTTTTGGAAGGAAGAAGACTTGGGAGCGAAGGAAGCGAACAAGCGGAGGCCCGAGGCCCAAAAGGGGGTGGCCCACGTGGCTAGGTACAGGGGCCGCGTGGGACCCACCATCTGGGAGCCTCGAGGCTCTGTTGCCGTCGATCTTTTCGCCCACGACTCCGTCTTGACCTAAAACCGCCTATAAAAATAGTCCCCCGACGTTCTCTGGAAGGAGCGCCACAGAAACACAGAAACACCGAAACAGAGACCTGGAGCTGCAGATTGGAGGGGAAAACTCCGGCGGGGCGCTGCCGGTGTGGTCTCCATCTTCTCCAACGACTTCTCCACCGTCTCCATGATGAAGAGGGAGTAGTCCACTCTGGACTATGGGTTTAGAAGTAACTTATGTATCTCTCTCTCTCGAGTTTCACTAATTAGTACCGTATGAGATGTTGAACATGATTACGGTCATCTATGTAATACCTTGTGGTGGATTTTTTATGAGTTATTATATGTTTGAGATTGCAATGGTTTTGTTTCAGTTATGAAAGTAGATGCATATTATGTACCCCTTCTTATTTACTTGTCATGATCAAGCATGTTTATGAGAGCGTGTGAGGGGGAACGTGTGCATTAGTTGGAGTAACGGGGGGTGGCTAGTGCAGTGAACATGAGAGAAAGTTATGCGATCCACTTGGGTGTTTTACCTTACTTTGTTGCCTCACTAGGGATAAAAAGAAATACCATGCTACCGGAGATGTGGGTGTGACCATTGACACTACTCCATGACTAGATCTAGCATGTTCTTATTTTAACTTCATGTCATGATACTTATTGCTATACTCTGAGTTATCTTAATTACTGAGGTGTTATGATTTAGTTCGCATCTTGGAGGAGTATAAGAGAGACTAATAACCAAAAGGTCTCTATGTTAGGACGTGATGCCCATATAATTATAACATCATTTAAAAATCCGAAAATACAAAAACACGTTTACATCTTGCATTCATCATATAAAACCCAAAATATCATTTATCATTCCTACCACCATCCTTGCATATTTATTTACCACCATTGCATATTTATTTCTTGTTTGCACTGCATATTATCTTGATATCATGCTCACACCTTGTGCTTGACAACCACTAGGTGAGGTTGAGGACCAAAACATTTACTTTATTTTGTAGGTAACCAAAAGAAGGATAGGAAAGATAAATCTTCACTACTGATTTCCCCGAGAGTTCGATATTAAACCCTCGAGTCACCCCTCGTGGGGAAAACACGTCTTCCACTTACTACACACTCTGCACTTGGAGTTTCAACCTAACCCATTTACTTTTCACGCAGTAACTACGTGAAGGGCCATCAAGAGTGCTTTCTGGCGTCGTTGCAGGGGAAGATACGAAGCTTCCTGCAGAATATTTTCCCCTCAACTACACGCCATCAGCGACATAGAGGCTGCATGTCATGCTACTACTTCCACCAAGTTCCTGAGCTCGCAGGTGCTCGGAGGGAAGTAAGATTGAGAGGACTGACACTGGAGGTTTAGGGAGAGGTTGGGGCAATGTGGAGGTTAGGGAGAGGCAACGATGAATCAGAGCAAGAAGTGTGGCACATTGATGGAGATTGTTGTAAACATGGGGAGAGAGGGGAAAGAAATAAGAGGTTGATAGGTGGACCTGCATAAATCTCAGCGAATTGTCCATGTTAGCGTCGAAGTCAACAAGACAAATAGGATCCACCGGTTAGAAACATTATCCTTTGCCCACACACCTGGAGAAGCCCTAACTTCTCGACACTTGAATGCCTCACCATTTGCAGCAGAGTTATCATCGCCATGCTTCGAAGTCAAAGGTTTGCCGGGCCTCAGAGCCCTCTTTCTTCCCCAAATCTATTATATGTTGTTGCCTCACCTGATAGGAACCCGGGCGACGTGAACAAGCCACTAGAGGATTGATGGAGACGTCAGCGGGAGCGACATCCACTAGTAGGAAAGCCTCTACTGCCGCCAGCTTACTACTGGCGAACAGGTAAAAGTGCCCGCCAGTGCTACAACCGCCGGCGAAAGGATATCCAGTTTGCCAGCGCTACACCCACCACCGCTGGTGAGCTAGAAAACGAGCAGCCAGTGCTACGTTTGGGCACGGCGGGGGGGGGGGGGGTGGAGCAGGGCAAGCTCCCGCTGGCGAATAAACTACCCAATTCGCCAGTGGTATGGGGGCTAGCTCTGCGAACGGTGCCGCTTGGCCAGGGTACGGGAGCTAGTTCTGGCGAACCTGACAGATTCGCCAGGGGTATGTGTCCTAGCTCAGGCGAACAGAGCCGCTTCGCCAGCGGCATACCGTAGCGTGGCAAACAAATCGTTTTCGCCAGTGGTAGTTAGCTACAGACATCCACTGCGCGCGCCCTCTCTTCCCCGCCCAAAGCCGCATCCAAAAATTCCCCACTGCGCCCTCTCCCTCGCGCCCCTCCCCGCACGAGATCGAGCGCAGGTCGCCCCCACCTCCGGCCGCCACTCGCCGTCGAGCAAGTACGGTCCCCCTGTCCCCCCCTCTCTCTCCCTCCTCCCACTGCCATGTTCTTCCTCTCCCTCCCTCCTCTCCCTCCTAGCACCGAAGGTGCTTGTGCAAAAGCCCAGCCCATTTTTTTTTGAAAAAGCTACTATTTTATTTAGGTTTCGGTAGTGTTTAGGTTTAATGAAATCAAACTTATGATTTAGGTTTAGCTACTGTTTAGTTTTGAATTTAGATGTAGGTTTGCTGCTATTTAGGTTTAATAAGTTCAATTTAATCCAAAAATAATTTATACAAAAAGCTACTGTTTTCTAGGTATTATCACAAGAAATTTAACCAAAAATAATTTGATACAAAAAGCTACTGTTTTCTATTAACCAAAAATAATTTAGATGAAATGTTGTCGGAATGCAATCGACAAATGTCGATGGATGTGTGGTGGTGGTGGATGGTCGATGAGTTTATGTGTGATGTGAATGTCGCAATGCGACCGGCAAATGGTCGACGAATGCATGCATGTGAATATTTGCATGTACCCCGAGAGGCCCTTGAGATTGCCGGAATATTGATTAACTTCCGTTCCGGCAAATTCGGGTACTCCATATGTCATATTTTAGCAAAGGTCATGCCGAAATTTTTCGTGAATTTTGGCCTCACTTTGGCTAAAAATAGGACATATTTTCTATGAATTTGAAATAGATTAGTGAGTTTTTAATAATTAATTGAATTTTTCTTTATTTGTTGTACTAACTAAACTTTTTTTATATAGTGCGAAGATGGCCCACAACAATGAGCCGGCGGTTCTGGGATAGGAGGCAATTATGCTCCTACAGAAGATACATATCTGTCAGCGCTTGGAAGCAGTTGACAATGCAAGACGATCCCGAGTTGAGATGGAGGCACCCGGTGAGGAGGCACATCTGAAGGCGATACCACTACTAGTGGCGGTGTCCAAACAGGCACCGACACGTCTGGTAGCAAAGCCAAACGTCAACGTAAGGAGAGACGCCCAAACAGGCTCCCCTCCGGGTGACAAGGTAACCATCCCCAACTGGTATCGGGTTCATGAGTTGGCCAAACCGATGCTGTCGCAAAATATGCTCGCTATCCTACCTTCGAATATGAAAAGCGTCAATGCAAAATTCATTTCTTGAGGAGGAACTTATCAAAGAGAACAATCCATCGTATCCGCTTTTCCCAGGGAAGGTACCAAAGGGCATGGTCTTTGTCGATATATATCCTGGAGACGTGTTCTTCGTGAGATATAGTGACATCTTCGACATGTTTCCACATGAAACCGCTCCACCCGTCCAAGGTCCGGCTATTTGCGCTCCATTTGGCACAGCAACTCATTAAAGAGAATACCTCAAAGATCATGATATTCGACCCCTACTACATGCAAGAGTGCTTCGTGGACACCCCTTCGGGTAAAACTCGCACGGCAAAATACCTCGAAGTTTTCATGAGGAAGTATTGTACCAAAGAAATCTTTCTCCTGCCTTACTTTTCCGAGTAAGTCATTTGCTAGCTAGCCGTCATAACATTCTTTCGTAAATTTCCATCGTTAATTTGAAGATGATGGTCTCTATTTGAACTGTTTCTCACAGTAACCAATACGGCACCCTCATCGTTCTCTTCCCAAGAGACGTATGCCCTATATCTCGACTCGGGGAGTGAAGAGAAGACGAAAGACAACAACGGCATCAAGATGTTCTGGATGAGGCTCTCAACAACTACTATTTAGATGAAGGCTTGATGAGAAGGCATGTCAAAAATCGAGGCAAGAAGGTATTCATCCACACGACAGAGTTCACCGGCATCAAGCAGGCGCCAGGCAGTATGACTGAAGCCTGGTACCTCATCCTTCAAATACGGGAGTTCATAAGAGAAAAAATAGTACAATATCCTTCTGCTGTCGAGCAATGGGCCAAGCTAAAGGCGGCGGCCACTGATGTTGCAGTCAGAAAAGAGTTCGTTCGCATCCAGATGATACTTTCAGAAATAATCGATATTCATCTCACCCACTGTGATGGGTGTTCTATCTTAAACCACCGACAAAGAACGAGATAGAAAGACGCCTAGCACATCAGGCGATCGCAGGCCATTCAACACGCTAAATGGTTCTCTCGAATTCCCGCCGCAGTTGAAGGAGCCAAAGCCACCCAAGAATTTAATGAAAACGGTGTGTTGCCTGAAAACGCTCTAGTTTCAAAGTCGTTGAACTTGTGTGACATGTGTGAACTCCTTTTTACCGTCTTTTGATATGTCGATGATTAAAATGATGTGCACTATGTGATCCAGAGGCGGGTTAGTGAGACTTGTAATATGCACGAGTACAAATCTTCTGCATCGTACTGGATCTCACTAACCCCGTCTCGGAAGTTGTGTGTCCACTCTAAGTATGAGGCATGCTTTTCAGTTGACCCTACTTCATTTTTAGAATGCCGATGATTAAAATGATGTGACACTATGTGATCCAGAGGCGGGGTTAGTGAGACTTGTAATATGCACAAGTACAAATCTTCTGCATCGTACTGGATCTCACTAACCCCGTCTCGGAAGTTTGTGTCTCCACTCTAAGTATGAGGCATGCTTTTCAGTTGACCCTACTTCATTTTTAGAATGCCGATGATTAAAATGATGTGGCGCACTACATGATATCCTAATAGTTTGTTGAACCTTGTATCATACACACATATAAGTTGTGTGCCTCCTACTTGGTTCAACAAAGCTATCAGGATTGCTTGTGTGTTTCCAATAATATTCTAAGTATGAGGCATAACTTTTTTGAATCTTGTTCTGTCTAAGTGATACATGCATTTTTATATCATCATTTATATAACTTTTAGTATCATACTAGAATGTTATTTGCATGATTATATGATTGTTTCTACATGTTTTAGATGATTTTGGGGACTTTCATACAAAGTCCCTATTTTTGGTATTTAATTTCTGGGAGGCAGAAAACCTCCTTTTTCTTGTCTTTAATGTTTCAGGAGCTACAGGACCTCAAATAATAAAAGGAAAAATACTGCGTCAGTTTTTCATCGGAGAAAGGCAGAGGGAAGAAGACCGAAGAGAGGAGAGCCACGAGGGCCAAATGGGGGTGGCCCACGCGGCCCATGTACCTGGCCGCGTGGGACCCACCAAAAGGTGCCTCGGGCACCTCCTCGCCTGGGGCTTTTTAGACGCCTTCGTCTCGCCCGAAAAGTAACGCCCTAATTTTTCCAAGTCCATCCGAGGTCGCGGCGGCGGCGAAACTCCTGATCCCTTCCGAGGGGGGTCAGATCCTGCTGCTCCGGAACTCCGGAGAAGGGGGAAATCATCGTCATCGTCATCACCTCTCCTCCTTGGCGTGGGAGGAGGCCTCTACATCATCACCCCCATCAAGACCAGCACCATCACCATCATCATCACCGTGATCCACTCCGTTCCCCTCGCAGTTTGAGAGTTGCTATACCCTAGATACTTGTCTTGTGCTACTATTCATGTTTGTGATTGAGTACTTGTCATTATTTGGTGGTGAAGTTATAATTTCAGATTGTGTTGTACCACTTATGCCACTGATTATGATCATGTTCGCACGTTGTGAGTAGTTCCCGTATGTTCCTGAGGGCATAGGATGAATTGGCATTGATTTATATATGACATGTGTTGGTATTTTGTCAAGAGTTTATCTTTTATGTGATTCTATGATGGTGTTGTGCGAACGTCGACTGCACAACACTTCACCTATGGGCTCATAGGAGAACACCGTAGTGTAATGAATTGATGGAGACTTGGGAGGACACGTAAACCTGAGACCGAGTCATGAAGTTATATTATGAGGGTATTAGTATCGGGGACCTTAGAGTGTAATGCTATGGTGGGACTTTAGGTCTTAATAATTCTTGTGCAGTCATTTGCTTGGCCACATGATCCATCATAAGGGGTTGTAGTTTATTTATTTAGCTATACCTAATTATGGCTCCGTCCAAAGAGGATTAAAACTTGACAAGATATTCAACGTGTTGTTTAATAAATCTCTATGCCTAGCATCATCCATGCCGCCCTCGGGAACGTTTGCCACATATAAGTTACACATCACTTGAGCTTGTCCTTTGCCACATAAGAGGATTGGGCTTTCTCTCTTTGAGAGCTTTCACTTGCTACTATCTGTTATCTGCTTGCAATTATACAACTGAAAATACCAAAAACACTGCATCTTTTATTGTTTTATTTATCAATCTTACTAACCAATACCTTCAGCTCCTCGTGGGTTCGACAACCTTTTCTAATTGAAAGGTACTACAATTGATCTCCTGCACTTGGGAGCCATCAAGATACTTTTCTGGCGCCGTTGCCGGGGAGCGTAGCGCTATTGGTAAGAAGTTTGGTAAGGAAACTTGAAAGCTGTTTATCTCATTGTTACTATGGCATTTATGAATCGTGCCTCGCTGCATCTTGCTCTATATGAAAGTGCTTATGCCACTACTGCAAAGGTGGTTGAAACTACTGTGTCTGAGGTACCTAAAGTGGGATTTAAAATTCCCATGGTCATGTTAAAAGAGTTATGAAAAATCCATTTACAGGAGATGGAACTAAGTCGGCACGCGAGCACATGGAAATAATTGAGGACATATGTGGCTTATTCAGACTACCTGGTATTTCAGAGGATCAGGTAAAAAGGAAGCTATTGTATTTGTCTTTATCTGGTAATGCTCGTGATTGGTACAGGTCTTTGGATGAAGAGGTCCAGAATGAATGGAGTATCTTGAGGAAGGTTTTCTTTCTTAAATATTTTACTCCTAAAGAAGCTTATGATAACCGCTGCTATATATTCAATTTCTGGCCACATCTGGGAGAGAGTATTACTCAAGCTTGGGGGAGGTTAAAGGAACTCCTTCGCAAGAATCCATGTCATGATCTTACAAGGAAACTTATATTGATAAACTTTTATGTGAGACTACCTATGAAGCACAAGGAGATTCTGGATAATTCATCTGGTGGAAGTTTTACTAATAACTGAAGAAGAAGCATGGAATTTATTGGAGACTATTTCTGAAAATACTAGCCACTGGGATCTTGATAAAGGTAATGAGCCATATTTTGATTATGAATATTCATGTGTAGAGAATTTCTCTACTTCTATTCTGTTTAAAAATCTGAGTGATACTTTTGGTCTTGATCCTTATGTTATAATTGAAATAGCTAAAGGTTTTGCTGATCATATCTGTGTTCCAAAAAGTGGATTTGAAGTTTATGTTGAACCTGTTAAACAATCTATTGTTGTTCCTAAAGTTATTAAACAGGTTGAACCAATGTCATCTGTGACAATTGAGGAGTATGTTGAACCACCTCCATTTCCAAACCAAGTTAAGGAGAATTTACTTAAAGCTGTTACTAACAAGAGTAACAAAAGATGTTCTCAGCCTTATGAACAGGTGGAAGTCAACACTCAAATTTCTGTTATCAAGCAACTAAATGAAGAAGACCCAGTGGATGTTTATCTATGTGAAGATGCTACCAAAGTCATCAAAGGTAATTCGGCCAAAGTTGGGAAACCTGTTATATCATGCTCTATTGGGACTTCAAGTTATCATGGTCTATGTGATATTGGAGCAAGTATTAGTGTCATTCCATATTCTCTTTATCTTGAGATCAAGCCTGATATTGATCCCATTGTTATGGAAGAGACAGGTATGACAATTCAACTTGCTAATAAAGATTATATTAGTCCATTTGGAATTGTTAGAGATGTTGAAGTATTGATTGGCAAAATAAAATACCCTGCTGATTTTATTGTGCTTGGTTGTCCTCAAGATTCATTTTGTCCTATCATTTTTGGTAGACCTTTCTTACATACTGTTGGTGCTGAAATTAATTTGCCTAAAGAGAAAGTGTTTATTAAATGTGCTGGTGAGAAACTTGAATTTAACTTTTCCAAATTTGCTGATAAACATGTTGAGAAAGAGCCAATTCCTAATAATTTAATTGAAACTCTTGCTCATATAGCTGTAGCTTCAACTGATGTTGTAGAACGTTATATGCTTAATCAAGATGAACCATTTAATGATGAGGAAAAAGAGGCTTTGGAACAAATATTATGGCAACAACCACCACAATTACAATTGCATATCCCACCTGATAATTTAGGAGTGCTACCACCACCTAAAGGGGATCCTAGTTTTGAATTGAAACCTTTGCCTGCAAATCTGAAATATGCATATTTGGATGAGAAGAGCATATATCCTGTCATTATTAGTGCTAACCTTTCAGCTGAAGAGGAAGAGAAATTACTTGATGTGCTAAAAGCTCACCGACCAGCCATTGGATACTCTCTTGATGATCTTAAAGGTATAAGCCCCGCTCTATGTATGCATAAAATTAATCTGGAGGAAGATGCAAAACCTGTTGTTGATTTTCAACGCCGCCTCCATCCAAAAATGAAAGAAGTGGTAAGAAAAGGTAATAAGACTTATTGAAGCTGGTATCATTTATCCTATAGCTGACAGTAAGTGGGTTAGTCCTGTTCATTGTGTTCCTAAAAAGGGTGGAATGACTGTTGTTCCAAATGAAAAGGATGAACTTGTGGCTCAACGTACTGTAGTTGGTTATAGGATGGTTATTGATTTCAGAAAATTGAATAAAGCAACTCGAAAAGATCATTATCCATTGCCATTTATTGATCAAATGCTAGAAAGGTTATCTAAACACTCTCACTTTTGCTATCTAGATGGTTATTCAGGTTTCTCGCAAATTCCTGTCCATAAGGATGATCAAGAAAAGACCACTTTTACTTGCCCATATGGTACTTTTGCTTACAGGAGAATGCCATTCGGTTTATGTAATGCTCCTGCTACTTTTCAAAGATGCATGAATGCTATATTTGCTGATTATATTGAAAAGATAATGGAGGTTTTTATGGATGATTTTTCTGTGTATGGTACTTCCTTCGATAATTGCTTGTTCAACCTTAACAAAGTTTTACAGCGTTGTGAAGACCAACACTTGGTTCTTAATTGGGAGAAGTGTCACTTCATGGTTACTGAGGGTATAGTTCTTGGGCATAAGATTTCTGGAGAAGGAATAGAAGTTGATCCAGCAAAGATTGAAGCTATTGAAAAACTACCATATCCAAGGGACCTCAAAGGTATAAGAAGTTTTCTTGGGCATGCAGGTTTTTACCGTAGGTTCATTAAGGATTTCTCCAAAATATCAAAACCTCTAACCAATCTTCTGCAAAAGGATGTTCCTTTCTCTTTTAATGATGATTGCATTGAGTCCTTTAATATTTTGAAGAATGCTTTAATCACTGCTCCCATTATTCAACCTCCTGATTGGAACTTGCCTTTTGAAATTATGTGTGATGCTAGTGATTATGCAGTTGGGGCTGTTTTGGGCCAACGTGTTGATAAGAAACTGAATGTTATTTATTATGCTAGTAGAACACTTGATGCTGCTCAAAAGAATTATGCTACAACTGAGAAAGAATTTTTAGCAGTACTGTTTGCTTGTGACAAGTTTAGACCTTATATTACTGATTCAAAAGTCACAATACATACTGATCATTCTGCTATTAAATACTTGATGAATAAGAAAGATGCTAAGCCTAGACTAATAAGATGGGTACTTCTATTGCAAGAATTTGATTTACACATTGTTGATAGGAAAGGGGAGGATAATCAAGTTGCTGATCATCTCTCTAGGATGGAAAGCATACCTGATGATCCTATTCCTATTAATGATAGCTTTGTTAATGAACAACTTGCAATTGTTAATGTTTCTAGTGCTAAAGTTGCATCTCCTTGGTTTGCCAACTATGCAAATTTTATTGTTGGTAAAGTTTTGCCTCCACACTTCACTTCTCAACAAAGAAAGAAATTCTTTTATGATCTTAGACATTATTTTTGGGATGATCCTTTCCTCTATAAGAAAAGTGTGGATGGTATTATTAGACGTTGTGTACCTGAGCATGAACAACAGGCTATTATAAGAGATTGTCATGACAGTCCCTATGGAGGGCATCATGCAGGAGATCGCACAGGAGCAAAGGTATTACAATCTGGTTTCTATTGGCCTACTTTATTTAAGGACTGTGCTGAATATGTTAAATCTTGTGATAAATGTCAAAGAGTAGGAAACATTGGTAGGAGGAATGAAATGCCTATGAATTATTCATTGCCACTTGAACCATTTGATGTGTGGGGTTTTGACTTTATGGGTCCTTTCCCAGAATCAAAGACAAAGCATACTCACATTTTGGTTGCAGTTGACTATGTTACAAAGTGGGTGGAAGCAATTCCAACCAAAAGTGCAGATCATGCCACAGCAATGAAGATGCTCAAGGACATCATTTTCCCCAGGTTTGGTGTTCCTAGGTTCTTAATTACTGATGGTGGTTCTCATTTCTTGCATGGTGTTCTTAGAAAAACTTTGGCAAAATATGATGTTAACCATAGAATTGCATCTCCTTATCATCCTCAAACAAGTGGGCAAGTTGAATTAAGCAATAGGGAAATTAAACTCATTTTGGAAAAGACAGTGAATAAGTCTAGATCTGATTGGCCAATTAAGATTAATGATGCTTTGTGGGCTTATAGAACTGCTTTTAAAAATCCTATGGGAATGTCTCCTTATAAAATGGTTTATGGAAAAGCTTGTCACTTACCTGTTGAACTAGAACATAAAGCTAGATGGGCTATTAAACAACTGAACTTTGATTTTAAAACTGCGGGAGAAAAGAGAATTCTTGACCTAAACCTACTTGACGAATGGAGAAATGAAGCTTATGAAAGTGCCAGGATGTTTAAAGAAAAAGTTAAGATTTGGCATGACAAGAAAATTAAGAAAAAGGAATTCAAAGTAGGTGATCAAGTTTTATTGTACAACTCTCGTTTCAAGTTTTCTGCAGGGAAGCTAGCTTCAAAGTGGCAGGGACCATTAGTGATACAGGAGGTGTACCGTTCAGGAGCTATCCGTCTTCACGGTGACATGAAAGGTAAACCTCATGTAGTCAATGGACAACGCCTTAAACCTTATATTGCAGGAAAGAGCTTCATCGGAAGGGTGGAGGAGTTGAATTTACAAACACCGGAAGAGGTAATTGAGAGAAACCGTGCAGTTCAGAAACCCTAAATCAATAGAAGGTAACTTTGTGTTGGAAAGTTTCTCGGAATTGCATAAAATTTTACGGAGGTCAATTTTTATGGAAATCATCGTATGGGACAAGAAAACTGGACGAAACGGAGACCCGAGGGAGAAAGAGAGGGGCCCACGCGGCCCATGTACCTGGCCGCGTGGGGCTATCCCTTTTCCACCTCGGAGTCCTTTTTCGTCTCGTTTTCGATCCCGACGCTTCGTCTTGACCTAAAAACCCTCAATATATACCCCTCTCTGCCGATCTAATCTCGCACCGAGCGTTCTCGAGCGATCTTTGTTTCTGTTGTTTCTGCCTGTCAGGTTTTAGCCATGTCTTGCTCCGGATCCAACCAAGAGGGGGAGCTCTCCCAAGGAGGGTGTTGTGAACCGCTACCTCAACTCCGTGATGACACCACCGAAGACCGTGTGCTTCAAGGAGGGCGTGATGCTCGTGGAGGAGGTGAAGGCTCCCAAGGCCACCGGCACGGTAGAGGCACTGGATGAGTTGGAGGACAAGACCTTCAGGTATGGCACTGTGGTTTACCGCAGCCTTGATGCTCACCACTTCATGAACCTGGAGCTGGAGAAGAAGGTTGAAGAGTACAAGAAAAGGCTTGAAGATCTGGAAGATAGATACAAGGACGTCATCACAAGTGGGAAAGTTCCAATGCTTCATGTGGGATTTGAGAACCAGAACTGCGAATATGAAGAACGCTTCAAGAAGATTGCAGCAGCTGCCACCCTCAGGTATAATGATCCACCTACATCTTTCCGTGATGGAAGCCTTTCCATGGAAGATGGCTGAGTGGGAGAAGAATATGAGAAGGAGGAAGCTGCAGCAAAGAAAGACTGCAAACGCAAGCTTGGGGAGTTCCACTAGTCTTTATCTCACTATTTATCATATCTATCTAGTCATGGTGTTTTGCTTTTATCGTTTAGTTATCAATATCTCTTAGGCGTGTGTGAGCTCATGGAGCATTATCATGTATCCCTATCTTATGGTTTATCAATGAATATTAAAGTATGGTGTCATCCATGATTCTCTTGTTTGGGATTTATGGGTAACACTCATGCAAATGAGCGTGGCATATTTAGAATTTCAATCACATCTTGCCTTGAAATTAATTAACTTGAGTATGTTGGACAATTATAGAATTATCTCAATATAGAAGAAGTAAAAAGACTTGTGAATTAATAGTTTGAGGTTAAGATATAGTCTTGTAGGATAAGAAGTTGAGAAGACTTAATGAAAAGGATATAAAACACTCTTGTTACAACCTAGTATCTTTTGAGCAAATTAATGATCATGGATATTTCAATACTTATGCTCTTGAATGTGAATGAAAGGAAGGCACCTGAAATTTCAGCTAGCCATGGAAAGTGTAAGAAAAGGGTTGTGTAGAGCATGGGAACTTGATTGAGATATCCATGACTAAAGTTTGCACTAGTTACTAGTCAAGCAAGAGTGATAACAATTTTTATATCTATCTGTCTTTTCATTTGTCTTCTTTTGAACTTGTTATCCAATGAGAGTTTATCTTGTCTTTGAATTTCAGCAAAGTATAAAAGATTATAATGCTTGCCATGAAGAGCAAAAGCATGTGAAAAACAATATGATTCGATTGTCCAACATACAATGGTTATTTGCTTTCAAAAGTAAGGGGTGATTGCTAGAGTTCTACTTATGTTGCCCTCATATGTATGAGTTTTAGATCATTAATCTTATCTTGCAATTGAATATATGATGATACAATGCCCGTATTTATTTATCAACCATAAGTCCATTGATGCATGTAATGATCTATGTCCTTACTTACTCGAGGACGAGTAAAGGTTTAAGCTTGGGGGAGTTGATACGTGCATTTTATATCATCATTTATATAACTTTTAGTATCATACTAGAATGTTATTTGCATGATTATATGATTGTTTCTACATGTTTTAGATGATTTTGGGGACTTTCATACAAAGTCCCTATTTTTGGTATTTAATTTCTGGGAGGCAGAAAACCTCCTTTTTCTTGTCTTTAATGTTTCAGGAGCTACAGGACCTCAAATAATAAAAGGAAAAATACTGCGTCAGTTTTTCATCGGGAAAAGGCAGAGGGAAGAAGACCGAAGAGAGGAGAGCCACGAGGGCCAAATGGGGGTGGCCCACGTGCCCATGTACCTG